>JAXOUE010000011.1:0-333118 GCA_036250105.1 Parasarocladium wereldwijsianum | reverse complement strand
CTCGGTGCTTCCCAACCCCCGAATACATCACAACAAATATGGTGCTAATGACAAAACCTGCAGAGGTGTCACGTACTGTTCCGACCCCGTGGCCGGCTACTGGTTCAACCCCGTAGAAGTCCTCGTCTCCGAGCTCCTCGCCGGTGCCACCATCGCCCTGCCTTCCCAGGTCCTCGACATCCTCAAGCTCCTCCGCATCGGCTCCCGCGTCATGTTCTACTTTTTCCTGATCGGCATCTGCCTCAACTTCATCCTGCTCCTCGTCTCGCCCATCGTCCGCCGCTCCCGGTGGTGGTCCCTCCTGCTCACCATCTCCGGCCTCATCGCCGGCATCCTCATCACCGTCGCCGCCATCATCGGGACGGCCATATCGGTCGTGGCCAAGGTGGCCCTGACGGCACAGAAGCAACTGAACATCCGCGCGGATATCGGGGTCAAGATGTTTGTGTTCATGTGGCTGGCGGCGTTGTTTACGGATGTGGCGTTTATACTGCACTCTGCCATGGGCTGCTGTTGCCGGCCCCGCAGGGTGCGGGGGTCTGCTTCAGATTCCGCAATTGCCGGAGCTGACGTGGAGGAGAAGAAGTCGAGTTCTTCGTGGTCACACTTTGGGAGGAGGCGGAAGGGCGGTTCGACTTCATCGCCATCAGAGTAGGGTCCTGCTGATGTCTTCTGTTGTGACGGGAACGTCAGTTAGTCTTTCATGCACATGTTTGGCGTTCAGGTCCTGGGATAGAATGGGAATGACATGTTTTCATGCATACGGATAGATTGAATAATACAATGTTCACGCAAGATGCTCGGCCAGAAACAAGATGCTCTCTGCTCACTCCTCGACACAGAAGTGTGTTCAGCGCCACACGATCATCAGCCACATGCACAGCTTCAGCCACAACTAGATTACCCCAGAGTTCGTCACGGCGCCGCGTCGACTCGTCACCCCCAAAAGTGTCAAATCTCCATGCCAATCATTGTGAGCTTCTCCGGGATCTCACCTCCGGATCCTCGAAACACCATCGCCCTCGCCTCTCTATCTCAGAAAGACGCTCTCAACCAGATCTACTGCTCTGCCAGACCACATCAACACACTCCCCACGGCAATGCGCACGACCCCATTCGCGACACTCCCACTTATAGACATCCCATCCTCAGACACACTGCCACCCTCGCAACGATACCAAACCAATGTCAACCGCCCCCGCGTCCTCGGGGGTCACCAAGCGTCGACCGCACAGGAAATCTCGTGACGGCTGCGCCGAGTGCAAGAGGAGGCACATTCGCTGCGACAAGGGGCGCCCGGCCTGCACCAACTGCACCATCGCGGAGCGCACCTGCGTGTATCCTGTGAATGCTGCTTCCACGACCAAGCCGACGTCGGCGACGACGAGCATAAAGGGGGAATCCAAGAGCCCTGCGCCCGCCATCAGTCCCAGAGCCGTGCCGAGCTATGGCAACGGCATCAAGGTGCACGACCCGATATCACCGTCCACCACAATTTCGCCCGCTGAGGTGAAGACGACATATCCACGGCTCCCCTTTCACGACGGCGCGTTTCCCGATAGCACCAACGCTGGCGCATCATCATTATCATCATCATCAATACCACCGTCAGGAGCAGCTCCGTTAAACACCGGTGCTGCGGGCCCTGGACTGTTGCCCTTGGGCTCTTCCACATTCACAGCCAAGCACCTCGTGCTTCTACACCATGCCTCGACCGACATGCCCGACCATATGCTCGGCCGCGGCCAGACGACATACATTATCGACATAGCTCTGCGCTACGCCATCGAGTCTCCCTACCTCATCGACCAGCTGCTGGCCTTTGCGAGCGCCCACCTGGGCTACCTGCAGACCGCCACTCGCGGCGCCGGTGCGGCCGAGCCCTTCCGCCACCAGGCCACCGAGCTGCAGACGCGCGCACTGGCCTACTTTACCAGGGAGACGGAGCTTCTGAGCGAGGCCATCTCGAGGCAAGACGCGGGCTCGTCGGGCGCCTCCTCCTCCATCAGCGACCAGCCGACGCCCTTCCCCCCGGCCACCGCCTCGCCCGGCACCCACAGCCACCAGGACGGCTACGGCAGCAACGGGAACAACCTCTCTGCCGCCGCCGCCGCCAACGACTACTACGAATCCTACCACGGCGCCCCCCGCTTCCTCTTCTCCAGCATCCTCGGCCTCCACGTCCTCGCCGAGACCCTCCTCTACCACACCGACAACCTCCCCGACTTCCTCCTCCGCTTTGTCGAGTGCACCAACCTCCTCCGCGGCGTCCGCACCGTCGTCAAGCCCACCTGGGACCGCCTCCTGCAGTCCGAGATCGGTCCCTTCTTCTTCGCCCTCCGCCACGCAAACACCACCCGCATACGCGGCACAGAGTGCGATCCCCTGCTGGACCGCATCAAATCCACCGCTGGCGACAAGATGATCACCCCCCCTCCTCCTCCTCCTGCTGCTGCTGCTGCTTCCGCAAACACGTCCCCCCGGAGCGACGAGAACGAACCCGCGCAGACCGTCCGCGACACCTGCCTCGAGGCCGCAGAGCACCTCCAGTGGGCGTTCGACATGCAGTCCCGCCTCGCCGACTCGGAGGGTCCCCACGCCCCCTCGGCCTTCTCCGTGGTCGTGTCAGGCCCCTTCGTCGACCTCCTCCGCCGCCACGAGCCGCTCGCCCTCCTCGTCCTCGCCTACTTTGGCGTCCTCGTGCACCGCTGCCGCGCATTTTGGATCTTTGGCGAGAGCGGGGCGTTTCTCGTCGGCGCCGTGGCCGCGCATTTGGGCGAGGCGTGGGGGGATGCTCTGCATTGGCCCAGGGAGCAGCTGGAGATGATGTGAGGGGACGGGGGAAGAGCGCATAGTCTAAAAAGAAAAAAAAAAGAAAAAAAAAAGAGAAACTCATCAGGTTTCGCATCCCAGAAAGAGAGTGAGGACATGATTGCCCCGAGTTGAAGGGGCCATCCACTCTTTCTCTTGTTTGGTATCTTGTACGTGAAAGAAAGATATAGGTCCATGTATCTGCTTAGATGTAAGGAGCACCATGGCTGCAAAGATTCTTCCTGTCAGGGTAAACCTCCTTTCACAATATACCCAGCCACAACGATTTCTGTATTTGGCTTATTGGACGTGAAAATGTTTTGATTTTTTCTCTGTTCTCTGTTCTGTCGTGATAGCAAATCAGCAGACTCGAAAGAGCGCATATCCTGCCGCTCAATTTCCTTCCCTCATCTCAAAAGTGGCCAGCAAAACCCTCCTGCTTCAAAAAAAAAGTAATGCCCCTTTTCTTTCCTACTCTCACAAACCGTAAAAGCCCCAACCGTCATCCAGCGCTTCCTGTTCGGGCTCCTGCTCCCCGGAAGACCCCTGATCGACGACTCGGCTCGGCGCAAACTCTGTCCGCAGCTCCGTTCGCAGTCACAGCTCCTCCTCTTCGAGCTCAGAGGGCTTGAGCAGACCGCCGACCTTTTGCCTCCTCTCGATATCGGCTGCCTTGGCGTCGCGCTCCTGCTGCTCCTTCTCCTCGGCGAAGAGCTCGGCATTGTCACCCGCAAACTCCTTCAGGGAGATGAGGAAGTCGCGCAGGTTGAGGCGGAACTTGTCGTATTGCGTGTTCAAAGAGAAGAGACCCTCGATAAAGTTGGTGATTTGCGCCCTAAAAAATCGTTCGTGTCAGTGTACTATTAAGAGAGTCAGTTTTTGTTCAAAACTTACTGTTGCAGGTTGGGGAAAGCGGTCTTGAGCTGATTGGCCACAAAGTTGGCGAGGAACTCCTTGTTGTCGGTTCCAGCCTGTGCTTGTTCGGGGCTGTAAATAGGGCCCTGGATCTTGGGCGGTGTGCCGTCCGCAGGGTGAACAAAGTAGAACAGCTTCATGAGCAGCAACGACTGTGTCTTGAATCCGGCCTTGTGGTCCGTGTCCGTGACAACAAAGAAGACATCTTGCAGAATGCTGATAAAGAAGCGCTGGAAGAATGCGTTCGCCGTCGCGGGGTCAGTCTTGTCGGCAATGTTGGTGATGAGCTCCAGACACATGTTGAGACCGGCGCCCTCCACATCACGGTTGTCGTGCTTGAACGCCCATGAGCATGAGTCAATGACAAACTTGAACTGGTTGTTGTCCAGCTTGAGGAGGGCGGGGAAACAGTGGAGGTTGATGGCTCGCAGGAGGCTGAAGAACTCGACGCGGTGCTCGGGGAACTCGGAAAAGTCCTTGTTGATCATCTCGAGCGTGCACTCAAAGACGTTCTGCATGATCACGGGGACCTGGTCCTCCATCAGAGCGGAGAGCTTGGTGATGACGGTAGACATGCAACGAAGGACCTCGGCGTCTCGTGCACCGGGCACGTTGCGGTTGTAGTCAACCAGGACGGCATCAAGCAATGAGGGAACCATCTGCGTGCGCACAGCCTGGAGGTCCTCGGCCTTTTCGACGTAGGTCTCAATGAGCTTGAGAATCTCCTTCTTGATCGTTCGCAGTCCGCGGACCTTGGGCATCTTTGTCGCCAGCTCGCCATCCCGCGCCACTGCCTCAGAAATGAGGGTACTCGTCGCACGGTACATTTGGAGCATGTCGTTGAAGATCTTGCCGATTTGCGGGTAAAAGTAGGTGCCAATCGATGAGCACGCCGACACGTTCGTCTTCATAATGTTTCCGATAACCTTGATGGTGTCAGAGTCCTGGAGAATCGAGGGGTTGCTGGTCGCCTGCTTGATGATCTCGTCCCACGCCGCATTGGGAATGTTCATGAGATCGGCCAGGAGCCTCTCCTGCTGGTGCTGGTTGCCCTGCGCAGCGACCATGTAACCGCAAGCCTCGTAGAACGTGTGCACCTGTTGAGGAGTGAGATCGCAGGTGATCTTAGCCATGCTCCTGACAATCTCGTCGATGAACGGCTCGCTCTCGGAAGGCTGCAGTGCCACAAAGTGGCGACGGCATTGTCTGGCAATCTTGATGAAGGTATCGCAGGCCATGTCCTGAACACCCTCGTGCGACTCGTGCATGAACTCAAAGAGCTTGTTGACAACGGTCTTGAGGAACTTCCAGTGGGCCTTCAAGAAGCGAGGGTACTGGCCAACAATGTACATGATATTACTGGCGACGACCGCCTTGTTGTCTTTGCCTCGCTTCATCTCCGTCAGGCCCAGAAGATCCTTAATCACGGTAACGAGGAATCTCTTCTCGGTCTCCTCGTTCATCGCCAAAGAAATGGAGCCGATGGCCCAGCACAGAACGTTGCAGTTGTGCCATGACCACTCGGTACCGTCGACCTGCCGGGCAAGCTTCTCCGTCATGATGTTCTCGGTGTCGATGACATCGAGATGTGTCAGGTAAACTAGACATTCGCGGATGGTCTTGTAGAGCTGGACGGTGTCGCTCTCCTTGACAAACTCGCGGACGATTTCACCCTCGTCGTTCTCCACGATCAAAACCTCCTCAGGTCGGACCATCTTCTCAATCATGACGACGCGTAGATTTGAGAGAATCTCGTTGTACTTGTGCTTGCGAAGAGGGTAATTCATGAGAACCTGGGGGTTGGGCGCACCGCCACCCGAGACTCCGCTGCCAACAGCCATGAGAGGGTTAACGTCCGTGATCGGCAATTGCTGCATCTCCTCATACAGCTCCTGGACCATCTTGAGCCAGTAGTCCAGGCAGATCTTGAAGATCTCGCGGTCGTCGATCTGGGAGATTCTGATAAGGTAGTAGTGGCCGTGCATGACATAGTCGCGGTTCGGGAGTTTCTCGACGAGCTATTCAAGAAGGCTGTCAGATGTGTTTATGGAAGCAGGATACCTGGTACTTACGTTAAGATGCATGCCAAAGAAGTTGCAAAGGAAAAGAGCCAGGTTTTGAATGAACTCCTGATCTCTCGAATTGCTGCTGGGATACGTCGTCTTGAGGTCCAGTGTGACGGGAATGATTTCGGCGATCGTGCTCAGGGTCTCCGTGAACATCTTGACCAGCTCCTCCTCGTAAGATGCGGACTGTCCACTGCCGCCGGTCTGCAGGCCTCCGATCTCCGTCAGGACTTGCAGGGTGATGTTGCGGAACTCGGGTTGTGACAGGAACCGGGTTCGGAGGGTCTCGATGAGCGGGGTCTCGAAAATGTAGCCGAGGGGGATCCAGTTGCAGAATCGGAGCAGGCACTCGAGAGTGGCGTTGATGAGGCTGGCCTGGCTGGCTGTGTTGAGGACTTCCTGGCAGAGCTGGAAGATTTGCGAGAACTCTGCGCACATGGTCTGTTTCAGGTTTCTCGTTTTCGTCGATGTCATGGCTTCGGCTGAGTAGTCGAAAACCTCTTCGGAGAGGAGTCGAAGGATGTGCATGTTGTTCTCGCAAATCGACAGGCTCGTGTGGCAAGAGGAGATGATCTCGTTGATGAAGGTAGGCCAGTGATGGGGCCATTCTTGCTTGAGGATGGAAACAAGGACCAGGTTGAGCTTGTTGAGAAGGGTCTTTTGGGAGCGGAGCGACTCTTCAGTACTCGAGCACTGGATGATGAACTGAACGATAAAGTTTCGGATGCCTGGCAGGTGTCAGCAGAGGTGAAAGCAAGGCACATCAGCGGCCGGTAACAACAAACCTTGGCACTGTTCGCGTGGCAGAACTTTCCATCTTGTCATGATCACGCTATCGAGAACCTGGAGGCCGAGGTCTAGTTGGGTGGTGTCAGTATCATGCCTTGCCATTTGCAGCTCAAGCAGAGCGTTCGGGGTTCGTACATTTGGTCTGAGGATATTGCGCATCGGAAAGGATTTGGTCGACCATGAGCCATGCATCTGGGTCTTCTTTGAACTATGCCCGAGTTAGAACTGTGACAGGACCAGAGTCTGTTTTCTGGTGTCTTGACGTACGGAGTTGAGCGCGGTTTGGGCAGCTTTTTGCTACAGCAGGCGAACGCCTTGGTCAGCAAGACTGTGTAGTCTCGAATGGACATTGTGACGCATGCGTACCTGCTCGCCACGACCTTCGTAAAAGGTCTGACACATTGTGTCGAGCTCGGCGATCGTAGGAGCCATTTTGACGTCGGCGTTGAGGTCGAAGCGAGATTCGCGCGTGTAGTTTTGGCCGAGAGCACGCGGGGAACACGGTCGATGGAGGGGAAGCTGGGAGGGGATCACCAGTAGCAGGGTCGGGTTGGGGCCTGGCTTTTCGCCCTACGCCAAAGAGTGTGTTCCGAGTGAGGCAGGGCTTGACGACTGTGCGCTACGAAAGCTGCAGAAGCCGGATCGAGCAGAAAAATGCGGTAATCGTGGGTCGTTGAGACGCGTGAACGTAGGTAGTCAAAAGGTGAACGAACAGGTTTGGCAGAGGCGGTAACTGCAGGTCAAAGCAGGCAGAGGAAGAAAGCAAGCACCAGCAATTACAGGTAGAGTACAGCACAGCACAGCACAGCCAGTAGGTAGAGAGCACAGCACAGCGCAGCACAGTCCAGCAAAGCAGAGCAACGCAGAGAGACAAGGCGGCAATGACAGAGAGCGGCCATAGCAACGCCGGAGCTCCCAGCGGCTGCAGGTTGGGGGGGGGGTGCGCCTGTAATCCAGGTGCTGGGTGCCTGGAATGCCGAGACTACAGGTCAGGTCGCCTGGTGCTGGCCGAGGTCGAAGTAGACGTGACCTCTGGTTCAGAGTCTCTGGGAGGCTGGGCACGGTGGAGTCGCAGCAAAATAGTCGAATGACGGTCGATCAGAGGTACCGGTACCAGAATGAGGGGGACCTTGCAAACCCCCACCTCAGCTCACCTCATCACCAGATCGACCACCTTTGAGGTTCTCGAATGACGGGAAGCGAGCGAGTGGTGGCCTTGGTGGCGCGTTTTTTTTTCTTTCAATACATCATCACGTCGTATGCAGCGGATAGTTGTGTGTTTCAGTCTTCTTCAAAATGCCAAAGCTGTGATTCTGTCACCATCTATCTATGCTTTTTGATACCCACACTCGGCAAGACCCGTCTTCAGAGCATCCAGTGCCTTGTCAATGTCGTTTCTGTTGGGGTCCATCGCGCTGACACCCATGTGCCCGAATCGGATATACCTCGTAGCAATAGCCTTGTGAATGCCACCGGCAAAGATGACGCCCTTGGCCGACAGCTTGGGCAGAATGTCGGGGATCGCCACCTTCTCGGGCAGGTAGATGGCCGTCATGGCGTGGGACTGGTCTTCGGGCTTGGTGGCCACAACCTCGAGACCCAGGTCCTTGACGGTCTTCTTGACACGGTCCGAGACCTCAATGTGGCGCTGGAAGCGCTCGGCGAGCGGCTTTTGAAGGATCATCGCGAGCGCGGTGTTGAGGGCGTGGACGAGCTGAGGGGACGGCGTCGCAAAGTAACTCGGCTTCTTGGCCTCGTAGTTTTGCATGACTAGGTTGATTTCGTCAGCAACAGGGTCTGGCAAGACGAACGACTGGATGGTGTATACTCACTTGGTGTCCAGTTCTTCATGGAGGCGAAATAGGATCCAGGCGCCGACTTGCGGTTCTTGAACGCCTCCATAGCCTTGCCGCTGAAGATGGAAATAGACAGACCAGCAGGGCAGCCGATGGCCTTCTGACTGGCCGTCACCACACCATCAAGACCCCATTCATCAAATCGGATCTCCTCGCAGGCCACACTGCAGACACCATCCACGATCACGAGCGTCTCGGGGGACACCTTCTTGACCATGGCAGCCAGATCCTTGAGCTCGCTCAGCACGCCAGTCGACGTGTCAACGTGCGTGACCGTCAACACTTTGTACTTTTTCTCCTTGAGCGCAGCCTCAATCTCGGGGAGCTGGGGTCGTCCGCCGACGGGGCCGTCGATCTTGGTGACGTTGGCGCCGTAGGTCTTGAAGCACTCGCCAAAGTTGTCGCCAAAGTAACCGGTACTAAGGACGAGAACGTCGTCCGAGGGCTCGGCGAGGTTGGCGGCGACAAGGTCCCATCCGAGGGTGCCCGAGCCGGAGATGATAAACGGCTGCGCAGAGGGGTCGGTGGACTGGAAGAGCTTGCGGAGCTGGCCGAGGGTCTCGCCAAACGTTGCGACAAAGCCGGGACCGACGTGGCTCTCGCTGCGATTGGTGCGCGTCAGCAATCGACTCAAAAGACAGTAAACACACACACAAATGGAGGCAAGACGCCCTTACCTGTAGTGGCTCATGGAGTTGAGGACGGCATCGTCAAACTCGATGGGCCCGGGAATGAGCAGGGTAGGGTGCTCTGGCTGGGACGACATGGTGGATGATGGGCGACTCTGGTGAGGCTGATGAGCAGGAGAATGGGAAGAAGAAAGATCCGAAGCCAGGTGTCGAGAGACGAGAGAGATCCTCGAGGAGGGGACGTTGATCTTATCACCCATCCTGCGGGGCAATACTCTTTTAAACGTCACCCACGGCACCCGAACGCACGCCAGCTTGGCTACCTATCGTGCGCCTGCACCAGGTACAGGTCTTCCCCGCCTTTCGCGTCGGGCTGGGCCTGTCCGAGGACGTCCAAAACTTTGATTTCTGGGAGGGTGCGTCGCGCGCGAATGACCTCGGCGCCGGGTTGGAGAGCTCGGTCTTAGGTAATCCCCACGTGAACGTCGGGTCAATGGAAGGAAAAGAACGAGGCGCCACTGGGATGAGGATGTGCCAAGGGGGGTTTCAGCTGGGGGGGTTCAGAAATCTCAGTGGTGACGCCTTGGAGTTTGTCTTCTCAATTTTGCCCAGAATCGGCCTGTCATTCCCGGCCAGTCTCCGCCGGGGGAGTCCGCGATATAGCGGCCGGTTTCGGCGCAAGTACAATCGCACAGGGGATTGCGAGGCCCGATCGCAGATGCTCAGATATCAGCGCCGTAATGCCGCGCTTCTTTGATGATAGTGTATTTGTTTCAATTTTTTTTTTTTTTTGAACTTCTCAGCACGGAGAACGGCATGCCTCGACGGAGCAACACGGTCATAAAAGTACTTGTCTATCCTGTCTAACCACCACCACCACCACTCCCCAAAGCTACTCGCCACTTTACATCAAGCAGGCAATGCTACGGCTGCTGCAAAGGTCTGACGATGCCACCTTGATCCTCTGCGATGGGCCGACCCATGCCCATGCCTCAACCAGCCACTCGTACCAGACCTTCGTGTCGTCGGTCTGGCGCCACATGCTGACCTCAAGTTCCGTGTCGGCTGGAAAGTAAAGTGGTTTCTATATCATAAAGTTAGTCCTGGACAAGAATCTTCCAAACGGCAAACAGTAGACATACCTTGAGAGGGAAGAAGATCGGGAACCACGAGATCATATCGCGGCTCTTCTCGTCAATGCGCTCCGGATGCGTACTAATCTCAACCTTGGCACCATTGTTCTCCTTGAGCTGTGATTCGTACAAGGTCGACTCAAAGTAACCTGCCAGACCATGCGTGACACCGCGAGTACGGCAGACAAAGGTAACATGGCATTGACGCGCATTATGGTCGTTGGCCCCTGCGGCTCCAGCCATGCTGCCACCGCCGCCTCCGACCACGCCTCCGGCGCGACGAGCCTCCGTCACGGCCAAGGATGAGTCGGCGATGGGATGAGAAAACTCCCAGGCCTGCTGGAAACGCGGATGCCCGGGCACGCGTTGCGCATTGTAGTCGAGGGCGAAGAGGCGAACAACCCATGGAGTGTCGAACGCGGTCGGGTCCATGGGTGACCGCGAAAGAATGTCGGCGTAAATCTTCGGGTGAGAGACAGGCGTAAAGTGTGCCGTGTAAGAGCTTGGGATCGAGATACCGTGAGGCTTGGCCATAACGTGCTGGACGCCATCGAGACACTCGGGGGACAGTTCATTGTCACCAAAGGAGCCGAGCAGCTCTGAAATGAGAATATCGACCTTGCCGTACACGGGCTCAGAGTCACCCGACTTGGACACAATCGGGCCTTTCCATGCCCGCATATCCGTCTTGATCACGTTCACCTTGCCCTCCCACACAGTCGCGTTTTGGCGTAGCAGGTAGACATATGCATTAGGGTTCTTCTCAACCGCCCAAACCTCGACGTCTACCTTGGCAGCTGCAGCCGCCTTGAGCGCTCTCGTCACGAGGGGTCCACGGCCTGAGCCGACAACAGCAACGACCACTTTACCCTCCATGGAGGTTGGCTTGCCAAGCTGCTTCCATTCACTGAGGGCCTCAAATGTAGCCATTTCGTATTGGTCGTACTTGACCGGATCGCCTTCGAAGACTTCATACGTGGCAGACTCGAGGTTGTCAGAAAGCGGTTGCAGAGGAGACTGCAGCCAATCTTGGAAAGTGGTCAAAGTTGGGGTCTCAATCTCAGGCAACGGAGGCTGCTGGGACTCGAGCCATCTAAGGTATGCAAGGTAGGCGTTGGGAGAAGGCTGCTCCGTCCCCTGGCTCTCCGCCTCGTTCAGGCTGGGAAAGTGACCTTCAGACGAGATGAACTCGGCGGTAGGCGCGCCGGCCACTGATCCCGAGACGTTGGGTCCAGCGTTGCACAGGAGCAGCCATGGCGTCGCTTTGAGAGTCATGTAGGAGAAGATCATGTTCTGGTGGTGACGAGACAATGCTGGCATCTTGGCCTTGTTCAGCTGAAAGACGTTCTTGTCGATGGTCAAGTAGTGCAGGGGCTCAGAGAACCACCGTTCCTGAAGATCCATCTCTGGCATAACCTTGGGAAGTTTCAGAGCTATCACGTTGTTAGTCCATGTAACACGAATCGTCTGCATTTGCGATGTACTTACCAACCATGAGCCGCTGGTTGTAATTGCAGACCGTGCGGATCTGGTGCCACGAATCCCAGGACGTGTAAATGTCGATCTCCTTGGACTTCTCCTCGGCGGCCTCGTCCAGCTTCAGCGAGGACAGTGTCTGGACAAGTTCATCGGGCTGCTCTGGTTCATCGTACATAGGCATGTGAATCTGCACAGTCATACGGCTTCCCACCACCAGAGCCTCCTGCACAGCACGGGCAAACTGCGCAATGCTCTTGGAGCCCCCCTTTTGACAAGCATTCTGCTTGGGTCCGGCGATGATGATACTTCTGACGCCGCAAAAGTTGGCGTAGTTGATCTCGAGGTTCAGGACCTGGCGAGAGATACTGGCAACGACAGGGTTGGAGGAGCCGAGGTCGATCCACGGGCTGATGTAGGCAGTGTAGGTGTTGACAGCCGGACTGGGAAACAAGCTCGTGTCATCGGGAGTCAAGGAAGAAATGACAGGCTCTGCCCGAGAAAGGTTGGCGATGGTAGTTGGTGTCTCATCGTTCTCCTTCAAAATTTGCAGATGAGTCTTTGTCAACTCGAAGATCCTGTTCCTGAAGTGACTGTTGGTCACTGGCGTAGTGGCGAAGCTGACCTGGCAAGACTTAGCAAGGATTTGAGGGATTCCATTGTCACAGGCGTATAATTACACCAAAGTTCATCAGATGACCGAACTCAAGGTCGGTCAGCGGGACCTCTCTGTCTGCCACATGCTGACCGATATGGAAAGGCGGACTCTGCGGCTCGAAATTCTCAGTAGAGGACATGATTGCCTTTCTGAAAATGCATTGTCAGATTCAAGATTCCGATTGATGAGCCATGTGCGCAAGGATCTCGTGTCTGAGGAACTCACATATGAGGGGTCGTATGCCGCCAGCGAATGAAGCTTTCCGGCAAAATTCAATTTGGATTAACCCTCAGAATCAAATCAAAAGAACTCTAGAAGATCGTCTCAAGGTCAATCACCAATTGTATCATAATGTATTCGTGGTCATCCTGTACGTCTGGTGGGTTTTCCGTCTGCACAGTATCTTTTCGCACTGTTTTTTGCCTCATTCGCCGCAGTTCGCACTGTGTTTTGGAGGGTCTGTCGAGCTTATCGATATGCAGCCGCAAATTCCCCGCCGAAAATTTCAGGACGGACGGGTTCACGGCTCGAACGCAGTTGCGAGGAGTGACTGTCATCCACGATCTGAGCTTCCTCTCTCGTCGCAAATCATCTGCCGAGGCCGAACGACGACTCTCACCGTCCACGATGTCCGACTCAAGCCACAAGAGCGCTAAGCGCTCAAGCCACGAGAACGAGGACCTCAACAGGAAGAAGATGAAGACCGACGATCGCGAGAACCCGTACCTCGCCCACATGTACAACGATGATGGCACGAACGGTGCTGACGGCCTGCCGGCCAACTCGCCATTCGCCGCGATCACGAGACGTGAGACCACTGCTAAGCAGGCAGAGAAGATTGAGGACATGGACGACAACGCGTTCACCGGCCAGCCTCACTCGCAAAAGTACTTTCAGATCCTGCAAACACGGCGCGAGCTTCCCGTGAACAAGCAGAGGCAGGAATTTCTCGACGCCTACCACTCCACGCAGATCCTCGTCTTTGTTGGTGAGACAGGTTCCGGTAAAACTACACAGATCCCGCAGTACGTCGTCTACGACGAACTGCCCAACCTCAACAAGAAGCTCATCGCTTGTACCCAGCCCCGTCGTGTGGCTGCCATGTCGGTCGCTCAGCGTGTGGCCGACGAGATGGACGTCAAGCTGGGTGAGGAAGTCGGTTACAGCATTCGTTTCGAGGATGTCACGGGCCCCAAGACCATGCTCAAGTACATGACAGACGGTATGCTTCTGCGCGAGTCGATGCACGACCACAACATGTCGCGCTACAGCTGCATCATTCTCGACGAGGCCCACGAAAGGACGCTCGCGACCGATATCCTCATGGCCCTGCTGAAGCAGATTGCCAGCCGACGACCCGACCTCAAGATCATTGTCATGTCTGCCACCCTCGATGCGCAAAAATTCCAGCGTTACTTCAACGACGCCCCGCTGCTTGCTGTGCCCGGTCGTACGCACCCCGTCGAGATCTTCTACACACCGGAGCCGGAGCGGGATTACGTCGAGGCTGCCATCCGAACGGTCCTGCAGATCCATGCGTCAGAGCCCGAGGGTGATATCCTATTATTCTTGACAGGAGAAGACGAGATTGAGGATGCCTGCAGGAAGATCAGTCTTGAGGTGGACGAACTGATTCGCGAGGTGGATGCCGGTCCTTTGGCTGTCTACCCTCTGTACGGTACCCTGCCGCCCGCACAGCAGCAAAAGATTTTCGACAAGGCGCCTGGTCCTCTCCGCAAGGGCGGTCGTCCCGGCCGCAAGTGCATTGTCTCTACCAACATTGCTGAGACATCATTGACTATCGATGGTATCGTCTATGTTGTCGACCCCGGTTTCAGCAAGCAAAAGATCTACAACCCTCGTATCCGTGTCGAGTCTCTCCTGGTCTCCCCCATCTCCAAGGCCTCCGCGCAGCAGCGTGCTGGTCGTGCTGGTCGTACCAAGCCCGGAAAGTGCTTCAGGTTGTACACGGAGAAGGCCTTCAAGAAGGAGCTTATCGAGCAAACATATCCCGAGATTCTGCGGTCTAACCTCGCCAACACTGTCCTCGAGCTGAAGAAGCTCGGTGTCGAGGATCTCGTACATTTCGATCTCATGGACCCTCCCGCTCCTGAGACGATGATGAGAGCACTGGAGGAGCTCAACTACCTCGCCTGCCTCGACGACGACGGTGAGCTGACAACCCTCGGCGGCATGGCGTCTGAGTTCCCACTCGACCCTTCACTCGCAGTCATGCTCATCACATCACCCGAGTTCTACTGCTCCAACGAGATCCTCTCCATCACCTCTCTCCTCTCCGTTCCTCAGATCTTCGTCCGCCCCGCCAACAACCGCAAGCGTGCCGATGAGATGAAGGCGCAGTTCAGCCACCCCGATGGTGACCACCTCACACTGCTCAACGCCTACCACGCCTTCAAGGGCCAGGCCACCAACGATCCCCACAGCGCAAAGACCTGGTGCCACGAGCACTTCTTGTCTTACCGTCACCTTTCCAGCGCCGACAACGTTCGATCGCAGCTCAAGCGTATTATGGAGACCCACGGCCTCGACCTCATCTCCACGCCGTTTGAGGACAAGAACTACTACAACAACATTCGCCGCGCGCTCTTGTCTGGATTCTTCATGCAGGTCGCCATGAAGGAGAGCTCTGGCAAAGTCTACCGTACCGTCAAGGACGACCAGGCCGTGCTCATCCACCCGTCGACTGTGCTGCGCACCGAGTTTGACTGGGTCGTGTACAATGAGTTTGTCCTCACTTCGAAACAGTACATCAGGACCTGTACCGGAATCCGACCAGAGTGGCTTTTGGTAAATGCCCCTCCTCTCTCTGCTCGTGCCCTATATTGCTGTTCATATTGCTAACATAAAATTCACAGGAAATCGCTCCGACGTACTTTGATCTGGATACATTCGAGCAAGGCGACATTAAACGATCACTTACGCGCGCCGGCGAGAAGAAGCGAAGGAAGGAGGCTGCCAAGTCTGGGCGATAAGCTCATCCTTGCGAGAATCTGCTATTCAATGTTTCCATCTGACATGTGACTGCACTATCGGGATTTGATAGGCCGGCGTTTACTTGGTGTCTTGTAGATTATACGATTAAATGTCAATAAGATAGATCAGTGCAAAAGCAGCAAATTGGTTGAAATTCAACGTCTGAGAGATGAGGATAAGTCCGGAAGCCATTGAGACCGTCGTTGATCGATACCGTCCGTGCAGACGCGTAGGTTGGGCTGCCTTGTTTGACAACATCAACAACGCAATCCGTTCAGGAAGGAGCAAAGTCTCAGAAGAGCAGGTTCTGCACAGTAGTAAGCATTCATCTCCACGCAATAAAGGGAAGGGTAGACTTATCCCCACCGCACTCGGGGGGTTGCCCCTCAACTATCTCTAGCAGAGGGACAACCAGAGACTACCTGTCCACTTGGCCTGTCTCTTGACGCAACATTGGAACGGTGCCCATTAACCCTCTTGGCAACCTGAATACGCGGCAGCCGCAAAGCCAGACAAGCACGAAACTTTGACGCCAACACGAGATGGGTCCCGGCAAGGCTTCTGCCAGCACACTCAGATTGCCCAAGGGCGGAAGGTAGCCGCACCACTCAAGTTAGTTGTGTTCCATCATCCGATACCGTCCTCGATACTCGGCGTTCCCAGCAACCGTCCTGTTCGCCCATCGGTGCAAGAAGTTTCGTCATCTGCTCTCTGCCTCTGTCTGTGTGGATTGCACTGCCAACTGGGATCGTTTTTATTCAGCTCGTTGGCCCAAGTGGGCGGAGAGACAAGCGTTCTTCGTGCCTGAAAAAACATCCTCAAAAAGCTGCACTGTCATCTCAAGCAAGGCGTGTTTCAGCCTTGTGAGGAAAGTAGTCCAGATGGACTGGGGTACTGGCGTCTCTTTCAACAGTTGGACGAGCCAATGTATCGGAGCTAACGCACTTGGTCAGGTCTGCAGCGAAACACCGCACGCACCCACAGCTGACACCTGTGAGGCGGTCTCGGGAGCAGTATACCAACGGGAGCGGTAGCACCGCGCAGATCGACACGTTACGGTCGGAGGAACGAGGGTCTGGAGTGCCGCAAGCAATATTCAGGCAAGGTGTTTTGTCGTCTGTTTCTTGGACTTTCTGTGTGTGTCGATGAGACCCCAGCGCCGATGCCTATGCATGACTCCAACTGGGCGACGTCTCTCGTACGGATGAAGGTCTCTTGAACAGACTGTATGTGGCCCGAGCATTACTCGTCTCCTCACCTCGAACCTCATAAAAGGCAACGCTAGATGTCGATCAATGGCGCCCTCATCGTCGGACGAACCACTCCTCCAAGACGACCTATTGCTGACCACCAATGTGCCAGCGGAGAACCAAATGAGCGTCCTCGGACCAGAGGATCTTACCAAACAGACTCAAGGTTTACCTCTTGCGCATCCAAGGATGACTGGACAGGCCCTAACCACCATTCAGCACAGCACGGGAATCCCATTCCTATGAACCTCGCGTATTTCAGCGGGAATCTGGTCTGTTATTCCCCAGCCGGCCTAGAAGATAGCTTTGCGGGCAGTGCGAAACTTGGTGAAACCAGAGTATTACTTAGGGTTAAGTTCCGAGCACCGTTGCTCTGACACCGGCTGCTTACGAGCTCCGAAGGGCCGCGAAGGTCCATGAACGAATCCTGCTGCAGCTACTGCGATGTCCTGATACAGGCTCGAGAGCGGCACGTCATGTCCAACAAGCACGGTGTCAGAGCCCTTGAGCAGGACTCATTGCTGAGAACGAGGCTCGGAGGACTGTGGGGAAGGCGACGCGCGTGATGGTGACAGAGGCGGGTGAGAGGGTCTGATTACTTCAAGACGTCTGGCGGCGGGAAACAATATCGCGTGAGTGGCCGAACACCTGGGCATCAGATCGGTAAAACAACATGACGAGAGAGAGTTGATGAGTTCAAGAGCACGCGGGTTTGACGCGATGAGACGGTATATAAAAGTGGGTCGGTGGCTGGGACGCGAAGCCACATGATCTCGCGTCATGAAGAAGCTCCACTACCCTGCACCCTGATGACATACCAACATTGTCCTGAAGGTGCGAGATAATCTCTTTTGATCTCGAAGGTCACTCAGGTCCTGCAATGAGCGTATGTAATGTCTGGAAACGCAAATAGGCCGCCTGGCTCCGCGCCGAAGTTGGTTGCGGACATTCTGGAGACCGGGAAGGTTGCTTTTGATCCTTCCCTAGACAGCGCTCAACGCCAGCAAGGCCTACACGCATACAATGAGTTGGTTCAACGGCAAGTTCAGCTGCGTGCTACGAAGAAGATTATCACTAACGACCAACAGCTCAGCTGTTCTTGCTTTGATTCCAGCTTTAAATGCTCTTATCAAGCCGGACACTCTTGATTCATGGCTTCGTGAAGCATTCCTTCAGACGTTAACTCGTCTGCCACTGAGGAAGCACGGCGTCCGTGCCTCCTTGGAGTTTGTCTTCTCAGTACATCCGAGCAATGTCGGACGTGCGCCAGATTCTAGCGAGCCACAGAAGCAAGGGGCAAACATCACCCACGAAGCTGTCGCTGTGGCCACAAAACTTCTCTCTTCAGTGCCTACGGGCATGTCTGCGGAAGACTGGTTCCAGGGAATCTCACCGCAGCTGTTTGCCTTGATCGACAGTGACGCTGGACCAGAGCTTGCTCAGACGGCGGCACAGATTGTTGGCTATGGAATCTTGGGAAAGAAGCAGTTCGGAGCGCCTGGTAGGATCACATCGGCTGTATTAATCATGTTTCGGAACTGACGGTCGACAGGGTCGCCAGGATGGAACGCCTTCGTACAACCTCTTGTGGAAAATATCAATCCGAGCTTGAGACGGACGTCGGACACGAAGATCAAAAGAGAACTGTCCGAGGAAGACATTGTTGATCTTTCTCTCACACAGCCACTGGTCAAGGCCGAAAAACTACGATCCTCCCTGAGGCGATTGAAGACCATCATCATGTCGAATCCGGCACCCGGCCTTTGCGGCAGACTTCTCCACCCTGTTCTCCTGCAGGTTTGGGTGCTGTCAGCATGGAGTTCACCCACAGAGGCACTCACCGAAAATATTTGCAAGCCAGCGCGGAGCCTTTGGCAGACATACGTCAGGTTGTTTGGTAAATACGAGAGACTGCAACCAATCATTGATAACATACATAGCAAAGGATCTGTCGTCAGTGCGATCAAGCAGTGGAGATACTCCCTCAACGCTCAGGATGAGCTTCAAGCCATCTCCGTAAGCCCTTACGGGGACCAGTATGAGCTTGACTGGTCGGATATCGAAGTGAAAGTCTCTAGATTCACCGACGACTTGGTCGGCATGTGTGCTACGGCAGAGATTTCATCCATCTTTCTTCATCTGTTGGAGAATTGGATCAAAAGCCAGGATAACTCGCAACAACCACAAATCAAGCTCAAGACAGAAATATCGGACCCTACGTCGGCTCTTACACAGCTCGTTCACGTATCAGTCTTGCAAAAGCTGATGGAAAAGGCACCAGAGAAGCTCATCGATCGCTTCGACAATTTGCTAGATCTGGTTTGCCAAGTCCTCGTCACTGACGGTCGATCTGGATTGGAGGATGAGACTCTAGCCGTTGTGCTCAGTCTGCTGAACTTGATCATCGGAACACCGACGTTCCGCAAGACAGATATGCCGAAGGACAAGCTGGATACCGTGGAGACGGCTTTGCAGAGGCTCGGATCACAGGATCGCGCGGCTGTGGCACCGACGGCGAGAAATCTGCAAATGTTGCTAAGGTATAAGGATGATTTTGATAAAGCGGACGGTGGTAATGAGTCGACTACGGCGCCGAATCCACACACGTTCGAAGATCGGCGAACATATGACCTGGCGATGGAATACATCACTGGGGGTGACAGTCCTCCGCCCGTGGTTACGGAAGGCATCAACCTCCTTTCAGGATTGGTAGCATCAGGGAGCTCTGTGTTGGATATCAACTCTGTCCTTGTTCTGATGTCAAATCTGTTGGCAAGCGAAGAGGACTATGTCAACCTGCGAGTCATCAAGCTCTTTACCCAGCTGGCGAGCAAGCATCCTCGAAGCACAGTTGACGAAATTTTGGACCACTATCTTGACTCTCAAGAAAGAATGTCTACAGATATCCGACTACGATTCGGAGAAGCGCTACTGCAAGTCGTAGAGAGACTCGGCGACACGTTCGCTGGGGAAGTGGCGCAGAAGGTGGGCGAGACGCTACTGTCTATCGCGGGACGAAGAGGCTATCGTCCGAAGACATTTGCGCGGCAACAGCGCGAGGCACGGCTCGCTGAGCTGAAAGCGAAGAAGAACAAGGGCGAAGACGTCGACGTGGACATGGATGCCATCAGGAGAGAACAGATGAGCGAGGAGGAGCGCGTGAATGAAGACGTCTTGGCCCAGATTGTTCAGGGCTGGGACAGCAAGCGAGGCAGTGAGGATATCCGTATGCGGAGCTCTGCATTGTCCATCTTGGGCAACTCTATCGAAACCAACATTGCTGGTCTCGGCGCCACGCTGGCATCGGCCAGTGTTGACCTCTCCGTCAACGTGCTGACCCTCGAGCCCGAGATGGAAAAAGCGATCTTGAGACGCGCTGCGATCATTGTCATTATGAGCTTTGTCAGGGCGTTGGATCAAGCCAAGGAATCCGGTCGTTCTCTGGGCTTTGGTCTGACTGATGAGAGCCGAAACGATATTATAGTCAGTCTACAGTATATTGCTGGGACCGACAACGATGGCTTGGTGCGTCAGCATGCCGAAGATACCGTTGAGAGTCTTGAGAGTTGGAAAATGTCGAGCATGCTCCCTAAGGGCGACCATTTCGCTCCTGAAGGGTTGAGCAAGCTTGCTGGTCTGGCAGTGAACCTAGGACTGGGCGCAGGAGTAGGAGAAGGAGGTCTACGGCCTCGTATCGAGGAAATTGAGTAGGTTGAACTCGGGAGGTGCTTTCTGATTGAATGGTTTCTTTTGCCATTCGTCATCATCTATGCAAAACGGCGGCCTCCGCTGTCAGAATACATGCTGATGGATGAACTACCCCGAGTCTCGAACATGGCTTCGCTCGGACTTTTGACGTATCTGTCGCAGCGTGTCCGAAGTGACGAATTGCGCCGTCAGTGCACCAGTGCAAATGAGAATAAATCTATTTTCCTCGAAGAACGTGCACGCTGCACATGCCCAGGTGATCTTTCATCAGACATGAGGATGTTTTTGGCGCGTCTTCCGAGCGAGCAGATTAATCATCCCATGTCATATATAAATGCGAGACCATCTGAATTGGACTGTGCGTGACGGTGGAGACTTGCTCAGTTTCGCGACGCAGGGGTGCCTCGAGCAGCGACCCCTTGCAGTGAGGGGGCTGTGAAACGCGAGGAGAAAAAGGAGGTCTTGGGGAGTGTTACGAATGTCCAAGCGAGGGAGTCTAGGCCTGGTCAAAAAGAAGAAGATACAAGATATGTAATACATGAAGTGCCACGACACGGAACTATCGAGCGATGACGGCAGAGCGTCTAATCGAGTAAGGGGACTCGCAGCGTGCACGATAAGGTCGTACACAATACGAGGCGACAATACGAGGTGTATAAGTCTGCGAAGACAGCCTGTGATGTGCTGGGGTGGTTCTTCGTCACTATTACAGATGTGGTCTTCAATGACTTGGTAGAAATGAATGCGGCCACAAGTGTCCTTCTGAAATCCAGTGATACTCCGTGACATATGTTGTATATCGATTCTTGCCAGGAGGTGTCTAAACTTGCATGACGCGTGAGGAGAAGAGGTGCGTGGAATGTGCAGTCTCTCCCCTCGGACAAGAATGTGGCATTGTTCGGCAATTGTAGCCGAGTCAAAATACCTATCGAAGTGATGATCCTCGATGAGCGCTACTGCGTGCAGATCTCTCGTGTTAACCCAGGGCTGGTCACTCTTGACCATGGCTGTGCAGATTGCAGATGCCTCAGACCACGAGCAGGCAAAGTTGAGGGTTCATTTCCCTGGTCAATGGAGGGATGCCAGACGAAATTCCATGGCAGGTTTCAAGTGCCTGGCTCCCCATACAGTGGTTATTACAGGATGCGATGCGAAGCGGTTAGAGAAGAAGCAGAAGGGAGGACGAAGACACGATGCAGTGCTGTCAGCCCCTGAAATCGCACGGCAGCCCCCCTAATTGAGGCTGCTGTGGTGTTCGTGGCGTTGGTCGTGGCGTTGGCCGTCGAAATGGCTTGATGAGCCCAGGCGGCTGTCCGATCGCCTACCGGGACACCCACTTTGATGATTGGCTGAAGACGTGTTTCACCATGAGGGTACCTGCATTTGCCCCATATTAACACCCACACCCTGTCTCTAGTACCTGTCACGTATCTATCGTGCAGAATCCAACGGAAAAGCGACCGAAGGAGAACCCTCTCTTCACGCGCCCGACGCCCTGCCTCACTTCGACGACGAGCACAGACGTCGACCAGACCTCCAAGGCTTTCCGAGCCCCCTTCTTCGTCTCCTTTCAGTTCCAGCCGCCAAGTTCTCGTTATGTACTGCTCCAGATGAACAGCATGACGCACCTACGTACGTGACGAACGAGAGCGTGCGGACGACCGTCACAAGTCATCATCATCATCATGTTCGAACGAACCACATGTTCGCGTTTACCCGCTTCCCAACGTGCTGACTGAGGCATCGTGTGTATCAGCCTGGGCATGACGTCTGGGATACCACATGATGTAGACATCATCTCTCCTTTGTGTGAGTTACGACATCCAGCTGATGGCATCGCTGCTGACTTGTGAGTTTCCACAAAATATAGTCCACAAAGGGGGCGAGTCCATCGGGACGGCCGGCAGGAAACGCGACCTCGTTGTCAACGATGCTTCATCCAAGGGTGGACTGGATACCTCTGCACTAACTTCATCCCAACATCTACATGCATATCATGTACAGTGTGCATTCGCACAACGGCTGGCGTGTGTAGCGCCCCGTGCTTCATCATCTGCCTTGACGATGCTGTGATCCGAGGCTGCGTTGCTTGCCAGGGGGGCCCGCCCATCTGCAGGGGTACCCGCACGCCGAGCCTTGGGCTGCAGCCGTCGTCCCCTTGGATCTTCTGTCCGTCGTTTCGGCTTTGTGGTGTGAGGAGCATGGGTCGTGGATGGCTCGTGTGGACTAGACGTCGAGAGAATCATCAAAAAGGGCCCGGCCAGCCATCTCGCCCGTCCGCCTCCCCTCTTCTTCCTCTCTTTTTCTCTCCTCACCGTCTTTCATTTGGGTTGACTCCTCTCTTTACAACTTGCTTCCATTCTCTCCTTTCAAGTCTTTTTGACTGTTTCCATTCCTTTCAGATTGCCTGTGGCATATCGACAACTTCCGTCCTTTCACTCGACGACACATTACTACGGCCCAGCGCTGTATTTCACATCCTCTGCCACGGATCACTTACATTCTTTCTCTCAAACACGAAGCAACTTTGTTTCTGTCCCAGCGGAATTGACTTCCGTTCACTCTCTCATCAAGCAACCCGAATAGACGTACATCAAACCAACACCACTATCAACCACGTCCCCCCCCGACCACTTTCAAGAACCATTCAAAATGAAGACCGCCGCTTTCGCTCTTGGCATGCTTGCCGCCGTGGCTAACGCTGCCGCTTACCCCCGCATCCACGCCCGTTATGACAATTCTACTGCCATCCCGGAGCCGAGCGCCTCTACCACCCTGACCGTCATCCAGACCAACACGCAGACGATCACCAGCTGCAAGCCCACCATCACCAACTGCCCGGCTAACCAGTCTGATATTGACAAGCTCCCCGAGTCCGACAAGGAGCCCGTCGTTGTCACCAACACCGTTGTCCTGACCACCACCGTGTGCCCCGTCGAGGACGTCCCCAAGGTCTCCTCATCCGTTGTCGAGGACGCCAACAACGGCCTCATCACCGGCAGCACCGTCACTCTCTCCACCACATACATTCAGCCCGACGTTCCGGAGAAGACTGCCACCCCCGAGAAGCCTGTCGAGGGCGGTGACAACTCCGCCGAGCACGGCGAGGAGACCCCCAAGGAGGAGAAGCCCAAGGAGGAGAAGCCCAAGACCGAGGCGCCCAAGGAGGAGCAGACCACCACCACCACCGCCACCTCTACCTCCACCCGCTACATCACCATTGCTCCCAAGCCCAAGGAGACCGGTTCCGAGAACAGCCCCGAGACTGGCTCTGACAACGGTACTGGTAAGGGCGATGGCAACGTCAAGGACAACGGCAACGGCAAGGGAGAAGAGTGCGTTCCTGAGACCGTCACCGTTACTGCTCCTGCTTCCACCGTTTACGTCACCGTTGGCGGTGCGGACAAGACCCAGGATGCCACCACCAAGCCTACCGATATGACCGATGGTGACAACTCTGCTGAGAATGGTGAGGAGATTCCTGAGGACTGCATCCCTGAGGACGAGGACGAGGACGAGACTGACGAAGATGAAGACACCGAGGACGAGCCCAAGGAGGAAACCCCCAAGGACGAGACCCCTGCCAAGGACGAGCCCGTTGAGGATGGCGAGAACTCTCCCGTCGACGGCGCTGACGGTTCTGGATGCGATCTCGAGACGTCGGCCTCAGCCCTGCCCACCGAGACTGCCGTCCCGACCTCCGTCTACCCCCCTGCCCCCGAGGAACCCACTGAGACCCCTGTTGAGACTCCCGTCGAGACCTCCGTCGAGACTCCCGCCGCCACTGCTGTCATTCCCGGTGGTGAGGGCGACTTCATCACCACTTCGATCATGCCCAGCGCCGCCAAGCCTACGGGTGCCAAGCCCACTGACGACGCGAAGCCTACCGGTTTCTACCGTGTTCGCAGGTAGATATCACTCCGACCTGGTCAATGATCAATGATCAGTCTTCATGTTCGTCTTCTTCTTCTTCTTCTTGAGCGTTGGGTGGCATAGCCCGCGCTGGGGATCTGCTTGATCCTCGGTTTCTTCTTCTTCTTTAGAGCTTTCAGTCGTAACATGTCTGAGCGTACCAATTTTCAGTGTACATGACCAGTTCAATGAAACGTGTTCAACCATTATTCCTGCCTTGAAAAGTGACCTTTACCAGGTGATTTCTATACGACTGTGCTTCTCCTATTATTCATTACAACGCTAGTGTACAATTATCGAAAAACGACATGTCCATGCCTACAATTCGCAGCAATCTACATTCTGGCAAAGCTCAAGCGACTTGAGGAAGATTTTAGGGTTAGGTGCAGCAATGGGGTATCATTAATCAGACTTCGTATCTCATCACGTTCCGGAGAGAGCATGTCATCCCTTCCCTCATCCTAAAATAACCTGCTCATACTGCTCCTGCCCCAGATGCCTCAAGAGCACCTCCTGCACAGCCGCTCTGCCCCGTTCCACACCTTCCTTCACACCGTCCACCTGCTGCAGGTTCGTCTTCATGCTCTCCATGTGCCCGCTCAGCTGCATCACCGTATCCTTGAGGTCATCATCGTCGATATCCTATAAGATGTCAGTTTTCACGTCCAAAGCTCCTAAGTTCGTAAGGGAACGTACCGTAAACACGTTTCCTGGGAGTTTCTGATCGCGAGCAAAGTGAATCTCCGCCTCCTCCACCTCTCTCTCCGTCTTCAATCTCTTCGGCGCCAACGGATGCGCCTTTTTCAACAATCTACCCTTCTCCCTTGCCTCCTGGCTCGCCCCTGCCTCCAAGTTCCTCAGCGTCTCGTAATCCCTTTCCAGCTCCCTCTCCAACCTGCCCTTCTCCTTCCTGAGCAGCTCCACTGCATGCAGCGCCGGGTCCAGCTGCTTTTCCAACTTTTCTTTCCGCCCCAGCACCGCCTCAAAGTTGAGCTCCGTCTCCCTCGTCGTGCCCGGTGCACCGGGCGGCGGGAACGGAAGGGCATTCTGCAGCCGGCGCGTGATGCGCTTGGTGATGAGGCGGAGGGCGGCGGCGGTGTGGGTGAGCCGCTGGGAGGAGGAGGCGGAGGAGAGGCGCTGAAGAATGGGCCGGTGGGCGAGGGTGAGGAGGGAGGTGGTGAGGGCGATGGAGCTGGGGGCCAGGGGGCTCCATTTGGCGGTGATATGGGAGCGGCGGATGCGGCGGACGCGAGGTGCGAGGTGAGCGTAGGGTTTTGCGGGGGACGGAGGTGGTGAGGGCTCGCGGTCGGCGGATATGGCAGAGGTGAGGGACGAGCGTCGTCGGTAGAGTGAGGCCGAGGTGGTTTCTTGAGAGGCTTGAGAGTCACCGGACTGTCTTCGTGATGACCTCTTGCCTTTGGCTGCGGTTGACTTTGAGGGCTCGCTGGTACTGGTGCCAGCAGCACCCGCGCCCGCCTTATTCAGTGAAGGACGGCCTCTCTTCTTGTTTTTCTGGGCCGGCTGCGCCTCTTTGCTAGCTTTCTGATTCTTCGCGGAGCCTTTCTTCTTTGTTGGCCCCTCTGCTTGGGCACCTTCATCAACTTCAGCTCCCCGAAGCGACGGGCGGCCTCTCTTCTTCGATGCTGCTACTTCCACATTCTCGTTGGCTTGCCTGTCTTCCAGAGGCGGGCGACCTTTTCTCTTCTTCGGTTCTGTAGCCGAGCGTTCTTCATCGGTTTGTTGATTCTGTAGTGACGGTCGTCCACGCTTCTTCTTTGGCTGTTCAGGCTGTTCAATGGCAGAAGCCTCGTTCGCAGTGGTAGTAGTCTTTCCCGCCTTGGGTCTGCCCTTCTGTTTCGCAGGAGCGTCTACTTGAGCCGCCGAGGCTTCATCCCGGGGGTTGCCGTTTTCGAGGGACCGTCTCGTTCTTTTGCGGGGAGGCAGGTTTGTCGTGTCGTTGAGTGCCGCGCCTGCTTGCGACGCGTCGGCCTGCTCACGAGACGCGTTGGACGGCCGCCCTCGTTTCCGTTTTGTTGGCGGTGCCTGGGTTCATGTCAGCAGACGCAGTCGACAGCTTTTTCGCGTGTATTCTCAGTGCTCACCATCGCCGTAAGAGCCTGCTCTGATGGATTGATTGTTTGTGATGCTTGATGGAGTATCAATGCCGCTGGAGTTGACGCGACCGGTGGGATACTTGACCCCAACCCTGTACACGTGCCGCTGGGAGCATCAGCCACATTGCAGCCATTCGAACCACATCCCTTACTACAAGGTCCAGCAATGTCATCAATGAGAAGTTGCTAAACCGTTTCGTTCACGTTCAAAGCATGATCGCATAGATTTTGATGCCATCCAGACACCAGAGGACACTCGATGTATCCCTTGTACAAAGGATAACAGCACGCCCATTGAATTCCGGTCTTCCCGCACCATATCAACTCTCATCATGTCAGTGGACGAGAAGCCGCCCGTCTTCAACTACATCCTGAGCTTCATCCTCGTCGGCATCGCCTGGGGAGCCACAACGCCCTTCATCCGCCGCGCAGCTCGCACGCACACGCCTCCGCCGCATCCCGTCCTCGACACCCCAGCAGTGAAGGGCAGCTGGTTCAAGAGCAAGATCTACGGCGCCTTCTTCGCGGTCATTGATCTGCTGAAGAACCCGAGATATGCAGCCCCGTTACTCTTAAACTTGACAGGGAGTGTGTGGTTCTTCTTGTTGATTGGACAGGCTGGTGAGTGGTGTGGTTTCCCCAAATGCTGGTTAGAAGGCTAATGATTCGACAGAGCTCAGTCTCACAGTGCCGATCGTCAACACGATGGCTTTCCTTTTCACCGTTGTGGCCGAGTGGTATGTGGAAGGCAAGATCATCAGCAGAGGTAAGCGAGATGACCCATTGTCTTCATGTACACGGCTGACTTTGAGTAGATACCGGCATTGGGATGGCCCTGTCTTTGACCGGGATCGCCTTGTGTGTGCAGAGCAAGAGATGAGAGTAGAGAGGAATGAAATATCCCGTAATATTCAGACTATCGCTGTGTAAATGCCTCGTATTCTCTGTCATCTTTGCACCGCGTTTTCCTCATTACTCGTCGAGTCCTCTAATCCCTTCACCGGCTCACCTGCGCCGGAACATTCCCGATTCATCGCCCCAAAGTTGGCGGTGATGTTTTTTCATACATGTGCTTGGTGTCCAAGATGGCGACTAGCCAGCTGCCTGCCATCTGGTCGACCACACCACCTCCAAAGATTCGCGACGCTACCTCCTGAGCGCAAGCCATCGCAATATCCTCCTCAAGCTCGGGTCTTCAGACGTCCATTTGCCCTGTCCATTGTCCGAGGCAAGCAACTCTCCGTAGACATACTCGTCTGTGATCGAGGCGATATCCTATGTCGGTCAATACCGTAACCTCGCGCAGACTCGGGACGCTTCATGGAAGACTCGCAGGGGGGCCACTCACCGATCTTAACCGACGATCGCAGGCACGCAGCTGATCTTTGTGTTTTGAACTCGGTCTGTGCCCCTGGAGGATCTGACTCCGAAGCTCGATCCATCTTTGCGCAGCCGCTTGCCGCAGGAAGATCTTTTGTGCTTCCAGACGTCTTGCGCACGCATCTAAGAGGACTCTATGGAGAAGACGATCAGCACGCCAGCCTTGCCTTCTAGCAAAGTTGCGAACAGTTTCAGAGACACTCAAGAAGGGGAGACACGTACTGTTTGAGCTCTGCCTTTTCTTGCTCCCACTCTCCACCACTTGTGCTCGGCACGGCTGTGTCGGCGGCGCATTCGAGGATATGTTGGCCGTCAATGGCGCACTGACGGAGGACTGCCCAACCTTCTGTGTTGGAGTCTTCGGGATGTTGGGGGTAAATATGAACTTGGGCGATATAATGCTGTAGGGTGTGAAAGTCCTCGAGAACTTGTGCCACTCTCATGGTACGATATTCGTTGTCTAGATAGCGTCAGATAGCTACTTTGAGTGAATAGGAGGAATTAAGACGCACATCCGTCCATGTTGATCAGAGGATGCTCTTTTTCCCAAAGCTACACGGGCAGTATCAGTGTTTATGGGGACGAGGCAGCAGAAGAGCCACAGTGTTGATGATGCTGTTTCGAGTATAAGATGTCTTGACTCGTGTATCGTATTTCTTTTAGAACGTTGGATTAGAAGGTGGCGACTTTGATCTCTTATAAGTATAGACTCAAGATATCCTACCGAACCTGATAGTTGGAAGTCGTATCCGAACCTTCGTGTGGGGGGCATCCCCAACGAGCAACGGTACGACATCGCTAGTCCCCATCTTTGAAACTTTGTCTAGCATACCGTCAAGCCCATTCTCGTTCACCGTCATCCATAAGCCCAGCCCTATCCTCCAACGAGACGGTCCGGTGCAGGTCTGCCGACCAGCTCGCGAGTAGCACGTCTCGATCCAGCCAACCAGACAACACCATCCGTCATCCCTCACCAGAACAGGCGGCACGCGGTCGATCAATAGCCGCAACAAACAAGGTGGTTCCGAACCACTGAATCGACATTATTTTCCCGCGTAGCCCTGTCGAGCTGATCGGGAGCCGAAGGGTGGATAGTGGTGGGAACAAGCGAGATGTGGATTGTGGGCTGTCTTCGTCTGCAGGACAGCCACCGCCCCCCTGCAGCAATGCCGAGAATGGTATTCAGAGGCTAGCTATGGATCGAGACTTGTCGTAAACGAGGTTTCTAGTCTCAGACAGTCCATTCTATTCCCGAAAGAGAACAGGTAGGAAAAGCAACAAAGGGCCACAGGGCTGTGGCAGGTTTCAGCCTCGAGCGATGTTCGGGTCGTGATGTCGAACCGTCCGACACCGACATAGATTTATATCAGTAAATTGAATACACATTGTCAGGAGGCTCCTTCCCCGTGCGGCTCCTTCCAAAATGTCTCCTCGTTGACTTAGCGCCGTGTCATTACCAACGCGGTCGACTAACACCCTCTTAATGGGATTTCGGTCAAAACATAATGTTCGCAAGCCTATATATAACGCAACAATTAAGAAATTAACAACAATTCAACGAAAATCACCCCTTGTCGTCTAGTTGGTTTATGGCGTCAGACTGTAATTTGTTAGTTTCAAATCTGAATGTCGGCGGTTCGAATCCGCCCGAGGGGAGTCTAACACCTCCAAGGGAGATCGTGGAATTCTTTTTTTTCCCCTTCGTCTCTTTGCCTATAGAGACTCCCTCCCGTTTCGAGATTGAACGCCGTTATGTTTGGCACAACATGAACAGCCCGTAGTCGGCAAAATGTGGCTTGAGCAGGGGGTTCGGCCGCATTAGACTCACGCGAAAGTCCACGCCAAAAAAGACATCATCGTCACCTGCGCAAGCCCCTACTGCAGGTTGCAGCCACATCGCACGGCGGCCTCCCACCACAGTGGGCCGGTCCATTGACACTTGATGACGATAGTCGTGCCTGGCAGGGCAGATTCGCAACTACCGCAACCAATCGCAGTCTCATACCGGTCCTCGGCTTTTAAAGGTTCACCGGCGCAGGAGACTTGAGTTTTGGGCTTGCTTTTGTATGGGACTTTGTGCGTACTAGACAGAGAGTCTTCTCTCAGGTGAGCCTATGAATTGATCGCTCTGCCTTGCACGAAGGGGCTCGATCGGAACCGCCGGGGAGAGGCAGAGGAACGCTTGAGACAATAGGGAAGCGTAAACGGTAGTGTTGCATTGCCGTATGCTTAAACGAGATGAGCATTTTTGGCATACGTCGTTAGATTGGACCTCACCATAGCTGGGAGAGTGTGAAGGTACTTTGTGGTTGCCAGTCACCCAGCAATGTTTCCGAAGCAGCCTCTTCAACCTCTCAGCCGCATCGACCTGCGCTGACACACTGGGATACATTCTTTCATCTCTGTCAATTGCTTCATGAAGCTTGGCATAATGTCGTGGTCTCAAACTGCTCTCGATGCAGATCACCTCTGAACGCGCTTGCACCGCTTAGTCCTTCTCCGCGATGGCCTGTAATCTGTCCTCAATCTCATCCTCTGTGAGCTTCCTGAAGCCCGGCTCGGTGCCTTCCTTGCCGTCGGCCCGCGGCCCGCCAACAATACCAATCTCGATTTCGCCCTTCTTAAAATCCATGCTCAAAACGCTGCTGAGAGTGTTGATAGCCATCTCAACAACGTCCTCCCACGTACCCTCAGCGTGATCCTTGTTCCTCAGCTTCTTCTCCAGATGGTTCAGCGCCTCCTGCTGCTTCGGGCCGGCTGCAGTACCCTTGTAGCCAATGTAGTATCCAGCGGGATCACACTTGAAAAGCTGAGGGCCGTACTCCGAGTCGAGTGCGATGATGGTGGTCGCGACGCCGTAAGGACGCATGTGTGCCTGTCAGGGTGTGTCAGCTGTGTACATGGGAGCATCGACTGGTAAGGGTGAGATAGGGGCGGGGTGCATGTCAGGGTCGGAAATCAAAACGTACCCTTTGCGTGTAGACCTGGCTGATGTTTGCCAGACGCTTTGCCAGCGCGTCGGCGGGCATCTCGTAGCCAAACTTGTATCGAAACTCGGCTGCTTCTCCTTGCGCTCGTTGGGCGAATGCTCTGGCATCGGCGATGGACCCGGTGATGACGCAACCGACGGAGGGGGAGAGCTGGAAGATGTGGGAAACAGAGGAGGGGTCGATCAGCTTATCCTGTGGTCATTTGCCGTCAGCTCTTATTCAGTACAGTAGCGGATTGGAAAGTTGTCACGTACGGGAACCTTCTTCTGGCTCAGCACTACTGCGCAGTCCTTGCCTCGGATGCCCACCGACATGATGTTGGCGGCTGTGATGGCCTTGAAGGCGTACTCTGGGCAAAGATGTTAGCCCATTTTCACGAAGGAGATGATCAACCCCGGAATATATCATGCAGGCCGAGCGAGTGCGCTCTTGCAGGGAGATGGGTTGGTAGGTTTTGGGTAGAGAATCGAGCCAAAACGCACCGACTTGATACAGGCGACCATTGTCGGCGAAAATGGTAATGTGACGGTCGTAGGCGCTGGCTGCACAGAGGATGAAGTTAGCTTTGGTGATGCGATTCGGGGTAGCTCGTGGATGATTCTGAAGCATATCATACCAGACATGTTGGCGGTGACCGGGCCTTTGCAGGCACTTGCTGAGCAGTGTGATCTGTTGCAAGCCTTTCGAGGACGAAAGATGCTTAATCTGGTCGATGTAGACGTGCAGACTGGGGGTCGTTATCCGGTTCAGTTGCGTTGATGAGCTCGACGTTGGACGCGTGAGCTCTAGCTTGCCTGGAGCAGCACAAGCGTCACAGCTGCCGCCTGAAAGCCAGGGTTAGGGTCTCGGTAAAACCATTCTTCCGATCAGCGCTACTCCCAACTCGATCTACTTTGGAGACAAAAAAGCCAATTGCCTGCGCTGCGGCGTAGAGGGTTTATCAACAGGGGGAGTAATTAGATGCGGCTGGTTTAGATATCTGAACCTGGCACTTAATTAAGCTTTTTCCTAGGATACCAATCTTCTGGAAGATAAATGTGAGTGGCAGGTTGTCAAGCCCTCCAAAATCACTCGCAGATGCATGCAATGCAAACTGGTCGGGAATTCTGTCATGCTCTAGCGGCCGAGTGAAGGAGAAGAGGCGGTCGTCTTCCCGCGGTGTGGGGAGCAGACCAGCAGGGATCATGCCTCAGGCTTGGGCGCAGAAAAAAAATGGTGGAAACGCTCATCACTTTGTTACGACCAACCTTTCACATATATCACCACGACTTTCATTGCGAGATCCTGGACAAGCAGAGCCTCCCACATCATCGTGCGTCCCTAGCCACGCGGACACACACACAAAGGAACCTGCTTCCCGTTTTCTTCTCTCGCTGGAGGAATCCTCGACGGGGTCCCTGTTTCGCTCTCGGACGCCTCTCGCTTGTCGCATCGTGCAGTGCAAGGTCAAGCTTCTGCATCTCTACCCAGAGTTCCCACACCTGATGCCCAACGCGCAACGATCAGCCAGTACCCGATCAACGTTCCCCTACTGCTGAATTTTCTTCGAATTTTTCTTTGCGTAGTGCGTGCTACCTGCTGGCAATCACACGCAATTTGATTTACGTGCTGATTTTCCTCGCTACACCCACGCTACCGCCAGCCAGTCGGTGCTACAGCACGTCCAAGCACCCACCAAGACAGTCCACCAGGCCTGCCGCCCAACCTTTTCACCATGAGTTCCGCCAATTCTGGGGCCAAGGTGCCCGCCTGGAAGAAGTTGGGCTTGAAGCTCAAACAACCCGGGGGAGCAAGCACCACCAGCACCGCCGCACAGGAACCGCTTGCATCCGGAGGAGGCCCCGTTGGGCACCACTCACAGGGTGGCCAGACTCCCAAGAGAAAGTTTGATGCCCCGCCGGGTGCTGCCGATGCCTCCCTAGTAGGGCAGGGGCATGAAGCCAAGCGGCCGCGAAGGGATGATGACAGGAATGCGTCGGCCAGGAAGCATAAATCAGTATCCTTTGGTGACACCCCCACGAAGGCTGATCTTCAAAACACTTTCTCATCCTCAACTCCCACGCCCGCCAAGTCCAATCTCAGGAACCAGCATCAACAGCAGCAAAAGACGACTCCCAAGAAGAACAAGGGCCCGGCCAAGAAGGAAAAGCCGCAACCGCCCGTCGACCTCAAAGTCTCCCTTGAGTACCTGAGACAGTGGAAGACGTCACGGGATAAGTGGAAGTTCAACAAGAACCATCAGTCTCAGCTCATCAAGCACGTTTTCGACAACGACGCCATCCCCGCATCAGACATTACCACCTTTTACGAATACATCCGCGATCTCAAAGGCTTTGTCCGGCAGCGGCTGAGGGAGGACGCGATGGAGGTGAAGGTGCGAGACTCGACCCTCGGGGCCAAGGGCTTCCCCGAGGGCACCAAGGACGTCGAAGCCAAGCAGAGCACATACGAAGCCATGCTTCACGACTTTTTCGGCCCGCCAGCGGGGAGCAACAAGCGAAAGCTGTTTGACGAGGCCGAGTACCTCGCCTCGTCACCAGACGCCGACTTTATCATCAGAAGGGTCATCAAGCGGTTCCGCGCCGAGCTCATCCTCGACGAGCTGTCAGACAGCGGCGAGACAGACGTCTCCACCACCACAACGTCAACGGCGGCGTCCTCGTCCGACACCATCACGGGCAGCGAGAACACTATCACCAACGCGGAGAACGAGACCCAACGCAAGATCAACAACACTACCGGCAAGAGGAGGAGGAAGCTGCGGACAAACATGGATGATAGCAGCAGCTCCGAGTCCGAGTCGGACAGCGACTCGGACTCGAGCAGTAACGACAGCTCATCAGACGAGTCGGATGACGACGACGATGAAGCTGCACCGGCTGCCTCGGGCAACGGCTACGGCTCCGATAGCAGCTCGTCCTCTTCCTCCTCGGATGATGACAGTGACGACGACGATTCGGACTCTGATGCCGAGTCCGAGTCCGAGAAGTAATGATATCACCACAACTATTTGTGTTTTTCTGCATCTTGTTAGAAGCATCATAGGGCTGGATCTCGGGCGCATTGAGGGAATTTTGGATTGTGGATTTGTTGACGAAGATGTGGATGGGCTTATATAAACTGTATCGTGCACCTCAAGGTCATCAGGATATTAGATAGATACCCCTTGCGTATAAATAGTTATTTACAGGTTTTGCTTGACCTTCTCACCCTGCTCTTTCTAAGTATGTAATCCACCTCCGATAGTCGTGCACACATGTCTGAGCTACTTGTACAGCTTGGTGAATCCCTCCTTGCCTGGCTGCAGCCAGTTTAACTGCTCATACTTCTTCCCCTCGTTCTCAATGACATGGAAAGTGTAGATGTGGCGACTTCTCGAACTCGTGTTCCTCTCACTCTTGTGGAGCAAGTTTCCATGAATCAACACCAAATCCCCGGCCTTCACCTCCCCGGGCCTATACTCCTCACCTTCCGCCCCCGTCGGCTTGTTCTCCTCCCCGTACGCGATCCCACTCCCATCATCCTCAGGGAAGCGTCCCTTGTCTACATTCTCCCTCATCTCCGTCCCCATCAATCCCGCCGGCTTCCTCACCAACCGCTCTTTGATGGGCGCCCACTTGTGAGATCCAGGCAGGAAACTGAGACAGCCGTTCTCGAGCGTCGCATCCTCGAGAGCATACCAGAATCCTACGGCAGAAGGAGGATCGGTGAAGAGGAAGCTCGAATCCTGGTGGGGAGGCACAGCACCGCCAATCTCTGGCTGCTTGCAGATGACCATGCTCTGCAGGCAGCGGGGATCCCGAAAGCCGAGGCTGCGCGCGATGGCGACGGGGCTAACATCTCCGGCTTCACGGCAGGCCTTGTCATCGAGGAGCCTCTGGAAGGGAGGGGACAGCATGTGCAGCCCGTGGCCGATTTTGTTAACTGCTTTCTCCTTGGGCTTGATGAGGCTTCCATGCTCGTCAAAGGCGCCTTCCTCAAAGAAGAAGCGGATCTTGTCGCCGCTGGAGAGAAAGTACTCGTCGCCGACGTGATCAGATTCGCCGCCGGTGGTGAAGCGGGTCATGGGATGGCCGTCAAGCTGAAAGTTGTGGAGGAGGCTGTTGATCTCATTCCTCATTGAGTCAACAGTCGAGGGATCAAGAGCTTTGGGAATGATGAGATAGCCATCCTCGTAAAAGACCTTGACCTGGTCAGGGTTGAGGCCCCATGGATGGCCGATATCCGTAGGATTGCGCGGAGGGCTGGTGGAACACGGACGGATCTTATCGTCAGTAGTCGCCATTTTGAGCCGCAATGTCGTATCCGTCTTTGTTAAAAGGGTTAAAAACGCAATGTTGATTCAGCGGGATGCGGCGAACGTATAAGGAGATCTGGGTGATGATGTTGTCAAGTCGGTAGATGGACAGTGTATCATGGGTAGCGGGGACAACGCCGGCGTCACTTGACCAACCCCCACTATCAGAACCGAGGGTCACAGTTGCTCTTACATGAGAACCAAAATACAAGAGCGTCCGGACTCCTTGCCTATTAAATTTTCTTCGTCAACTGATAACTGCCTATTACAAGAAGATCTTGAGATTATGGCACGTCCAGCCGCTCTCCATGCTAATTGTATCGATAGCGACTGAGCCCATGATCAGGATCATCACAATCTCGGCCACTCGTATATCACATTGCTCATGACTACCCAGCAGTTCCGTTTCCGCTTGCATAAGCGATGTTGCCCATCAGTCTTGCTTCCCCTCGAACGACGCGCTCCATGTCATAGCCTAGGTTTTCGACGAATACGGCACCTAGTAAACCCCGCGACTGTGCAAACAACCCAAAGACGACCAAACCACTCGTAAGCCTCCACCTATTCTTACGCATCCAGCGGATCGTCCAAGAAATCATACCCTTCCTCCGGCGGCAACATGTACGCAGACAGCGTCAGACCCGCCGCGCTCCCCAGACACAGAACCAAGCTCGCCAGGTTCATGTACCACGCCGTGTCGAGCCTCCACCCGGGCACCTGAAACTGCTCGTCGTGATCAAACAGGTACGCGACCAGCGAGATAATCACCACCTCCACGGCCGCCACCAGACTCATCATGCCGCTCACAAACACCCAGCCCGTCTCGCGCTTGTACTTGCCGCCGCCGATGGTGACGCCGAAGCTGACGATGCCCGCGAGGCAGAGGATCACAGAGAGGGAGGCCATGAAGCCGATGGTGCGCCACATGGAACAGAAGTAGCGCTCGCCATCCTGGCAGAGTTCAGGGTAGGGGAAGGGCCGGCACTCAGGGTCGTCGAGGGAGGAGCAGGACGCGTGGAGGCCGATGCGCTTGGTGAGGGTCTCGCCGGCGGTGGTGGTGACGGAGTACGTGACCCACGAGGGAAGCCAGATGGAGGCTGCGATCATGGCCGTCGCTGTGATGAAAGGATTAGTTGGAAATCGTGTGCCAATGTTGAAGAGGTATGGCGGTGTCCTAGAAATGACGTACCAGCCAGGAAGGCCACGAGCGACGTGCCGTAGACATATTTCCTTGTCATTTTCTCTGTTTATGTCTCCCCGGAAAAGCCTCGATGCCCTTTCGTTCGTACGACGCCAACAGAATGGGATGCAACGGTGATAAGTCGCGTGTCAACTCCCAAAAGTGTTGACCAATGCAGGGCGCGATTGACCTGTCAGCAGAACGGCTATAGTCTCGAAATGCCAGGACGGGCGAAAGCCAGCGCAGTTTGAACCGCTGCTCGAGCTACGCTAGAGTTGAAAACCAGAGGCAAAAAATAACGACTAAGAGAGGCTCCTCGAGGCGACCAAAGATGGCGGCACGATAGCGTTGGTGATCCCGAGGCTATCAAAAGGAAAAACAAGGGCGATGGCTGGGGAAGCCAGAATGGCATCATCTCTCAACGTCGCAATGACGCTAATATTAGTCCAGGTAGGTCTAGTCTAGCAGGCAGCCGGGCACGGGTACGGGGAGGCTTATCAGTGGGGTAACAGGCCACTGATAAGGCTGGCTTCACGAATGAGAGGATGCAAGACAGACCACACCCATCTCGAATCACAAGCAGGATTGTATATGAGTATGGCATTGAAAACACAAAAAAGCAGTGGAAATACAAGTTATATACAATACATACATGGCGTGATGCTCTGGGAAATTAAAGAGAAAAAAAAAAAGAGCAGCCGACAACCAACTCCTTCCCGAAGGATACAGACGGTCTTGTCTGTGTGTCCACCACTTGAGGGGTGAGTATAACCTTCCAACATGCATCTGTTCTCATGCAAATCATGCATTCCCTCCCTCTTGATGCCTCCCCACAATCAGAGAATCGTACACTAGTAGATATAGATATATATATCAACTTACTTCCAAGTCTTGTCTCTTGCTCTCTCAACTACCATCAGCAGGCCAACTGATCCACAGGTTTACTGCGGTGGGCGAACGCCAGGGATACCGCCAGGCGCGCCGCCAGCAAGCTTGGCTGCGAGCTTGGGGTACTTCTCGGTCACTTGCACTTGGGTCCTCGTCGCCTCAGCGTAGGAAAGAGCGTTGACAATCTCGCCTTCTGTGCGGGCGAGCTCGGCGGCGCGCTCAAAGTACTTGAGAGCACCAGGGACGTTGTTCTGCTGGAGAAGAAGTTGCGCCATGGTGGCGACGGCGATATCACACTCGGGGTCGACTATCAAGAAGAGTCAGGACAGGTCACATAAGAGGAAACGTAAAGATAGGTAACTTACTGATAAGAGCCTTCTGGCACAGTGCCTCGGCCTCCTTAAAGTCCTGCTTCCATTGGAACAGAGCAAGAGCCTTGTTGATGAGCGGCAGAACGTTCATAGCCATGGGCTTGGTCTGTTTCTCCATCTCCATCGCCGTGTCGAACTTCTCAATGGCCTCTGTGAAGTTGCTCTGGTCGAGCAGGAGCTCACCGTAGTAGTTGTAGACATCAGGAACCTTGGGGAAGTTCTTGATGCAGCGGCGGAAGGTGGCCATGGAGGACGCGATAGAGCCCATCTTGTACTGGGTCACACCGAGTTGGATGTGGGAGAAGATAAAGTCCTTGTCAAGCTCGATGGACTTTTGGTAGTCCTTCTGAGCGTCAGGAAGGTCGCCCTTGATAAAGTGCGCTTGCGCGCGGTGGTAGTAGACGTCGGGGTCCTCAGGGTTCTGCTCAAGAGCCTTGGCGAATTCAGCATCGGCCTTAGCGGCCTCACCAAGCTCGAGGCTGATGCTGGCGCGCTTGATGTAGCTCTGCGTCATCTTGGGGTCGAGCTCAATGCTCTTATCGAAATCCTTGGTGGCCTCCGCGTGGTTGCCGAGGAGCGTGCGGATGGTACCCCTCATGTTGTAGGCGAGAGCCTCGTGCTCGCCGAGATCACCAAGCTCAAGCGCCTTCTCAAACGCCTTGCGAGCTTCCTCGTACCCGTCGCCAGTGCGCTTCTCCAGTCCTGCGAGGCCAAGCTGCAGTTGTCCGAGACCGGTCTCGGGGTCGAGCTCGACAGAGTCCTCAAGACCAGCAGGTCTGGGCTTGGGGCGGAAGCTCTGGAGGTAGTTGCCGACAAAGATGGGGCTAGGCAGCTTGGCGGGCCGGGAGGCCATCATTTCCTTCGCCTTCTCCTCAGCAAACGTCTTGAGGAGGCGCTCAACAGCCTGGGCTGTGGACTCGCTCTTGAAGTTGTCGATGATGCAAGAGGCCGTAAAGTCGAGCAGAGCCTCAGAGTACTTCTTTTGGTGCTCGTAGGCGGTCGCGCGGCGGTTGATGGCCTTGACGTACTCGGGATCTTGGGTGATGGCGGCGGTGGTGTCCTCGATGACCTGGTCCCAGTTCCCCTGCGCGCTGTAGCAGGCAGCACGGTTGGAGTAGAAGACGGGGTCGGGCTTGCAGAGGATAGCCTTGGAGTAGAGCTCGATGGCCTTCTCGTACGACTTTTCGCCGTAGGCCTTGTTTCCGGCCTGCTTCAGCTTGGCGGCGTATTCGGCGCGCTGGGCATCGGTGAGCGTCGCAACGATGGCTTCGTCGACCTCGGGAAGTTCGGACTCGTTCTCGACTGATGCTGTCTGCGGTTGAGCCGAAGCTGGTGCCTCCTTTGCCTCTGCGGCCTTGCGCTCGGCCTCCTTCTTTTTCCTCCTCTCCTTCTTGCTGAGTCTGGGACCGGCATCGCTTTGAGGTTTCTATCGCAAGAAAAAAAAGAAAACTGTCAGTCCCAATAACCTACGTTAAGAGGAAAGGGCTGCAGCCGAAGAGGAAATTGGCTAAGAAAACGTACCGAGTCAGAGTTAAGGTAGTAGACGGCGCCGGCACCGGTCACGACGACGGCCACACCGGCAATTGTGTACACTACAGCCTTGTTCTCGGAGACCCAGGAGGAAACGCGATCCCAAAGGCCGGATGAAGATTCCACGGCGATGGGGGTTGAGCCCACAGGGGGCATCGAAGGGAGCGGATTGGACATGACGGGCGATAGGTCTTGTCGCTGGATTATGAAGAAAGGAAAGGGGGTATTAAAGTAGGACGATGAAAGACACGAGTGAATTGGAAGAGCACCGAGGGAGCGAGAGAGGTCGTCGATGTGCCTCGAGGCGGATGTATGATGATGATGATGTAGGGAAACTCGGTAGTGAGTTTTACCAGGAAGCTTGGGGGGACGACTGGCCGCACGCGCAAAAAAAGCTGCTCTGCTCTGCTCTGCTCTACCCGGTCATCATCGACGTTACTGGAAGCTCAGAGGTGGACCCACCCACTGCGACACGCGCTTGCCATCGGATTGGCACTGTCTGCCCTGTGAGAGTCGATCGGAAAAGGTATTGATCCGATCGGCCTCGAGCTCCGAATGGTTGTACTTGGCTGGGCTCATCGTGAGACATGATCACCACGGTAATAAAAGACGGTGATCATGTCTGACGATTTCCAGCTGTTTACAACAATCCGCTACGATGCTGGCTTGAGACAGCTGCATGAAAGTCAGGCATCATGTCGCGGGTATAATGACTCTCATGACTGTCCCCTTTACATGCTCGACTACCACAGGGATCGCTTGCTGCACGCCGCTCAGCACTTCGAATGGGAATCAGCCATCAAGATCTTGTCTAGCGATGAGATCCTGCATGATCTCACTCGCAAGGCCTCGGACTTTGTTGGGTCGGAGACAGACGGTCCCCGCCGACTAAAGATCATCGTAGCCAAAGATGGACACATCAGCTTCGAAAAGGGCCCAGCGCAGGAGACGTCATTGCGTAATCTGTATCCTGCCCGCTTACCTGAACCGGGCGTTCCTTCTCAAGAGGGCGAGCCTGGGCGGTCGCCGCTGTACCAGTTGCTGGTAGACAGCTCGAGGACTGAGCCCTCGCCGTTCACTCATTACAAGACGACTCGACGTCCCATGTACGATGCAGCCAGGCAAAGAGCCAGCATAACCCCGGCAGACCTCAAAGAAGTCCTGCTGGTCAACCAAACTGACGGCTCAGTCATGGAGGGCTCTATATTCACGCCTTACTTTTGGAGGAACGGTCGATGGGTGACGCCCCCCGTCTCTCGTCAATTTGATCCCGGGCATGGCGGCGGTGGCCAAGATGGGACATCCAGGAGGTGGGCCATCCAAAGGTAAGCAGCCAGTTGAATGATCAATGAGCCGATGGCAGCTAACTCAATAAAAGTGGCCTGGCTCACGAGGAAACCGTCTTGGCCAGCTCCTTGACTGATGGCGAGGAATGCTGGCTGAGCAATGGTCTAAGAGGCTTCGTGCCGGCTTCGCTGACGCTCAAATAGTGGGCTTCGTCCCCCAATAACCAGAATGTCACGACACATGCGCGTGTGGTGACAGACAATGTGATCAGACAATGCTTTGAAACATTACATATGTACATGCCATCGCAAGAGCTCTTCGGCGTGCCAGACAGCAACCTATATACTGTAGCTCATGCCCAACGACGCCCCCCCCCCCACCATTAAGCGTTCCATTCAATGATCCCTGCGTTCCCAGAGCAAGCCCTGGCACCAGCTCTCGTCGCTCGCATGTGCAAGCTGTATCCATCACCCAGTAAACCGGTATCTCATAACGATCGTGCAAAATTCATAAACCAAGCCTCTACTGCAAACGTCCGCGCCAACTGGGAAAAGCCTTCTCACTTTCTCTTGCCAGTCGTACTCTTGGCCAACCCAACACCAAGACCAACACCCAGCCCGACGGCTAGGATGATCAGTACGACAATGAAGAAGCACCACCACTTCATCTTTCTCGTGCGACGGGCATGGCGGTTCGCCTGGTCAATCTCCTTGATGCCACTGTCAATGTGCTCATTTGTCTGCTCGGCGTTCTGCTCGGCCGCGGCGACGACGGGGTCCTGCTGCTCGACGACGGTGGCCAGTTCGTTGTAGAGAAGCGCGAGCTCGGAGAGGGTGTGCTCGATGCGCTGAATGTCGTTGTGGCGCGCGCGCACGTTGCCCAGGACGGAGCTGGCGTGTCCAGTTCGGTTTGTTCGAAGCTGGATATCAGAGTCAGCGCACATGTCAGTTATGAGATGGGGTTGGCAAGTATGACGTACAGCTGTCTGGAAAACACCTTCATCGCCCCAGTTTGCCTTTGATGCCTCTTGCACCTCCTCCTCGGTGGCATCTGGGTTCACGATGCGATACTGGCGCGCGATCTGCTCCTGGTTCTTTTGTCGGTAATCGCGCTCAATGGACTGATACTTGTCGAGCTCTGACTTGAAAAAGGTCTTCAAGCTGTCGAGCTGCGTCCTCTTTGTGTTTCGTGACGCATCCGAGGTCTTTGCCAGGTCCTTCTCCAGTCCCTTGATGCCATCCTTGATGGCAGTGTTGCGAATCTGCGTCTGCGATACGTAGTGCTCCAGCTGCTGGCTGGCCTGCCCGTCTGTACTGCTCAGGCTGCGCTGGTGCAGCTGAGCAATATAGTCAATATCGTTTGTGAGACTCTTGATCTCATTGCGTAGGTTCTGGACACGGTTCAGGAATTCTTGCTGGGTGTGAGGCGGCGAAACGTAGGAGCTCTGTCCGGTTTCACCATACGGGTTGCTGCTGGCAACCTCACCGGTTGGATTCGTCTGGTTGTTGGTGTTGGTGTTGGTGTTGGTGTTGGTGTAGTTGCTGCTGCCGTAGTCCTGCAGCTCATATCCATCACCTTGCGCATACGGATTGGGTTGTCCATAAGGACTGGATTGTCCGTAAGGATTGGGTTGTCCATAAGGATTGTCCTATATGTTTTCGCAATTCAGTCTCCAAGTGATCCCCACGGTCATGATGTGATGCTTGGCAACGCCGGTGAAGCCGGGGATGCCGCACGACCAGTATCTGCCTCAAACGTACCTGTGCGTAGCCATGGACGCCCTCCTGCGCGGGGCCCTGCTGGTAAGGGTCTTGATTATACTGATTGTAAGACATTTCTGCGGCAAGTTGAAACGCGCGGTCCCGTGATATCGCGACGGGAAAATAATGATGGGGAATTGCAGGGCCTCTGCTTTTTGCTTGCTTTTGCGCTCGAAGATGACGATGACGGAGTTTGGCGATGGGCGCACGCTGAGGGCCCCGGCCTTGGCTAGCGCTGGTGGTCTTGGCTTTAGCCGGCGAACGGGGGACCGCTGTCCGTATGGAAGAAATACGATTCTCGGGTGCTGCGTACGCAGTCAATGAAGCGTAGTAGCGTCAGTAATTGACGTTGACACTTGCGACACTACCAAGCAGTGTGCAATTGATTCATGCATGCGGAAGATGAACGTTCGTTGATGCAGTTGGAGCTCTCAAGTAACAGGCGATGCTTCCTGTCTGAATGCCCCTGCGCTGTTGTGGTTATCATTGCATTCTCCTCGATCTGGTTGCTGGTTTTGTTTCGTTTGTTTCGATTCGTAATCTAGACCCCGGAGAACACGGTCCTATTGTCGCGTCCAACAAGGCTAAGCCCCAAGATTGCGACGCACAGGTGACCCCGGCTGTGCATCATCGCTCTCCGCGCAGCGATCCAGCCTGGCCTACCCTGTAATGATCAGCAGCGAAGTCTATTCAGAGACCAGCGTTCTGACGCCGCACATCTTGCTTCATTGTATTCTGTGAGGGGCTCATCTCAAGTTCGTATACCATCTTACGTGGCAGTGAATCAGAGAATATCAAAGTTCTTGTCGAGTATCTCTGATATTACAGCGTCTCCATGTGCGACAGCTGGGTTACTCAATCTTTGGCTGAGCTGTATCGTTTGGAGAGAACCACATTGAAGACTGGAAGCGAAGAGCAAGTGTGCCTGATCTCGAGTAGAAAATGAGCCGAGTGTCGTTGGTTTCAGCGGCAATTTATAAGAAACGCCACGAAGTCCGAGCTGGTATATCGCGTTTAGCGTTGAAGGAACTACCGCGACCGCGCGCCAGTGGGCCAATCACAGCGCCTTGTGTCCCGCTAAGCGATTCACATTGCGATGCTTCGAAGCCCGCGATATAGTCACCTCTCTCTTCTCCTCGAAACTGCAACCACTTGAACACTCCAGTAACTGCACAAAGCTTCCAAGAGATAGCTCATCTCTTTCGCGTACCCTCAAATTAATATTCACTCGCCTTGACAGCTGCGTCATCCATAGACGTCCCATATTGCTACTACCCAAGATAGCAGCTTTCGAGCGGATCAAAGGCGCAGAATAACAGAACGAACACGACCAAGATGTCCAAAGAACCGCCCTCAGCAGTATCAACCTCCTCCGACCGCCTCTCTCAGCGCCCCACCAAAAAGCGCGCCCTCACACCCAACTCCGCCCAAGCCGCCTCCCTCGACGCCCTCTTCGCCAAACCCGACCAGCAGATCCGCCTGCCCCCCTGCTCGAGCGACCTCGCGGCCTCTTCCTCCCGCCACCTGCCGCCCGAGATCGTCGCCAACGTGCAGGGTTCCAGCGCCGGCGCGGGCAGCGGCGAATTTCATGTGTACAAGGCGTCACGGAGGCGCGAGTATGAGCGCCTGAAGGAGATGGATGAGCAGAATCGGAGGGAGAAGGAGGGGAAGGAGTTTGAGAGGGAAAAGGAGGAGAGGGAGAGAAGGGACGAGGAGAAGACGAGAAAAAACCGAGAAAAGAGACTGAAGAAGATGAAGGGGAAAAAAGGCAAGGGTGGGGAGAAGGAGGTCGAGAAGGCGAAGAATGGGGGAATCAAGCCCAACGTTATCGTGAGAAGAGAGGTGAGGAAGGATGACGAAGAGGAGGATACGGTCACAAAGCCGGACGTGCCAGCAACGGACGCGAAGGCGTCTCTCGAGAGGACAGAGCCGAGTGCCGAGCCTGCTGGCCTCATCATCCACGATGAGGACTGAATGATCCAAGTCATGCGGGAGAGGAAAATGTATAATCACTGTCAAGATACCCCCCAAAAAAGACATTGTAATCAACGTCGTACTATTTGACCAACAGTTTTGTCTATTATGCAGCCGTTTCCATCCCTTTCCTCAAGTAAGCGAGCTCAGGGCATGGCCGAATCACTGTACATAAAGGTCGACAATTTCATGTGTTGGCCTCTGTTCAACGCGAAAAGGTTTCTGTCTTCCTAGATTTCTGGCCTTTTTTTTTTCTTACTCCTCGGCCGCACCGCCACCACCGCCCATTTGGTGACCCTTCTTCGCACTGCAAATATCGTCCACTCTCAGCAGCAGGCAAGCAGCCTGTAGTAGTGTTAGTTTTGTGATGCCGTAGAATGAATGGATTATGAAAGAGAGAAGAAGGAAGGGCACATACCTCGATAGCTGTCTTCAGACTCTGCAGCTTGATAGCCTGGGGCTCCCACACGCCGTACTCCTTCATGTCGACCACGGTACCGGAATCACCGTTGATACCGTATGTGCTCTTGCCCTCGGCCTGCTTCGCCCTCAGCTCCGTCAGGACCCTGACGGGGCTCTTGCCCGCGTTCTGCACCAGTGTGCGGGGGATCACCTCCAACGCGTCAGCCACCGCCTTATACGGCCACTGCTGCACACCCTCGATGCTCTTGGCAAGCGCTGCCAGCCTGACGCTCACAGCCATCTCGGTAGCACCACCACCGGGAGACAGACGGGGGTGGAAGATGACGTTACGTGCCACGCCCATAGCGTCCTGGAGGTTACGCTCGATCTCGTTGAGGACGTCCTTGGACGGGCCGCGCAGAAGGATGGTGCAGGCCTTGGGGTCTTTGCACTTAGTGAGGAAAGTGAAGTACTCGTCGCCAATCTTCTCGATCTCGAAGAGTCCGCAGCGGGTACCTACGTCGGATTCCTGGAGGTCTTCGACGCGGTTGACGATGGTGGCGCCAGTGGCACGGGCTATCCTGTTGTTGTCGGTCTTGCGGACACGGCGAAGGGCGGTGATGTTGGACTTGAGGAGGTAGTGCTGAGCGAGATCTGTAGGGGTTTAATAAGTACACTCGAGGAGGAATCAAAAGGGGACAACTCACCAGAAACACCCTTCTCTGTGATGACAAGGTCCGGCTTGACGGCGACAATAGCCTCACACATGGCCTTGACCTGCTCCTCCTCAATCTGCAGAATCTTGTTCCAGTCCTCCTCCTTGCTGATCTCAATGTTGGTCTGAGACTCGCCCTTCTTGTACTCCAGCGTACAATCCAGCAGCACAATTCTCGGGTTCTCAATGCGCCTGCGCATCTTGGGGTGCGTAATGTCCTTGTTCAGCATCAGACCGTCGAGCACCACACTGTCCTCGATCTCACCGCCGGGAACCTTCTCGATCCTGGCGTAGCGCTTGATGTCGACTTCGGTGTTGCCGTTGCCAGCCTCCCAGGCGACCGTGCGCACAGCCCTGAGGGCAAGGTTGCACATCTGGTCCATCCAGCGGGAGACAAACTTGGTGCCGATCGAGGAGGAGATGAGCTTCGCCATCGCCTTGTCGTCGTCAATGTCGATGGGCAGGGAAATCTCTTCGATGATCTCGAGGGCGTCCTTGAGCGCGCGCTTGAAAGCCGAGATGATCACGACCGGGTGGATGTTGCGTTCGAGCTGAGGGAGGGACTGGGCCAGCATCTCGCCGGCTATTTCACAGGTCAGCATACTGCCATCAGCATTATGAACATATGCTCTCAGTTCAACATACCCAAAATGATGACGGTTGTGGTACCGTCGCCAACTTCCTCGTCTTGTGTCCGGCTGAGCTCGATCATGCTCTTGGCGGCGGGATGTGACACTTCGATCTCTCGGAGGATGGCGTGTCCGTCGTTTGTCAAGACGATACCGCCCATGGGATCGAGGAGCATCTTGAGCATAGCCTTGGGGCCGAGACATGATCGAATGATATCGGCGACACTGTGGACGGTCCAGCTTGGTCAGCAACACATCGCTTCGCGGCAGAAAGGGGGTATGGAACTTCTTACGTCTTGGCCGCAGCAATGTTGGACATTTGAGCCTTGCGACCCATCTGCCTCTCACCCTGATTGGTGTCTATATCCCATCGTCAGCATTATGTCTCCCAACATCGGCCTCCTTGCTCTCGTCGCCAAAGCTCCATTGAGGGGCACTGGGGCGAGGGGGCCAAAGGAGGGAAGCTCACTCATGACAACCACCGGAGCCTGCATGGTGGGCAGATTTCTGTCTTGACACCGGGAAAAGAGTAGCGTCTATCGTCGTCGAAGGGGTATCTGAAGCTGTCTCTAGATGCGGATAGCTTCGAGTTGGACTGGCGGTGATGCGGTCAGGGTCTTCGAATACCTGAAAAGTTGCTTCCTGTAATTTTGGCGGGGCACTCGAACGCACTGGAAGCTCTGCAGTGTAGGCCAGGCACGGCGGCCCACTGTAATGGGCACGCACGCAGGTCGTCGCAACCTCAAATTTCAACTACCCTATACCAAGCACGGGCCATGATCTATTTCGTCCACTGAACGCCTCGTTGTCATTCCTCAACACAAGCAAGCGTCACTAGGAGGAACGGACACCATCTTCATAGCGTTGCAAATATTCAATATTACGTCGTAAATAGTCCAGACCAACACCCTGAAGGGCTCTCTTGGTCCCAAATCATCCTAAAGTCTACATGTCACGAGGTCTTTTTTCTGCTCTCGTACAAGATCCTGCCCAACGAACTTTCCTATATCGCGGGCATTTCCTAATTCTGGCAACCCGCCAAGTACAAAGACGCAAATAGCGTCTCTCATCATCGTCAAATTTTAATGTCGTAATTAACTCCTTACATCTGCACCTCGACACGGCCCTCAGCACCAGGGGCACCAGCCTCCCGCAGGTTGGGGAGCAGGTAGGTGATGTCATCCCAGGGGTGACGGTAGAGACCAGTGCGCAGCCTCTTCTGGTCGAGGAAGTGAGCAATCAGACCGATGGAGCGGCCGAGAACGAAAAGACCGTTGAGCACACCCATCTTGAGGTAGTCCTCAGCCTCCTCAGCAGAGAAGGCACCACAGTTGCGGAGGAGATCGACAAAGCAGACAGCAATGCAACCGTCGACGTTGAGGATCAGGTTGTCCTTCTTGGAGGTGGTGACAGTCTCGACAGCGAGAGCGTAGTCGAGAAGCTTGTGGCTGGGGAAGTTGGCAAGGACGTACTCCTTGACGAGCTCGACACGCAAGTCAGGGTTGTTGCGGGACTTGATGCGGTGACCAATACCGGGGATGAGCTTGTTGGCCTTGCGCATGCCGTCGACGAACTCACGGGGGCTGAGACCCTTGTCGAAGGCCTTGGTGAACTCGTCAGCAGCACCGTCGAGGGCACCACCGAAGCGAGAACCGATGGTCAAGAGACCAGACACAAGGGCGGAGATGAGGTCCTTGCCAGCACGAGTGGTAATGATGGTGTTCATGGCACCAGAGACGGCAGGACCGTGATCGGCAGTCAACATCAGGACCATCTCGAGGAACTTGGAAGCGTATTCGGGCAGTCTGCGGCGGAACCAGAGCAGCGCCATGACACCGCCAATGCCGATCTCCTCTTTGAAGACATCGGAAATGGGCATACCGGCGTACAGGAGTTCTTGACCACGGTCGTCGGAGATTGTGGAGATGAAAGCAGCGGGCTTACGGATGAGACCGAGCTCCTGAGCCCAGGAGTAGTCGATGGGGATCTTGGGAACAACGGGCTCAGCCTCGGGGGTGATGGTGCCCTCGCTGACGAGCTTGTCGTAGACAGACTTGAGGACAGCGGGCATGTCCTCGAAGGTGTCGGGAACGTGGAAGCCAGCCTCCTTCATGCTCTTGTTCTTCATGGCGGCAGTCTCCAGCTGGGAGTTGGCGAAAGAACCAGCGTGACCGAACTGAACCTCGGTCTTGAACATGCTGGCGCAAGTACCAATGGCCCAGGCGACAATGGGCTTGGTAATGATGCCCTGCTTGACGGCCTCGATGACCTTGTACTCCTCAACACCACCGACCTCACCGAGGAGGACGAGGATCTTGCACTGGTCGTCGTTCTGGAATCGGAGAAGGTGGTCAATGAAGGTGGTACCGGGGTAACGGTCACCGCCAATGGCGACACCTTCGTAGACACCGTTGGTGTTTGTGGAGATGATGTTGTTGAGCTCGTTGGACATGCCACCAGACTTGGAGACGTAACCAACGGAACCCTTGCGGTACAGCTTGGAGGCGACGATGTTGTCCATCATACCACCAGTGTTACCGATCTTGAAGTGGCCGGGCTTGATGCCACCGACGGTAGCAGGACCGATGATGGTGACGCCCTTCTTCTTGGCAATGTGGGCAATTTCACGAGCGCGCTGGACCAAAGTGTTAATGATTGTGACGTTGACCGGGGGGAAACCATCGCGGCTGTCTGAGAATATGAACTTACGCGCTCCGGCACACCCTCAGCGATGATGGCAATGGTCTTGATCTGGGGGAGCTCCATCAGCTCAAGGGTAGAGCTGTAGACACTGCGGGAAGAGGCAAAGTTGACGACGGTGTCGACGTCGGGGTGCTTGGCGGCAGCCTTGGAGACCTCCTGGTAGACGGGAAGGAGGGTCTCGCTGGTTCCCCAGTACATCTTGCTGACGAACTGGCCACCGAAAGTATAGATGATACCAGCGACGGAGGGGGTCTTGCGCTTGCAGATGAAGTCAAAGTCGAGCATGCCCTGGACGGCTCTGGGCTGAAGACCGTAGACGAAGCATCTCGTCTTGTCGTTGAAGAGAGCGTGCTCAGGCAGGGGGCTGAGAGGACGGCTGGGAGCAGCAAAGCGCTGGATGTTATCGTTGGCGGAAAGACCGCCCTTTGCGGTGGTGGAAGCCATTGGGGAGGAGGTTATGAAGGTCGTGCGAAGGGAAGCTGATTGTCTTTCGTCTCTTGAAGCTCTGCACGCGGAGCCTGTCTCTGCAAGAAGGGGCTGATTAGATGCTGCACAGGAAGCGATGGGATTGCGGGAGAGGGGCGCTGGGCGAAGCTTACAATTACAAGGGAAAGTAAATAGATGCAAGAAACAATTACCAGAAGCCGGAGCTCAGGATGATGGAAAGGGAGGAGGAAGATAGGAGGACGAAGGGGATAGAGGCGAGTATGGAGGATCAAAGGAACGACAGTGTCGAGAATTCAGGAGGAGGAGGGGGGAGGTCAACGAGAGCAGGGCCAGGCAGTGTGTGGTGGTGGGCAGTATGTACAACTACAGTAGGTAGTGATGGTGGTGGTGCAGGCGGCGTGGGTGAGGTACCTGGCGGGAGTGCTGGTTACAATGGAGGGGCAGGTATCCCTGGATTACCGCCATTCCGTAGGCAACCCCAAGATCTGGCCAGGAGACCACCATTGTCAGTGAGCAAGCAACCCTTGTTGGCCCGCTAGGATACGCCTTGGGTTGCAGAGCAGGCAGCTTGAATCGTTGCCGTCTGCTCCAACGGACGGCGGGGCTCAGGCGAAGCTGTTTTGTGGTCACTATGGCTGCGAGGCTGCTGAGGCGATACGATCCCCAAAGAAAAAAAAGTTAAAGTGGAGCCTCGACGATGACCCTGCAGGCTGATGCCAGCATGCAGCAGTCTGATGCGGTGTCGGCATGCATCCATTTTCGTCTCTTTTGACGTTGCCAGCCCCCATCTGAGCCTTGCCTTGCTCATCTGACCACTCAATTGCTTCACTGTGCGCGAATACGACAACAGCAAGATGCGTGAGAATGTGCTGAGGCTCAGATTACGATTGCGGTGGGGGAGAGGCATTTGCGTGATGGTCGAACGATTGAAAGAGGGAACTAAAAACTGGAGAAAGAGGGACGCAGGAGAGACACTGCACGGCCCCGAATCCCGACCACGACTGGCTGGCCCTGCCTGTCCGAAGCCGGCATGCAGGCAATTAATTGGTACCTGATCTGCTTCTGCCGGCTCACCTGGATGATCAGGTATACGTACTTGTACAAAATACTTCCGACGCAGCCACCGCCGGATCATGGCTGGCGCGCAAGGCCACCATTTAGTTTTGCGGTCAAACTCAATTGCCCTGCTCTTGTTGTACAAGCTTGTCACCAAATTGTTTGTTGAATTGCGCAGCATCGTCTCTCACACCTGCTGGCGTATTCGGATGGGCCCTTGTCGAGGAACCCCTGTCCCGCTCTTTAGTCTGGGCCTAGGTATCGGTACGCGATGCCCCAAGCGTCTGATCGCCTTCGAGGGTCACCGAAAAGTCGGGCTTAGACTGTAAGGAGACTAGTTCTTTCTATCATTCTGCCAGCAGCCACAGTTCAGCCACAGCCAAAAGCCCACTTCACGCTTGGGGTTGCTGATCACGATACCCCTTTCTTTGCTCTGACTTGGTTTTGAAAGGCCAAATCATGCTTTTCCCAATGTGATCGAGACTCGTTCTGGCAATCCGTCGCGAATACCGCTCAGCATGGGAACATGTTCTCGTTGAGGCGGTCTGTTCTGCAGATGCCACCCCTGGCAGACCAACGTCGACAAACAATGTTAGTATTGTCCAGGAATAGACGTGCAAAGTACAGGTACCGCGGCGTGTGATCGCCCTCACCTCACCGCCCCCCGTTATAGACCCTGCAGCCGTGCAGCCACCAGGAGTTTTGCAGAGAACCTGGCCAGCCCATCACTTTCGCAAGTCTCCGCTCTCGGGGGAGTTCTCAGCCCCACTGCGAATGCGTTTTTTTGGGGAGGGTCCAGCTGCTAGCCAGGCCACGCACGCCACTGCGTCCAGAGACACAAAGCATGGCAACGAGGGGTTGACCGCCCCTCCATCCGGTACCCTTTCCTTCTCTCAAAGTCGGCCCCAGCGCACAATAGGTCGCTGTAGCAAGCTGTAGCCTTTAGCTAGCCTATTGTTTGTATATTGACAGGTTCAGGTAATGGGATGCCTGTACCTCCGTGTGCAAGGCCCTGTGGCGGGAGCCAATTTTTGTGAGTTGGAGGATGGGATGGACATGCTCGCTGACCTCGACTCTCTCGGGACCATCACTGTGGATTGACTGCTCTGGCCAGCCTCTGCCTGCCTGGCCTCTCCTTTCTGCCTCCATCCCACTTCAACCTCCTCTTCCTTCACGCCTGTTCTCCTTGTCCAACCTTTCTCTGAAGCCCTCTTCCCCATTCTGTATACCTTCAATTGTGGTTGTTTGAGCTCGTAAAGTGGTAAGTTTTTCCTCCATCTGCCTGCTCGTCGTGTTTGGTTTCGTCAGAACGTGAAAGGGTCAGACTGGTTCGACATCAAGCTCGCCCAGTACGCCTTATGAAGGTTCTGATCGATACCCAAGACCGAGCTCTTCGATTCTCAAAGTTGGAATGTTGTGGAATGCTAACTTGTTTTTCATCATCAGGCTCGTTCGATTGCTCCGTTTACTTCTTCTTCGATTGTAATCTCGTACCCTCCCCGCACATTCACCCTCGACACTCAAAATGTCCGCCAAAGCGATCCTTGAGGCCGACGGCAAGGCCATCCTCAACTACCACCTTACACGTGCTCCCGTCATCAAGCCGACTCCCCTCCCCGCGCAAAGCACGCACAACCCTCCCAGCAAGCTTGCATCGCTTCACTTCCCCGAGGACGCCGATGTCAACGGCATCCTCGACCAGGCTGAGGCCACATACCCTTGGCTCCTCACCCCCGGCGCCAAGTTCGTCGCAAAGCCCGATCAGCTCATCAAGCGCCGTGGAAAGAGTGGCCTTCTCGCCCTGAACAAGACCTGGCCTGAGGCTAAGGCTTGGGTCGCTGAGCGCGCCGGCAAGGAGCAGAAGGTTGAGCACACCACTGGTGTTCTCAGACAATTCCTCGTCGAGCCTTTTGTTCCTCACGAGCAAGACACCGAGTACTACATCAACATCATGTCCGAGCGTGATGTAAGTTTCCAATTTCGCCCCTTACCGAGCGCATCCCAGTGGCGCTTCACGAGCAATGAAGGACTTACTGACTGATGACTAGGGTGACTGGATCCTTTTCACCCACGAGGGTGGTGTTGATGTTGGTGATGTTGATGAGAAGGCCGAGAAGCTGCTGATTCCCGTCGACCTTTCCGAGTACCCCTCCAACGAGGAGATCGCCGCCACTCTCCTCAAGAACGTCCCCAAGGGTGTCCACAACGTCCTCGTCGACTTCATCACCAGACTGTACTCTGTCTACGTCGACTGTCAGTTCACATACCTCGAGATCAACCCTCTCGTTGTCATCCCCAACGCGGACAAGACCTTTGCCGATGTCCACTTCCTCGATCTTGCCGCCAAGCTCGACCAGACGGCCGACTTTGAGTGCGGTAACAAGTGGGCTATTGCCCGCTCTCCTGCCGCTCTCGGCATGAACGCTGTTGCCTCCGCCAACGGCGAGAAGGTCAACATTGACGCTGGCCCACCGATGGAGTTCCCTGCTCCTTTCGGTCGTGAGCTGACCAAGGAGGAGGCCTACATTGCCGACCTCGACGCGAAGACTGGTGCTTCGCTCAAGCTGACCGTCCTCAACTCCCAGGGCCGTATCTGGACCCTCGTCGCTGGTGGTGGTGCGTCCGTCGTCTACGCTGACGCTATCGCCTCCGCTGGTTTCGCCGACGAGCTCGCCAACTACGGCGAGTACTCCGGTGCCCCCACCGAGTCCCAGACTTACCACTACGCCCGCACTGTCCTTGACCTCATGCTCCGTGCTCCCATGTCCGACAAGGGCAAGGTTCTTTTCATCGGTGGTGGTATTGCCAACTTCACCAACGTCGCCAGCACATTCAAGGGTGTCATCCGCGCTCTCCGCGACTACGCCACACAGCTCAAGGAGCACAACGTCCAGATCTGGGTCCGTCGTGCTGGCCCCAACTACCAGGAGGGTCTTAAGAACATGAAGGCCGCCACCCAGGAGCTTGGTCTTGACGCCAAGATCTTCGGCCCTGAGATGCACGTTTCTGGTATTGTGCCGCTTGCTCTTATTCCCGGCAAGTGGGAGGAGAGCAAGGCAGAGGAGTTCAAGGCCTAAATTGGCGATAAAACGTAATGTGATGACTGATGGAAAAAGCGGAGTGCCAGGCAAGTACAATAGCACCGAAAAACGGTGAAAAGATGTTGTGCCATGCTATGTAAGCGACGCAATGTAGACAAGCGGATGGAGGGAACAATAGGTGTTGGATGGCTTTGGATGTTCACCACATTGGGTGGTTTGAAAGCTCTAGTGTATGGTACGATACGTCATCTGGATGATACAAGCCCTGTGAGGCTATGAGACTAATCGAAATTAACGCAACGTACTTGAATGTTTCTCTCGCGAAAAGATGTGATGTTTGTAGCTCCGCAAAGTCTCGACGCCATTAACGACTCAAGATGGACGCATTCAGGAATCACATCAAGCATTGACGACTAGGCGACGAGGTATACGTATGCTGCCAGCTGTGAACTAAAAATGCGTTTCTCGGGCGTGGACTTGCCTTTGCAAAGCTAGGCTTTTTTGATGACCACATTCAAGCTTTCATCTGCATTGATGAATCCCAAATGCACAGATGGTGGGGGTAGTCTAGCATTTTGCTATTCAGGAGGGTAAGAGAAATAAAGATCCATTGTAACGGGCCCAAGTAATACGTATGTGCTGCTGATGCAAAGACTTGTGTGAAGGTCAGCGCTCGCATACTCCGTCTTGCGTCACAGTCCTTCAAGAGAATTAGCTGTTGCCTATGCTGGCCCTTTTTTTGAAAATTGGCGAGCCTTGGGACCAGATTGTGGCGGTCTGAGAAAAGACAGGAAGACACTCCTGAGACTATGATATCCTGTGACGTGATCGAGGGCCAAAGATAGGTGACGTGATTGAGAACGTCGGAGCGTAGATGTATTTGTCATTATTCGACTTTGTATATGGTATCTGGATGGAGCCTGGCGCTTTGGGAGAGCGCGAACATCAACGACCACTCCTCCTCGAGATGCATCCCGAGGGGTCTGTCTAAATGTATGTGCTGATGAGAAAGAGAACATCGCCAAAGCCGCCACAAATCGCCTTATAGATCAGAAAGCACTGACTCTTGGTGTTCTCAGGGCCGAGGTAAGAGATGACATGCAGCCCGTCTGAGGGGATTCTAACGTCCCGAACAACTACAATGTGAGGCCAGCTAGCAGCGGTGGCTCCCGCGATCGAATTTATCTTAGAATCTGTGTGACTTCTAGGTCCGATCCGACTACCTTATGCTGGTTGCCCGATTACATTGCGAGGCGGTGCAGACGTCGCGATGAAACAGCCTATTCGAATAAGTCAGCCAGGCCCCTCAAAACTTGTTATAGCGCTGTGTAGAGATGAATCCGTCTCAGACAAGGTTGAGAAGATTTTGGTAACGCGGTGTTTTTGCATCTTCCGGACCAGGCTCACATGAAGATCGAAGCAAAGGATCTCCAATGAACCCGATCCTCTGATGGCCCCGCATGGTCATCACGACAGAATTGAAGAGTGTGCTCAGATCAAATCCACAGGGCAACTCACCTATTTGAACTCATGACATTTTATCAAGCTACTTGAGCGCGACACAAGAAACGTTCAAGTAATCATGACTCTGGGCGGAACTTTCCACGCTTCTGTTGCATATCCGTGATGCGCTGCTGAGTATCCTCCATACGCCTGACCATAGCCCGCTGTTCGTCCTTGCGTCTTTCGCGCATCTGGAACCGGTAAAAGTCTTTGAGTTCTGACTTCTTCTTGGCCGCCTTCTCCAACATCTTGTCTTTGGCCTTCTCAGCCTCCGTGCGGCTCGCAGGAGCGGCCCTGCCACCCTTTGTGACGGTGACGAAACCATCCTCGTCAGGCTCATTGCGGAGCCTCTTGGCAAGCTCGGCTGCTTCCTGCTCCTTGCGGTTGAAGGCGGTGAAGAAGGCGTGGACGGAGGCCTTGGTGTCCTGCTTGTCGACCCGTGACATGCGGAGATGAGAGGCGATCCAGGATGCTCCGAGATCAGGCACTGCGCTGGCGAGACCCTCGCCCCAGACTGGGTACTTTTTTGTTTTTGCAAGCTTGGCGATGGCCTTCAAGGCGAGCTGGACGCTCTTCTCGTCTGCCAACAACGCGACCGCAGTGCTGCTACTAGGATGCAGGCGTCTGGTCCAGATCTCGGGGAGCTGGACAGCTTCCTCTTCCTTTCGCAGTTCCTCAGCCTCAACATCTGCCCGTTTTCTCTTCCTCGCCAGGTCGTTGATGCGCGCTGCTTGTGCAGGGTCGAGAGAAAGGACAGGCGCTGCATCGTTTTCGAATGTGATGGTCTCGAATCTACCGGCGCCCAGCAGCTGCGTGAAGACGGAGCGGAAATGGGCCTCTGTGCTGTCGACCGGCACGTTCTTCAAAAACAGACTGCGTCCATCGTTTGCGGTCGGGATCTTGGGAGCGTTTCGCCGAACTCGAATCTCGTGGGTCGTAGAGTGCGGGAAAGAAGACGTCGCGGGGATCTCAATAGGAAGAATGGAAAACTCGTCGCCAGCTACTGCGAGGGGCGCCATCTTGTCGGGATTGCGTAAATTACTTTTCGTTCTTTCAAGTTGACCTGACGATACGGAAAGAATTTGGATGCATCGCTGTCCAGGGAAAACCTCAGGCTGCTTATCGATAAGAATTTTTAATGAAGCCAGTCGCGGTACTTGGCTCTTGGCGGCGCAAAGGTCGGTGGTAGATGTACCTTCTGCATAGGTACGGGCAGCGCTCGCTGGATCACGAACATGAGATTCACTCGCCTTCACGAATATCAAATCTCGTCTCAAATTGACGCATTTTGACCGGTATCTCGTCAGTTGCATGTCATGTCCCAACGCTGGTGCTTTTGCTTTTCAAGATCATTGGAGCCGTGAGCGTAGACAAGGGTTCTGAGGGGCACGGTGCTTACTATTTCTAGGTCGTCATTGGACCTCCGCTTTCAACATTCTCGCAGTTCACTCCTCAACCTTGCGCCAATTTCTGGTCCGATCGAGCGTGAAATCAGCGATAGTATCGAGAATCTGTTGAGATGATTGTTACGAAAGGCTTGGATCTTCGCGGTGCTTTTGAAAGCGATGAGCTGCTCGAACTCCGGACCGGAAGGATGCAGAAGCTCCCTGGACTCGAGGTGCTCAGTGGCATCGAAAAGTCAACCCACTCCGAGCCCCTGAAATTGACAAAACTTGGCTTTGATTGCGACGAGCATGATCCAGTATTTCATGGAGGTCCCGACAAGGCTGTTCTGGGTTGTAAGTGAAGAGTCCTGGCTCTGGCCCTCCACGGCATGATGTGAGCTAAGTGCGCCCTAGACTGTTCCTCACACTACCCTGGCTGGCAGGAGGAATATCCTGATCGGAAGGATCGTTTTGTACCCGGAGGATTCGGTGAGAACTTTGTCACGGCTCACATGAATGAACGAAATGTCTGTGTCGGCGATATCATCTCAGTCGGGGACGACGCTCTGCTCCAGGTGTCGATCCCACGATCTCCCTGCTTTAAGCTCAACCATCGGTTCTCGATCAAAGGCTTTGCTCCAATCACCGCCAAGACGAGCCGCACAGGATGGTACTATCGAGTCATCCGGGAGGGGACTGTTCACCCCGGCGCACAGCTCAAGCTGGTCGAGAGAAAGTGGCCCGATTGGACCATCGAGCGTGTCCAGCAGTACCTGGTACGCGAGACCGATAACTTCGCCATGAATGAAGAGCTGGCCGCTATTGAAGCTCTGGGCGAGGAGTGTCGCGGGCAGTTCCGTAACAGGGTTGCAAAAGCGAAGAAGAAGGCAGAGCCTCGAAAAGAGGACACCTGGACCGACTTGAAGATCATCAGCCGCAAGATGGAAACGGAACGAATTGTTTCCCTTGTTCTCCAGGCGCAAGGTGATCATCCGGACAAAGGCGTGTCAGTCATGGGAGCTCACGCTAAGTTGAAACTGCCCAACGGTCTGGTCAGATCATACTCGGTCGTCGCTGACGACAATGAGGACCTTGTCTTTGATGACAAACTTGCGTTTGGAATAGCTCTCGACGAGAATAGCCGTGGAGGATCAGCATATCTACACAACGAGGCGAAGCCTGGGGACATAATCCAAGTCGGCCGCGTTACAAAGGATGTAAAATCAGCCGGCGCTTTCAGCAATCATATTTTCATCGTAGGTGGGATCGGAATGACTGCCTTCCTCAGAATGTGGGAAGGATACCGGATGATTCATTTCGGCATGGAAATTCACTACGCCGTGCGATCAGCCGAGGACATTCCCTTCCGAGAGCGTATCCGCCCGCTGGAGAATGAGATGAAGATTTACGACCGATCCAAGGGCGAAAGGATGGACATTGCCGATATCATCAAAAACCGAAAGTGGAACAGCTATATTTACGTCTGCGGACCGACGAGGATGATGGAAGCCGCCCGCGCTGCAGCGCGTGATGCTGAGCTGCCAGCAGATGAGATCCACTATGAGGCGTTCGGGGCGGACACCACTGGCGACCCGTTCGAAGTAGAGGTACAACACAAGGATGGTAATAAGGTGCTGCAGGTCGGCGAGGAAGAAACGCTTTTAGAAGTACTGCGGAGGGAATTCAAAGAGGTCCCGTCAAGCTGTGAAGTCGGCAATTGCGGGACTTGCAAGATCGGTCTCAAGAGTGGCAAGGTCGACCATCGGGGGACAGCTCTGTTACCAGGCGAGGAGAAGGACTCTATGCTTTCTTGCGTCAGTAGAGGTGTTGGTCGGATTGTCGTTGAGATCTAGACTGAGATAGTCCACACGACGCTTTGGGAGGCACTCCTGCGCTCCAACTTGCAAGGCGGAGTTCTTGACCATTCTTTTTTATTTTGAGTATACGACTATTCATATTGTGTTGGCTCAAGATGTGGCAAAAGACAGACACGGCCGAGCGTCGTGTACATCATCTAAAGGCTCTGCCTCTGAGCTCAGTCCACCACGTTAGCTCGGACACAATCGTGCTTTCTGTGGTGATGAGGGGTAGCTTCCCGGTTCTGAACGGAAGCCAAGGGTGAACGACTTATCGCCTGATTTTCATTGTTATTGTTCCTGTCTAAACCCCGAGACATACCTGACCATGTCTCGAGAGCCACTTCCAAAATGTCGAGATGCTGGGGTTTCGTGCAGAAGGCCCTCTGGAATACTTGAGGCGGGGGATAAGACTGCGTCCGCGTCTTCCAATATTGTTGCTTCCAGCGACACCAGCGCAGCTTTGAGAAGCAATGAACTCCCGGTCAGCGGCGCAGTGATACATTTGGACCCAAACTTCGAAAGATGTATAGCTAGCGGCGACGGAGTGTCTGTCAAACAAGTGCTCATCAGGTGGATCTATGTACAGCAGAACAAGGCTTGAGACTGCGCTTGTAATGCCCGTGTCTTTCTGTTCATACCCAGTCAGCGGCTACACGTTAAAGATCTGTCTTCCACGGTAATCCCGACTGTTCGAGGCAGAAGCCTGATGAGCTTGACTAAAAGGAAAGTAGAAAGTCGTGGACCTCGCGTTCAAAGTTCACTGAACTCGCATTGCATAGGCACGAATGCATTCTAAATCTTCATATGCGACTCATATCGAAGTTTCCTGCCATACTGATCAAGAGCCCTTGAGAAGTCGTCGGTCCATCGACTTGGCGTAGCCATCCCCGCTTCGCACACTTAAGTCACGGCTTCAAAGCTCAAATGACGCGCTCGGTATTTCAGATACATGGTTCCAAAGCCGTCATTTGCCCAGATCTGATCCTGAACTCGTGGTATGATGCTTGCCATGTATCCTGGGAATCACTTCGCATGGTCTAAACAGACTCTCAGTCAGTCTCAATGGGCCCTCAATCATTTCAGTGAATTACTACAATGTTACTCTATGGATGATGCCCCCCACCCCCTTCAATGATCAAATTAAGGTACCCAAAACTTTCTAGGCATTAAGCTGCACATAGTTTCCTGAGAAAAGAGTGGTACGTTAGTATGATGCACTTTGCGTCTAGGGGTCGGCTTTTCTTACCTGGGAACTGCCCCTGCTTCCCATTGACCTTTCCTGTCCACCATTCATTCTCGTTTTGCGTCCGTTGCACAATCTCAATCACATCACCAGCAGAGAAACTCAAATCACCGTCTGCCTGAGCAGCAAAGTCGTAAAGTGCCGTGACCGTCTCAGCCGCCGGCGCGGCCTTGAACTGGCTGGGCTTGGGCTTTGGTGGCGGAGGCTTGGGTTTCGCCTTGGCAGCTGCGATGCTGGACAGAGCGGTATTTGTGCCGGGCGAGTAAGGCGGCGGTGCCGCCGCAGTAGCCGTTTGTTGCTCGGCAGGCCTGTAAACAGCGCCGGAGGCGGCGCCGAATTTGGAGGTGGCTGGTGTTGTGGGTGATGCGGATGCCGTTGATGGCTCCCCACCTTCCGTGAGCAGCGCGGGTTGCTTGGAGGATTCGAGAGCATAGCGAGACTGGTACTTTGGCGGGCGGCGCTGTCCTGTGGTCTTGAAGCGCACAATCGAGAGGGCTTCAGCTTGCTCCTGGATATCGCCACGTTTCTCGTGGAATGCTTCCTCAATGTCCTTTGTAAGATCGAAGTATCCAATGTCGCATCGCTGCATACGCTCGTGAAGAGTGTAGAAGATGTTGAGCTGCATGTAGTAGAATGACTGGAACAGAGGCTGGATAAATTCGCGCTCGAGAGCAAAGAGCTTTGGGAGTTCGTCTTTAAGGAGATCGTTGAAGTAGTTGTAGTCCTGCGTGGCAGCCTCGACATCACCTTCTGCTTTCCACAGGGCCTTCTCATCCTTCGCCGATCGTTCCTTCTTGTCTTGCAGCTTTTTGAGCGTCGCATTGTGTCGATCATAATCGAGCTGTTTGTGATCTCTCTTGACGGCTGTCTTCCTAATGACCTTGATGACGTCCAACAATTCGGTAGCTGGTCGGATAACTCTAGTCTCAATCATGTCCAGCTCCGGTGAAAGTGTCTCTTGGAGCTCCTTGACGACGGCCTCGTACTCCTCGCAGGCCTGGATGCCCTCTGGGTTGCCTTCAGGCTTTATGCTGTCGGGGTCTGAGACACGGCCGGAAATGGGCTTGTAGATCTCCGTCATCGCCTTGCTGAATTCGATCTGACTTTTGAGCATGTTGTTGATGGCATCAAAGTACTTTCTTGACTCCTCGTGAAGCTTCTTCGTTTCTGTCTCAAGCTCCTGAAAGCGACGCTCCGCATCGATGTAGACGGCATCTTTGGTGTGTTCGCCAATGTTGAATTTTGACTTGAACTGCTGAGGAGCCTGGAAAGAAGTATATCAGCATGCCGTCCAGCGAAGCGCGACTGCGGTTCCGCGCGTGATTTCGTCGCTTCTCGCGATCGCGGACCCAATGGGGATTCCGCGTGAGGGGCAGCTCAGGCGGGCAGCTTACCCGCGTCAGACTCTTGGAAAAGCCTTTGAAGCTCATTGTGGTGTCGCTGCGGTAGCAGAATCAAGCGATTCTGCTGAGAAGGTGTGTTCAGGGAAGGAAGGGATATCTTGGAAGGGCTCTCTATGGGGTTATGGCGAAAGACAAACCGGCAGGGCTGGGACAGGATCGTGGGAAGAGGCACCTCATCATGACCTCCCGCTAAATCGCTGGGCAGTGGGATTTGCAGCCGGTGACGACTTTGGACGTGGCTATTGTGGCTGTGCAGCAGCAGTGTCGTCATGCTCAGTGATGGCTTGCGACGCAAGATGTGGCTGGAGATCCCGCATGTGGCTGACGCTGCAGGTCACATGATAGCGTCTCCTTCATACGAGTACTCGACGCAGCACGCCCAGCATTTCTCTCTCGGGCATTAGGCCCTACAGTAGCAACGGGGGACCTGACCAAGGACCTGCAAGGACAGATCATACTTCTGGATCAGATAACCGGCATTTTCCTGCCCTGGGAGCGATGGCTACAGCCGACTCCGGGGTCGTCGCTCCGCTTATCAAACCCCGGAATTACGGCCTTATTGGCCAATCAAAATGCCTTGGACTCTCTATCGCCGAGCCCCCCTACTGAGCAACGCCGCCACTGACAAATTACAACGAGATGGTCCGCCGAAAGTTTAGCGTGTAGCCTCTGACACGCTGATTTTCTTCTCCCTCCGACATCGTCGCCATCTTTTGCCATCGCAAACCCCTCCTGCTCGACCTTTGTATTTGTGCAAGTCAGAGCTATCGACGACAACATGGCAAGTTTCGCGAATTCGATGATGAGATCGGCCTCGCGCCTCGGGCCAAGCGCGCCGACCGCGCCGCTGGCCAGGCTAGCGAAGGCTGGAGCTTCTGCTGCTGTGAGGAGAGCCGGCCAGAGGAGGGCATACGTTACCGAGACGAAGAAGGACCAAGCCCAGGTTGAGACTGCGATCAAGCTGGACAAGAAGGACTTTGTCAATATTCCTCCTCCTAATATGGAGAACAAATCCCACCAGAGCGTCAGCCCCATGGCAGGTACGTTGTGAATAGTATTCTGAAAGCAGAATGTTGGGCAGCAGAAGCTGACAGAGCTTTAGATGTTCTCAAGCAAGCAGCAGTTATGGAAGAAGGACAGCGGCCTATCTACCTGGATATGCAGGCAACGACACCCGTAGACCCCCGAGTTCTCGATGCGATGATGCCCTTCTACGTTGGCGTGTACGGCAACCCCCACTCAAGAACACACGCTTATGGCTGGGAGACGGAAAAGGCAGTCGAGGATGCTCGTGGGCATGTCGCAAAGTTGATCGGCGCCGATCCCAAAGAGATCATCTTCACCAGCGGTGCTACTGAGTCCAACAACATGAGCATCAAGGGTGTTGCGCGCTTCTTTGGCCGTTCCGGTAAAAAGAAGCACATCATCACCACACAGACCGAGCACAAGTGCGTCCTCGACAGTTGCCGTCACTTGCAAGATGATGGCTTTGAGGTCACATACCTACCAGTGCAGAACAATGGTCTGATCAAGATGGAGGATCTTGAGGCAGCCATCCGACCCGATACCGCTATCGTCAGTATCATGGCAGTGAACAACGAGATTGGTGTCATCCAGCCTCTTGAAGAGATTGGCAAGCTGTGCAGGTCCAAAAAGGTCTTCTTCCACACCGACGCCGCTCAGGCAGTCGGCAAGATGCCCCTCGATGTCAACGCCATGAACATTGACCTCATGTCAATCTCTTCACACAAGCTTTACGGTCCCAAGGGTATCGGTGCTTGCTACGTCAGGAGACGACCTAGGGTCAGACTTGAACCCCTGATCACTGGCGGTGGACAGGAAAGAGGTCTGCGAAGCGGTACTCTTGCGCCGCCCCTAGTGGCTGGCTTTGGCGAAGCGTGCCGCATCGCTTACCAGGAGATGGACGTAAGTTATTATACCCCATTCTTTGTTCTTGCTTTTTTTTTGATTGGTGATGATATGCTCTACATGCATGGCTTTCTGAATGCCCGTGACAGGGCGCCTTTTGTTGAGTGAAGCTTTACGTCTGATTTTTTCTGCTTCCTACACTGCACCACGCACGATAGTAAAACGAATCAGTCATGGCTAACCTACGACTATAGTATGACTCGAAGCGTATCAAGTATCTTTCGGACCGTCTCCTCAATGGCCTCATGTCAATGGAGCACACCACTCAGAATGGAGCTCCCGAATCATTCTACCCCGGATGCGTCAACGTCTCCTTCGCATACGTTGAGGGCGAATCCTTACTGATGGCTCTCAAGGACATTGCCTTGTCGTCCGGCAGTGCGTGCACATCCGCTTCCCTCGAGCCCAGCTACGTCCTTCGCGCCCTCGGCAACAGCGACGAGAGCGCCCACAGCAGTATCCGTTTCGGTATTGGACGTTTCACCACCGAGAGCGAGATTGACTACGTTCTCAAGGCTGTGCAGGAGCGTGTCAACTTCTTGCGAGAGCTGAGCCCACTGTGGGAGCTTGTCCAGGAGGGCATTGACCTTGACACTATTGAATGGAGCCAGCACTAAGCTGGTGTCAACGGATCAGGCAATTTTAAGGTTGCATAATCATGTACATGAACCTCTTGAGGATTCTGTTTTTGTAGGCGTTTTGGTTGTTTTTGCATGGCTGATCGGCCGAATACCATTCGTTCCTCGAGAATGTATTACCACCAACCGAGTAGAGAATAAACATCTAAACCTTGTGGGATAGTGAAGTTTTGTCATAATTTTGGGGGGATCGGGAAAAGCGGCACAGGCAAGAAAGCCTTTGCATGGACTTGCCTCTGTGATCGCAATGCTCTAATGACCGTTGGTGGTGTCTGTCTCACGCGAACCCTGTTTCTAGTACTCATGACGACCAAGTCGAAATGTGGTGTGTCGCGCACTTGGGGGATCGTCACGCGCGTGGTCTTCAGGATCCAGCCTCTTCATCATTTCACCAAGTGAAGGCAACACTCTACTTGTAGCTCAGCAGCTGGCATGGTAGGGGTTCCCAGACCCCTATTGACGTCACATAGCCTGGTATCGGGCTATCTGGTCCGTCCCTCCCACCTCGCAGAACATTCGGGAAGGGCGCCTATTTCCAGGCAGATGCCGTGTCGCAAGAAACGCTGCGGGGCGTATTGCATACAATCATATTGATGCTGTCAGAAGTGGACTCGCGAGGCTATTTGGTGACACAGTGATCTGCATGTCGCAACGTGAGCAGTGACGTCACTAGCTGTTGCTCCAACCTGCCAACGCGTCGTGCATGAACGCATTGCGCCTGCCAAACTCATTTTTGGGATCGTGATTGCCATCTTCGAGTGTCCTAGGCCGCTGCAGGCGAGCATCTTGTCCCACCGAGTTTCTATAAAGATCTCTGCTTCCCCTTTGTTCGGTTTACCTTCTGACTTTCTCTTCATTATACCACATTCTTGCAACTTCAACCAGGAATCCACAACTCCAAAACCAGCTTTCTTCTTTTAAACACCATAACTACCACAATCTTCAAAATGTCTGCCAACGACTCTACCCTTAAGTCCTACGTTGACTCCGCCACCGGCGCTGCTCAGAACGCTCTCGGCAACCTCACTGGCAACACCGGTGACCAGGCGAAGGGCCAGGCTCGCAAGGAGCAGGGCGAGGCCGAACACGACCTCTCCCACGCTACGGCCAAGGTTCCCGGTGGCGCCGTCTCCGGCTCGGGTGCTGCCGTCTCTGACGACCCCAACCGCACCCAAGGATCATGGAACCAGACCATGGGCTCTACCAAGGAGGCTATCGGTGGTATGCTCGGCAATGAGGTTCGTACTAACCCTGTTTTCTATGGCATGCCACACATCACTAACTGCTATCATAGTCTCTCAAGGCCGCAGGCCGTGAGCAAAACCGTGAGGGCCAGCAGCAGGAGGCCAAGGGCCAGCTCAACGACTTCGGATCCGGCCTTGCCAGCCGCGCCGAGGGTACTCTCGGCAGTGCCGCCGCTGGCCTGACCGGTGACCGGGAGAAGCAGGATCAATACGACCAGCTTCGTGCTGAGGGCAAGACTCAGCAGCGTGGTGCTGAGCACGACATTCAGAAGCAGGCCGAGGCTGAGAGACAGTAAGGCACGGTGGAAGCGAGAAGATCCAATGATACCCTACGAAGTGGAAATGTCTCTATTTGGTTAACCTAATGAATTCATGTCTCTCTTGACCTTGTCGATCCCATACCTATGCCCGTGCTGAAAAATGACATATTGTTGCTTACTCGACTCCCGATGAAGCCCATAGGAGAGCTAATGGTCCAAGGTCACCCTTTGGACTACTCTTGTTTTCCGACTGCACTTTGTTTCCAACACATCTTGACTTGAGCTGGCGCACAAACGACACGCTCATGGGCTCTGTTGCACTGAAAGGCCGTCAGAGGTCAATTTTTGTACTCAGTCGTGTCCATTCAGGTGCAAACAAAGCTGTCTGAAGTAAGGTCTCCAAACGTCTCAAAGAAATTCATGCTGTGATTTGGAAAGCTCGTGGCTCGTTTGGTGACATGTCACTTGGATGATAGTGTCTGCCCGCCGCACAGAGCATCCCGCGCACGTGCCGGGCATAACAAGCAGACTGATATCAAGTACATTTCACAGTGTACCTTGTCTTATTCGTAAAAAGAGCTTTGGCTGTGTCAAAAGTAAAGGCAGTCTATAGCAACGACTGGCCGGTCGGCGTTTGCAGTGGTGAAGGATGTGGTCTTGCGCAAGCAAGCACCTTTGCACAAGCGCGGTGGTTCTCTCTCAGGTGAATGACCCAAGAAACATTCACAAGAGTATATAAGATAAGTGAACGTATCCGCGAGAAGTGATTGAAGTTGTGCTCGTTACGGTTGCTTGGCGAAGCTCATGGGCCGGTCCCAATACATAATTCTTTGATCGTTCTTGTATTTTGTAAGTCAGACAACGGATCGCGACACCGAAATAGCTCAAATTACCTGTCCAGACTCTGACCTGACGTTTTCTCCAACAGAATTGTTGGAATTTTCAGGATTACAGTTGTGCAGGAACACAGCGCTCTCTGTTCTTCGATATCGAATCGTGCTGGCTCACGACTGCTTCATTCACCACATTCACTACCACCATACAGGACATCCAAAAAGGGCCCCAGTGGTGCTCTTCTTACAAGAAGAAGAAAGACACAGAGCTCATCCTCAGATCTCGTGCTCGAAAAAAAAGGGGGAAATAACTGAGAAACAAAAAACAATGTGCGTTGCTCTCGAAATCCAATGCCGTTCCTGCCACGGGATGTGGAAGGAGATCCGCAGCCGCAACGCCTGTCAGCGGCGTACATCACATGACAGCTGCCCTGATATCTCCGTTCAGGGGGTTCAACTGGCGGACCCGGACGTTGTTTGTCGTTCGACTTGTTTCTACGCGAGCAGGCCCAGGGTGGAGGGAACCTATTCGCTGTTTGATAAGCACGCGGCCGCTGGCGGCCAGCAACACCGCAGTATTCGCGGGAAGAGGGAAAGTTCGGTAGAGAGTTCCCAGTCTGTGGGGAGTCATCATGGTGGGTATGATTCTGGCGTTGGGGGGTTGTAAGCGGGAGGGATTTCGGCACGAGTGATGAGTTTATGTGAGATGTACGTCTACGCTGAATACGTCAAGCCTTGCGTGTACATTTGAAACAGCCTGTGAGAGCATGGGAGTATGGGCCCACTGAAAAAAATGAAACCTTGTTTTCTTCGAGATCATAAATGTTCAAAAACACCGATATCGTGCCCATGTTGCACGTATATTGGCCTTTTGTGCGACGAGACTGTTTGCTATGTTAGAAGTCCAAATTCAGTAGTTGCCCGCAAGATTTTCCGTTACACTCTTCGTTCTACCTTTGCTCTCTAAAACCCCGAGAATCATTAATGAACCAGGCTGCTGGAATTTCGTACTTTGAGTTTGACTTTGCAATACTGGGTTTTCATTTCGCTTAAGCACGCCATCAACATCTTTTTGCATCTTACTACAGGCTGGCTTGAAGAATGTCTATGGGACCAATTTGACATTTTAGGTATATTTTGAGTTGGTGTTACTAGACAACACATAAGCGCGTGCATGCATGGCTTTTCGAGATGCGCGTGTCTTCATCTGCCTTGTGGTTGTATTGTCCCACTACAGGCATGGTCCTCGTTAGCAACGTTCGATCGAGACTGCATCAAACTCGCAGTTCGATTCAAGCAAAGAACAGAGCCATGGTTCAGAATCGAGTCTCTCGTGAGGCTTACGCGCTGTTTGGTTTGTTCTGGTGGCCTCAAAACGAGAGTAATTGCACGTGTTATATCGTAGGAACAAACAAATAGACAGACATGAAACTATTAGATTGACAAGCCTGCCACACGCGCAGGACCACTTATTCAGGGACCGAGCTGACAGACGCCAAGACAACGAACAAGGAGCCGGCGCGAGGCTAACGCCTAGACCCCTTTCTCAACCATCTCCACACACAGGCGTGAAGTTTCGTCACGAGCCCCTGAGAAGGCAGGGCCTCCCTGTTTCTCTGAACTGGATAGAACCCTCGACAGGATGTACGCGAGCAATCAAGCGCTGGAGAGGGGGAAAAAAGAAGAAGAAGAAGAAAAACCCCACGGTGAAACGGCGAATGGCCAGGGGCGCGTGCTCGCGTCGAACGGCGCACGGCCGTCTCGGGCAGCTTCGGTTGCAGAAAACGTGGCAAATCGAAGCTTGCGCGCGCGAGCCGTGGGCATCGTGGAGGGTCTAGAGATTGGAGCCATGGACTTTGCGCTCTTCATCTGCGATGTGTCTGCGAGGGCAAGCCGTTCCAACGAGGTCATCCAGTCCTGATACTGCGAACCAAATCAGCACCCTGTACGGATATTTGCAAGGCATAGAAGGGACTCGATGCAGCAAGCCTTGCAGCAAGCAGATTTCCACACGGCATCAAATTGCTGAGCAACTGTCTGCGGACACTGTGATCCCACCTGCGTCTCGTTTGGCTTTCCTCGTGGCACAGGACTCCAGTGGTATCGCACAGACACTTGTTCCGTCACTAGGTACATTCTGACTGGGAAGAAGACAAATGCTGAGATACTGGACCTCGTTGCTTTTGTTCGCGTCACATTGCTGAAAGATCGGCGGATGTGGAAACGATGTCAGCTGATGAAGATCCCAATCAATGGTCGAGTGCAAGTGCCGAGCCTTGCATATCTATCTATCACTCGTGCTATCCCTCTTCTCGAACGCGGGCTGGAAGATTACCCGGGATCTCGTACCGTGTCTGCACTGTGAAGATACCGTGAGCGTGCCTGACCAGAGCATTCCATCATCTGTCAGAACAAGCCAGGAACGTGGCAGACAGTCCACCGTCTCAACCTTAAACAAAATATTTGTCCGGATCGAGCTCCATCATTTAGCTTGACATCTGTCAGTTTCTCGCCCGGCAATGCTGCATCCAGAATCACCAGTATCGTGAGTTGGCGTCCCGTCGCGCGCACGCCTGCATGGAAGACGCCTTGCCAGCATCGCCAGCAGCACGTCGTGCAACTCGAAGCGATCCACCACCGCAACCCATCTGCGTTTCGTGTCTTCGCGACTGGCGCGAGATCCCTGCCCCTCAGATCCGTCAGTCGTTCGCCAGGGGTCCAGCGTCCGCCGTCGCTCCCCCTTTGTGCAAACAGTGCACCAGCCTGACTCCAACATGGTCATGGCTCCTTGGCCACCATCCACTTCCAGCGCGACCTCACCACTTTCATCGCCCGAACACACGCCATTGACACGCTACCGCGGCCGCCATCACCACCATCACTCGACCGGGTTGCGCTCATGTCGACATCGGTCCACTGTCCCCTGAACTTTCCATTGACCTACCTAACCGCTTCTGTGCAGATTGCCCCGAAGAACCGCACGGTCACCAATCCCACGGCTGCACCCAAGGAGCCCATTGCCCGTTCCTCGCCGGCAAGCACCTTTCTTGCTCTGATTTGCTTCCAGATCTTTTGCGATTCTCGTTGCAGCAAGGGGCTTTGTCAACCTGAGTCTCTGCTCTCACGCAAATCTCCTCGTTTTCTCCTCGAGATCGGGTGAGAACGCATGTGCCTTCGTCCCATCTTCCTGCGCCCCATACCGTATACACATTCGCCCACTGCGCGACACCATCACGACGACGTCGCAACCGACCGAGCGACCGGGTGTTTTTGCATGAGCTTTGCGTAAAGTGAGTACTGCCGACCTGATTTCTTCAAGTTCCACTCATTCGAGTGATTCGCCTCTAGACTACATGCTTGCTGCACAATGTCGAAAAACTGTTGGATCGCTCGTTGTGCGCATGCCTGGATGGGTCTCAGACATGCGTCCCAACTGACAGCTGTCTTGCACCTGTCTTTGATCCTGGCCTGAAAGCTTCCGCGCCCACGTTGAGAAATCAACTGCGGCCTTTGCGACTTGACAAGTCTCAACGTGGATCTTTTCTACAACTCGTTTTGACTCGATGTTCACTCAAGTCTATCCAAATACCAAATTCTAATCGATTCGCTTACAGATACAGCCTTGGCCCCGGGTGGCCTCTCGTCGATTGATCGACCGCGTAGGATCTTCGACACAAAGTCCCTGCCTCACGCTCTAGATTGCGCGCAGACTTTGCAACATGGCAAGCCCGAATCTTCCAGCAGACGCCGTCATGCAGGGACGGCGCGATTCGAGCGTAGTCTCTCCTGTCCGACCAGTCCGGTCACGGACGCACAGTATTTCGAGCGACAGACCCTCAACTATCGCTAGCCACGGTCTCCTATCGCCCCCAACGACCGTATCACCCGAGGCCGCCTTCATTGCCTCTTCCGCAGCCTCGCAGATTGTTACAAATGACCACGATTCCCATGCGGACACTTGGTACGATCAGCATGGAATCGAGCCTGCCGGCGAGACTGCGTTTGTTGCTCCCGCAGCGCTTACTCTCGTCAACAACTTTCTCGACCAGCTTCTCTACAGCTTTCTTCAAGTTTCAAAGGCCACCACGCTTAGCGCCCTGCGACCTGCAGTGTCTGACGTATTGAAGCCCAAGCTGGCCAAGGATGCTATCAACAACGCAGACGAAGAGCTCCGCGAATACCTGGGCGGTGCAGAGGAGGACGACTACGCCCAATCTCAGACCAACGGCTCCTCCCGCGACTGGGATGTCGAACTGGTTTGGAAGCGTACGAGGCTGAGGTGCATGGTCTATTCTTCTCTCGGTGATATGGAAGAGGAGGATGAGGATCTCTGGATGGAACAGGAGAACCTGGAGATCACGTCAGACGAAAAGGTTTCGCAATCGATCTCTCCAGCGGTGGCCATCTTCCTGACTTCAGTCTTGGAATACATGGGTGAATTGACCCTCACGGTTGCCAGTCAGGCGGCCTACAACAAAATGCGGAGCAGGATGGAGAAAGACCTCAAGGACGGCACTCGCATGCCCGGAGACGTCGCGGATCGTATCGTCGTCGACGAACTCGACATGGAACGCGTTGCTCTCGATCGCACATTGGGAAGATTATGGCGAGGTTGGAAGAAGAGGATCCGAACGCCAAACATCGATGCCCTCGGCCGCCAGGTCTCGATACGATCTCTGCGAAAACACGCCAGGTCGGAGAGCTCTGACTCGATCGCCTTGCGGGGGGAATACATGGGCGACGGACGAAAGACTGATCATTTCGGTCTTGCGATTGCCGAGGACGTTCAACCCAGCGACATCCCACTGCCCATGCGAGACCGCGACGTCGATGAGATTGAGGTTCCTGGTCTTGTGACCTACAGTGACGACGAGGATGACGTCCAGGAGAAGATGGCCACGGATAAGCGGCCCCTGAGCCTGCATCTACCTGACAAACCAGTTGGCGCCAAGGGCGTGGATGGTGAGCCTGATACTACTTCTCAAAGGCACAAGCGCGGTGTCTCTCTTCCCAGCGCTCACTGGAATCCATACTTCCCAAGGGTTGAGTCCGCTAATGAGGGGCTGGCTCACACTGCCATTCAAGAAGAGTCAAAGGAGTCACGCAATGCCGACGTGCAGAATGAACAAGCTGCTCAACCCGTCACAGAGGCGGATGCAACAGAGCAAGAGAAGGGCGTCGATGACAACATCGGAGTTGCGGTTACTTCAGATGTCGTATCGCCAAGCGAGTCCATGCCCTCAATGCCCACTCCAGGCGTCGTTGTGTCGGGTACCGTCTCGCCTCTCGAACCCGAGCCGGCACAGCAATCAGAGCCGATGGAGGAGGAAGTACATTATGAGAAGGCAAGAGTTATGACCACTTCAAGATTCTCCTTCAACGGCGGCGGCAACTCGCCATCCGTCTCCGACTTTGACAGTGGCAGACTGGAACGAACCTCCAGCCTTCGCTCGGCACGGATCGTCTCGGTATCAGGACCCAAGGGTTCAAGTTCTCGTCCCGTATCCATCGACGCCAAACGATCCAACAGCACATCTGCAGAAAGTCATACGAGCAGCGCATTCGTTCCCGAAGAAGCTGTGGCCAACGAGCCCATGGTGGCGCTTCCTTCAACCTTTTCGCCGCACGTTAAGGGGCGGCCAAGCCCTTATAGCACCGTCACGATTTCGGAATCAGACGAAGAGGCAGATATCTTTCCGCCCGAGCTCCAGGGAGTCCCCGCAAGGACAAATGTGTCTGGCAGGCACCCCTACGCTTCTGCCTCGCGGCAGTACACCTCATCAAGGCAGGAGTCACCATCTGGCAGCACTCAGTTCGAGTCCATACCGGAGATTCCGGCCAGAGCTCCGGGACACGCGCTGAGACAGCAACAACGTCGACAAAACAGCTACGACAGACCATCGCCCATGGAGTCTGACCAGCCTGTCACTACCCCAACTCTAGCCGAAAGACCCGTGCAAACCACACACACGTCCAGCTCGTCCATTTCCTCCAGTACGGGACGACTAAAGGCGGTTCGGACTTCGGAGGACAGCTACGCCCACAGAGCAGACAATGTCGCCCGAGACTTTGAAGATTTGATTCAGAGCAATCAGACCATCACGTATACCCTGACACCAGAGAACATGCGCGATCCCAACGTAAGTCGAGCAAGTCACCCTCAAGCCATCAAGTTCTAACAGGGTCACTACAGGGTTCCAACAGCCCTGTGCTCCAGACGAGGTCGGGTCGCATGAGTGAAGACAGCAGGCCGCACGGCCGCTCCAGCTCGTCGCAAGCACCAAGCGATGCGCACCAACCGCAATCATCCTATCGCGCTACGGAGGTTGCGCCACCTGTATCGGATCACGGTTTTAGCGGCATGCAGGGACAGGTATCAAGGAAAGCAGTGGCCGCGCATCAAGCGCGCGATGCCCGTGTGCCTCCAGAGTCTACTGCCGATTTTGCGGATTTCATCAAGTCCACCGGGCCACCAGCAGACACGCGACCAGCGCCTGTGCGGCCTGTGGTCACGCCGAAGACCAGCGGTGATATCCGTCGGCCAACTTCCAACGGCACTACGAACAGCAGTCGTGCGCGCTACCAGCCCCGCGATGCCACTGTCAACGAGAAGGGCGATAACTCTGATCTCATCGACTTTATCCGGCAAGGTCCTCCCAGCAGTGTTAGCGGCCAGCATCGAATTCCCCGCCACGTGGCCCCATTCCGGAACACCATGGACTCGGACCAGATGGCGAGTGCCAACGGAGGCCGCGCGGTAGACGCTACGATTCCCGAGATCCGCCACAGCCATGCCTCTACCAACATCACGGACAACTCCGGACCATCCATTCACTCATCTGTGAACTCCAGCTCTGCTCTTCTGAAAAAGAAGCCACCGCAGGCCACGATCCCTGCCAGCAACATGTTTGACGAGGAGGACATGATGCCAAAACGGAAGCAGCGCCGTGTTCGCGACCCCTACGCCATTGATTTCAGCGACGAGGAAGATGAGGATGACGAGCTGTTTTCCACGGGACCCAAGCCGCCCGTCAAGCAGGAGGAAAGCTTGGCCGACTTTTTGCGCAACTGCGAGCCGCCGCCTCCTCCTCCCAGCGCACCGCGGTTTGAACATGAGCAGCCGAAGAAGAAGAAGAGCACGCCGAGTCTCATGGCGCGCTTCCGCAGCAGGGGAGACTCGACTTCATCCAAAACGAATCCGAAGCTGTCTGTCACGTCTGATGGCCCTCGGGCGCCCTCCCGTACTCACGTGCCACTTCAGGTGAGCATGCCCCCCGGGTACGACAAGTACGGAGCCGTGGAGACCAGCTCTACCGGTCCCTCCCCGCCTGTGCTATCAAATCGTCCGCCGAGAATGGCATCAGCTGGCAACGCGGGTAACGCGGGCGTCGGCCGGGTGCCCATGAAGAAGTTTGAGCCGCGCGAGGCCGCGTCTAACACCAGAGCCACAAGCGACCTGGCTGCGTTTCTGCGAGACTCTGAGCCTCCACCTGATGCGGCGGGTCCTCGATCGCACTCACCCATTCGGGAGGAGAGCAGTGGCATTTCAAAGATGTTTGGCCGGCGCAAGAAGGCAGGGATGGCCTAGGAACTGGCTGAGCTACCTCTACGGTCCGTTCCACCACTGTTGATGATGAATAATGTATTGTAAAAACTTGGATGTCATTGAGTTTTGTTTCGTTTCTTGGTTGCACGGCTAGGAATCGTGTTTATTATTACGAGGGTTTTTAGACTTGGCGAGGTCTGCGTGTGCTCGACCTCGAGTTTGTTTGGGAGATGGTCTTGCTTGATACAGGATACCACAGGTCGATTTTGGAAACATGTTTTGTCTACTCTGCGAACTTTTGAATAACGACGAGATTTTGGGATAGGTCGAGTGTCGGTGTCACGTGTTTGGAAGAGTGCACAGATGTACAGTTGTGGTCCCGTTCAGGGTCTCCAAGGAACGTACAGTACCTTTTTCAAACGGCTCGGGATATTTCCCAGACTCCGCTCCCTTCCCCAATCAGAGTGAGGCATCAGCATGAAAGGCCGCGACAGGGGGACAACGGGACCCCTGTAGGTCATATCTCGCCTGCAGGAAGACAGTGGGCCGGGGCGAAGGCGGACGGAGGGTCCAGGCTCTCAGCAGGTGCCGATCCCAAGCCCAAAGCCAGATCCGCGATGCTTGTGTTGTGCGCCGCGGCGCTCTTCGCACACTGGCTGAAAGAGGGGGGGTGTGCGCCACAGGCAGCCCAGTCATGCACTGCAGGGAGGGTGGGACGGTGCGAGACAGGACGCCTCGAAGAAAGCAGTGGGAGCTACTTGTACCTAATGCTTATTTGCCATGCCATGCCATTCTGGTGCATTGGCCCGTTTCCCCGATGCTTTAATGTATGCGATGTGTGCGTTTCGAAACACGCGTAGGAAAAGACTTGCTCATCTAACAAGCTAAAAAAGAACACCTTGTTTGTTGTCTTACCTATTTGAGCTTTTGACTTAAAAAAACGGTGGCCGGCAACGAAGAGACAAGAAGAGGGGGAGCGGCGAGCAAAGGCGCGAGTGTGCATGATCGAGTGGTCTGAAGGTTATCTGCAATAAAGGACAGAGTTTGGGAGACAAAGTTGGGCCGACAGAGTTCTAGTGCAAGCGACGGAATCTCGTGAGATGGAATTTGAACGACCTGTCTCACCCACTGGCCCTGGTTCCTCACTTTGCTTTTACTTTTACTTTTGGGTGGGTGGGTTCTTTAGGTGACAGCACATAACCAATGCATACAAGTAATACAAGCAATAGCACATCGAGTGCAATTCGGCTCTGCTCACATTCCAAGCCACGGGCAAGCGCATCGCCTCAAACCCACCCACCCATCCATCCACACATCCCCGGATCCCAGTGCGTGCGTGCGTGCAGGGCAGAGCAGAGCAGAGCAGAGCAGAGCAGAGCAGAGCAGAGCAGACTACAGCCGAGCGCCCAGTGACAGGTCCCGCCCGCTGATCTTTTCCATCCTGCACTGCAACGCAGCACACGCTTTCCTCTAGCCATCCATCCATCACTCACTCACTCACGCACTCAGCTCACTCTTCCAATCCTTCAATCGATCAGTCAATCCCGCCCATCCTGCCGATCTACGCTCCGTCTTTCTATTGCCATCTCGTATCTCCTCTTCAGCCCAAACCAAGTCCTCTCGCGCAGCTCGACATAGCGTGACGTCTCTCAGCCAGCATTCACGCACCGCCGAGCTCCAGCGATCGATTCTCCTTCTCTTCGGCTGCCACGGATTTCATTCCCCTATTCCTCTACAACGACGGAGGCGAAACAGTGCCCCGATCCTACGGCAAGCTTTCCGACCACGGTGTCTGCGACTTTCGATTCTAGATCCCATCGATCGAAAACAAGCCCTGTCGCTGCTTACTTGCAAAGTCCGGTCATCTTTGCCTCCAACACTTGCCATCCCGCACGCGTCTCCGCCCGTAGACCTACGCAACACCTTTTTCGATTCGTCTCCGCGGCTGTAGTTGGATGCTTGTTTGCCGGTCCGACATCACTGGCCCTCTCGACGGATATTACCGCCTGTCGACAACCTCAGGACCCGAATCGCGTACGGTATCTCTAATCCCCGAACCCGACGAGCCATCGCATTCCTTCACGATAGCCCCCCGGGCAATATACTACGATGCCCGGGCAGCAAAACGCCCCTTCCAACCCCCCATCACCCTAGTCGTCCACAGTCATGAGGATTGCCATCCGTGAGCAACTTGCCGTGCTCGTTCTGCTGGCCGTCCTGGTCGCACTCACCATCGTTTCCGTCCCAACATGGATCTACGTCAACAACCACATTGCCACGACCCTGAGAGAGGGCCTCGCTCTCACAGCATCTCTGAAGGCGGCCAGGATATCCGCTGATCTTGGTCTGATCCAGACGAGCTGCTTCACCATCTCTTCCCGAATCCTCATTCAGAATGCCTTCCAAGAGTTCTACACAAATAACCGAAGCGACTTTAGCCAGGCCAGAACGGACATTCAGAGCGCCTTGAGCGTGACATCGGCCACCGGTCTGCTCCAGGCGCGCATATACTCTCGCAACACCACCGGCGCCGATGATGGTGGTCTGCTGAACGTCACGGCTCCTACACCGGGCCAGGTCAAACTGCCTTACAACGACCCCAACGGCAATCCGGTATACCTGAACGACACCGAGTATGGCTATCCGCCGAGCCTGTATCCCAACATCACGTACCAAGACCTTGGCCGAGCCAACATCGTGCGTAGAAACGCGACAGCGTATGCCGCGACCGTCTTTCAGAATGTCCGTATTACGGCTGAGAATCCCTTGCTGCTCGGGCCTCTGATCATCAATGAGACTGCCGCTCTCTTGTCCATGACCATTCCTGTTCGCGATAACCAGGATACCTTCGTCCTGGGGTACATGACAATCGTCGCCATGGCGTCTTCCCTGGTTGAGGTTCGCGATTCCAGAGAGGGACTCGGCGATAGTGGTATGGTCCTGGTCGTCGGACCTACCACGCAGTGGAACCGGTTCGAGAACAAGACGAGGCCCAGCAACGCCACCCACACTGCGAATGAGGAGAAGATGGCAGATCTCAATGTCAAGTTTGTTCTGCCACCCCAGACCCCCGCCCGTCAAGAGGATCGACACTCGGAACGCAAGTTCAAGAAGGGCACCATTGCGGAGGGTTTCCCCTCGTCGCAGTATCCGGCCGTCCTGGACGCCTTTGTTGATCGCATCAACACTGTCAACAATGCCAGCGCGCTGCTGAATACCCGTAATGAGCAAGACTTTAGGGTCTCGGTAGGCTTCGCTCGCACAATCTCAAAGCTGGTCGATTGGGCGGTTATCGTGGAAAAGTCAAGAGCAGAGACCTATGAACCGATTGCGACCTTGCGAAACATTTTGCTCGGCACTGTCTTTGGAACGGCCGGTTTTATCGCTCTTCTCGTCTTCCCCTGCGCTCATCTGAGCGTCATGCCCATTCGAAAACTGAAAGCCGCCACGGAGAATTCGGTGAACCCGCCGGGCTACGACGAGGTCTTCAATTACGAGTCGGACTCGGACACGGACGAACAACTGCCCGGGTCGGCGCAAAACTCTCACAAATCCCAGCGGACTCGCTTGGAGAAGTTGATTCGCAAAATGCGAGGCAAGGATCAGAGGCGTCGGCCACGAGACCACACTCGTAACATGTTTAAAATTCCTGCCAAGGTGGAAGACAGAAAACACTTTATCACGGACGAACTGACAGAGCTCACAAGAACATTCAATTGCATGAGCGATGAACTCCTCAAACAGTATCAGTCCTTGGATATGAAGGTCGCTGACAGGACGAGAGAGCTCGAGGAAAGCAAAAAGGCCGCCGAGGCTGCCAATCAGAGCAAGACGCTATTCATCGCCAATATCTCACACGAGCTCAAGACCCCACTCAACGGCATCATGGGTATGTGCAGTGTTTTGATGGAGGACAACGACATTACTAGGATCAAGCAGTCCCTCAAGGTGATTTACAAATCTGGAGACCTTCTTTTCCACCTACTCGAAGATCTCCTCAGCTTTTCAAAGAACCAGATTGGTCAGCAACTCAACCTCGAGCTCAGGGAATTCCGGATGGGGGATCTTCGGTCACAGATTGTCAGTATCTTCGACAAGCAGGTCCGGGAAGGCAAGATTGACTTCTCAGTCAACTTTTTGAGCAGTAATCAGGATGTTGAGCTTGGCACGGGTACGAGCGATCCATTTCCCAGTGCGGTGCTTCCCGCTTTGGGGCCAATGGGCACTGGGCGACTCAAGGACATGTGCTTGTGGGGTGATCAGCATCGTATTCTCCAGGTGATCATCAACCTCGTCAGCAACAGTCTCAAGTTCACGCCTCAAGGCGGGAAAGTGACGGTGCGTATCCGTTGTCTGGGCGAGCAGGACGACTTGGACAACGAGAGCCGGACTTCTTCCAGTCTGAGGAACTCGCGGACTGGTCGTACACGCCACAGAAAGGGCGGGTCTCAACATTCAGGTAGCTCCCGAGGCGGCAGGCTCAGTTCTTCCGTCCAAGCTGAAGGCGTTGCCGGGACGGCACTGTCGATCAACCCCCTGGATCCTAAGGCTACCCCGTATGTCATGGTGCGGGAGCGATCGCCTACTCCGCCACCTTCCACCGCAAAGACGTATGTGTTTGAGTTTGAGGTTCAGGACACAGGGCCTGGGATTCCGGAGCACATGCAGGAGAAGGTCTTTGAACCATTTGTGCAGGGCGATTTGGGATTGAGCAAGCAGCACGCTGGTACCGGCCTTGGTCTCAGTATCTGTCACCAACTCGCTGGGCTGATGGGCGGCTCAATATCATTGACCAGCACCGTCGGCGTAGGGACAACCTTCACGATGCGGATACCGCTGAAGTACGTTCAAGATAGGTCAGTAATGCTTACATCCAACATTGGCGTGTCGCTCATACTAACATAACCACAGAGCATCCAGCGCCGCATCCAGTAGCGTCGAATCCCGATCAACGAGCGTCGACACAACCACTTCTGAGAGGCAACGAATGCCTGTGGGTGCCTCGACCGTCGCAGCAGGGTCCATGCTCGCCGCATCGCCTCCCACGCAACCGAGACTGGTTGGCCTCAGTCAGCCGTTCTTTGCCGGCCCGGCCAAGCCGGCATCAAAGAGCGCCGACGAGAAGATGGCCGAAATCGATCGGGCGATGGCCAAGAAGGAAGGCGGGGGCAAGTTGAAAGTCCTCGTCGCTGACGACAATTCCACAAATATTGAGGTTGTCAGCCGCATGCTCAAGCTGGAAGACGTCTATGATGTGACCATTGCCAAGGATGGCCAAGAAGCCTTTGAACTAGTGAAGGCCACGATGGAAAACAACGGCTCCTTTGATGTCATCTTTATGGATGTTCAAATGCCCAATGTGGACGGTCTGCAAAGCACTCGTCTGATACGCGGGATGGGATACACGTCCCCCATCGTTGCCCTCACGGCCTTTTCGGAGGAGAGCAATGTCCGCGACTGCATCAACTCGGGCATGGACGAGTTTCTCTCCAAGCCCATCAAGCGGCCTGCCCTCAAGCAGGTACTCAAGAAGTTTGCCACCATCCCCGAGGAGCCCGAGACGGCGAGCGTGGCGACCAGGCGGACTTCGGTGGTCGAGTCAGGGGTGTCGACGAGCTCTGCTTCGCATCGAGGCTCGCAGCAGGAGTTTGATGAGAAGAAGGAGTCGGTTGTTGAGGTGTGTACTCCCATGTCAGATCTCGCCACATCGCCAGAGAAGGATCTGCAGGATGTGGACGAGGAGAAGAAGATGGGCTGATGCCCTGGCTCTTCCGTCTTGATCCTCAACCTTATGTTTCGTACTCGTGCTGTCGAGCATGGGAATTCGATTCGTCAGCCATGCCGATTACACGACACTACTGACTTTGAATCGCTACAACTACCTGTCAATCTCCTTTCCTGAATGAATCATGTCCACACCCACGCTGCCACTCAACATATCCTACTCGGTAACAGACAACAATACCCAAACCCACTTCTCACAATTTTCCTATGTCTCTCTTTTTTTTTTTTTTTTTTCTTGATTTATCAGCCATGGCGTTCAGGGGGGCTCGAACAGCAACAAAAATCGGGCGGCTTGTCTTGTCTTGTCTTCTTCTTCCTTTCTTCCCCTTCCTTGTTCATTTCCCCTTTTCACGTTTTGCCTTTTGGTGTTGGCGTCGGGACATCGAGTGAAATTGGCAATCATACAACTCGGTATGTCAGATTCCGGTCGGGAGAAAATAGGGGGTTCTTTTCTTTCCTTTTAATCTCATTTCAGCGAGGTGCCAAGTCTGTGGGATGATATCACGCTGGTTTTCTTCTCTCTTTGCATTTTTTCATTTTCTGAACCCAGAGTTTGGGTCATTGTCTTTTTTTTTTTTTTTTTTTTTTTTCTTCTTCTTCTTCTTCTTCTTCTTCTTACTAATTTCGCGGGTCGATCACTTTGCGAGCTGGACCTAGGAGGAACTTTTCATCGATTTTACTTTGTTTCTTCTAGTGGGCCGAGTGGTGGAAGGCGGGAATATAAAATCGTCGGGTGAGGTTTGACAGAAACGGCAGACCTCCCCTTGTTTGTTCACCAATACTTGACCCAATCTCAATGCGAAAGTGAATGAACCTTGCGCGTGTCTATATATATCATCGTGCGGGTAGTAATACCTCCTTGGCGCCAAGGTCTGCCTGTTCACATGGTCTGTTTATTCGAGATCACTGCTGAAGCCGTGTACGTAAAACCATTCTGCTTTCAGGTAAAAAAGAGTGTCACTTTTACTAGAGAAAAACTCGCAAAAAGCAGAACTCGAAGAAAAAGCAATGCAAGCCACCGCGAATAAATTGATCTCGCCTGGGTAAATCCCCGCAACCACCTCATCCATGTTTCCTTTCCGTCCGATGCCAAACCGACTCCTTACCACACCCGTCGACGTCCCTTTTCCGAGGAAACGGGGATGCCGAGGGCGAAAAATAAAACTCCAACATATGCATCCGTTCCCCCTTAGATCGAAATAGTTTGTCAAGCAAAAGAAGAAGAAAAACACACCAAGAACAGAACAGAACAGAATCATCAACGTGCGCAGCTACGAAGGTGGAGGGGGCTGTTGAAACCCGGTAGAAAAAAAAGAGCAAAGACCAAAAAAAATGGCAACAGGAAGCAAAGGCCGTGATGTGCGAGCCGCTAGGGTGCTTTGCCCCAAGAAGGAAGAAGAGGAGCAAAACAATTGAACGGCAAGGGAGTGAAAGGGGACATGAAAAAGTAAAAGAGGGAACGCCGCTGATGCGCTCCAAATCGCCCATTAGGTTGAAAATTCTGGCCCTCTCACTGGCCAGCCAGGCGTCTCGAGCGAGATAATATGAAGAAGCAGACGGAGTGAAACGCAAAAGCAGAGAACGTCCTCCCATTCTTCGTGTTGAGGAAGAGGGAACGGAGGGTGAATTCGGAGGTGCAAGCCATGCTCGGCAGACGTGCGTGAACAGACGCAAAAACGGCGAAAAGCGACTCGTGTGTGGTCTCCTCCAGTCGTTAGGCCTCGTCCTCAAATCTCCATCCTCCCAGCCACGTCCTCGCTCATCAACCTCTCCTTTTCGTAGTACGGTGTCCTGTCGTCTTCATCGTCGTCATCAAACTCTTCCATCTCTGTCAATGCATCATCATCATCGTCTGTATACGCAACAATGTCTCCGTCCTCTCCGCGATTCCAGTACAGCCCATCATCAGCCATCTCCTCGTCATCTTCTATGCTATTCGAAGAATCCCCCCTCGTCAACGTCGCAGCGCTGCGGTCCCCGAGCCAGTAGCGCGCGCGCTTCTGCGCGCCATCAGACTCGTAGTCGGCATCTTGAGCATTGCGGCTGTTGTTGCGATGCCCAGCAGTGCCAGCCAACTTTGCGGGACGGAGGTTTGGGCTCTGAGCAGAGATGACGGGTACAACGCGGACGTAGAGGTATGCCACACGTTTGAGGGCCCTGTTGAAGAAGAAGTGATGGGCGGCCCAGATGGCCGACTCATCCTCTTCGAAGGGGTCGTTATCCGGGTGGTAGCTGAAGATGGTGCATTCGTTCAAACGCATCTCCTTGTCGATACGTGACCAGCATTGCGGGCCCCAGATGGTAGAATCATCACCGCCAAATGATGACCCGAGTGACTTTGCTTCAAATCCAGGTCGCACATTCTGAAGGATAGAGTCGAGGTTGACCATCACCTTACGTAAATTCCTCTCGCGTTTGAAATCACCGGGTCGTAAAACGTGTGAAAAGTCGTAGTGCGGGTGGCTAGCGTTGAGGGTGGCGATGAGATAGGCAAATGTTCTTCGACTTGACAACTCAGTGAGGGGCCCAAAGGCGCTTGACTGCGAGAAGGCGGGCGAGGTGGCCATTATGTGCTTGCGTTCGGGGGGCGAGAGACTCGCGCCGAGCTTGACGAGGGCGTCATGTTGTGAGTTGAGGTCTTCGTCGATGTTCTTGTATAGCTTCTTATCTGAGCCGGTTGATTTGGTGGTGTAGAGATCGCAGCCCCCTGTCACGTTGCAGTCGGGGGTGTTGAAGTTCAAGGCGCCAGTTACGGCATCAAAGTCATGCACGGGAAGATACTGCGGGTTGTGTCAACAGGCGCGTCAAGCTAGACGTCCTCGTCGGACGAGACCTGCGTAGCCACTTGCCTTCATGGTCGCGGTGTTTCTCGTCGAAGTGGAAAATGTTGGGTTCACTTTGCGTCGAGGCCGAAAGGCCAGACTAGAGCGTGGCCGTGGGGTGGATGTGTCGGTGTAGATGGGTGACAGGCAGTTCTGAGAGACCACTCAATGCTTTGGCAAAGTGATCGCAAGCGAGGTTGGTCGGGCGTGTTGTCGGGGGTTCGAGGTGAAATGGGTACTGAGGCGGTGTATGCCTGGTCTTGAGATCGCGCGCGCGTCGCACTGATGACGGTTCGAAGAGTCGGGAAGATAAGAAAAGGCTGGTCGTGGAAAGCTACCCAGGCTGCAGGAATCAGCTAGGATTGATACAACTAGACGAGGTCGTCTAGTAGTTCCAGGACGTGGTAGGCATTGCGTGATGGCGGATCGATGGACGAGGGAGTGAGGATGTCGTGAGCGAGCTCAACAGCGGCGGACGGGAGGGACACCTGGTGACGCCGTCTGTGGCAGGAGGAGAGAGCGCGGCGCAAGAGGCCAGCTGCTGTGATCTGCTCAACGGGCGCCCAGTCAGCAGATCTCCAGGGGGAGGAACCGCCTGTTACGTTAAGCTCCCGGGGGACGATAGCCAGCGATGCCGGACTCAACACGATAACGCCGTGTAGACTACGACGCGTAGTCTGCTGTATGATGCCCTGTGGAGGCTGTGTGGAGGCCCTGTGGGTGCCCTGTGGATCACCCCCGTGAGCATCCTGTGGGCTTTCCCTACCCCGTGCGTGGGCTGTTGGTTGGCTTGGAGTTGGGGGAGGGGGCCGCTAACCGATGCCCTATGTATGTATGATACTTGCAGTAACTGGCGCAGGCGCTACAGCGTGGTGCCATTGGGCGTGGCCATCGGCAGTCGCTGCAACCGGCTTGTCCTCGTCGTAGGTGCACCCCTCGACACGTTGCTCATTCGCGTCTGAGAGCCCCGTCTGCTTTGTTTGTTGGTGTCAGAACGGCCTTCTTATGACAGCTCGCTGCCGGGTCCATGTTCCCGTCGAATCAGAATCGCAATCGTCTCGTGCTTGACTGCACGTGATCGGGGGCTGTGAAGTTGCGCGAGCTGTAGAGGGTGGCGCCAACTCAAAGAGGAGCAGTGCCCTCTCTGGATCGAGACGAATGAGACATCCCTTATCTGCCACGAGGTGAGTGCGACCCTTCCTCCTCGCTTCGGGCATCGTACAGTAGTGTCGATGCTCAGCTGACTGATGCTTTGATCGTCCGGTCCCCCTCCGTGGCTCAATCTCGTCGGTGTTGTCGCAATCGAATCTGAGTGGCTACCTGTGATCTCGCTGTCATGGTTGCTACTCGTTAGAGTCGTTAGAGGGGGTCTTTTCACGAAACGGCTGAGCCGCCTGCAATCAAGGGACAAGAAGCGGCGTGAAGAACATTTTGCGTGTTGATGCAGTATCGGGGCCTCTTGCGCAACGTCAGTGCTATCGCCGCTGCAGGGTCTCAAGACATCGACTGGTCGTCGAGGAGAACCGTTGTGCAGTCATGCGATGCCTGAGCGGCGACCAAGGTCTGCTCGGCCATGTGAATGGCGCGCATTTGGGCCCGACAGTCTAGATTCTTGATATTGGAAAGGGTGGTTTTCCGCCCCTCAAGATCTATGTATTAACCAGCATAACTCCATTCTCCAGGAAGTGTGTAGAAACGCGAGTGCGAATTCTCTGCTCCTCAAAAACATTCCATCGTCCCTCCTACTCGAAGAGATGCTCAGTTGCCCGAGACTTTTGTGAGCCAACGGTTGCCGTGGCACGATGCCATCACAGGATCCCGTCGTGCTCGAGATTCGCCACGATTCGTTCGGTGTCCTGCAGATAACAGCGGTTATTATTGCCCATCGTCGAACCCTGGTACTTGGCAGTCGACTGAAAGGAAAGCCCGGGCATTCGACTCGTCAAGCGCAGATTTCGGAAGGCCCAGCATGACAAAGTAGTCAGACCTTCGGTCTTTCAGCAATACTCTGAGAGAGATCGCTAAAATGTGCCTCGTCGTTCGCGCCGTGTCTGGAGGGCTTCCAGCATAGCGTGGGTCGGGCCACATGCCACTCTCGCTCTACATGAGCTTGGTCACTTCGTCCTCGACCTTTGGTAGCCACGGTCGTCAGTCTCGCTGCTTCCAAGCGATGCGGTAGTGTCGCAAGTCAGGGTCGACGGTCGGTGAAACATTGCGGGAAATGCCAATAAGGGTACGCGAGAAAAATTCATTGCACAGCACTCACCTCCATATCCTCAAGGGAATCCTGCTGTCCAATGCACCGTAACACAGCCTTCTTGCTGCTCTCCTGCAACTCGCCAGCGAGAAGGAGCTCGTCGAGAATATAGTACGCTTTCGTAAAGGAGAAGATGATGTCAAGCTCGCACACGTTTCCGTAGTATTTGTCCATTTGCTCGACGTATCGGTGGATGATTTCAAGGCTGATCAGCTCGTTGTCTTCAGCAGCGCAGCCGGCAATGAAGAAGAGCGACGCGTAACGTCGGTAAACGATCTTGGTGTCTGGTGCCGGTCCTTGGTAAGCTTGCGAGCATCGCACTTCAAGGATTGCTGCGCTCACCTTTGTATTCGAGAAAGTTGCACATTCGTGTCCTACGCGCCAACACTAGCTGCGATACATCTTTGACGATCTTCGCCTTGTCTTTGGGGGACAACGTTGTGAACCACTTGGCGAGACGGACTTTGCCCTGCCGAGAAAGCAGGATCAGGTACCTAATGATGAGCACATTGTCAGCTGGCAGCTCAGGAGGATGCCGGTGACGGAGCGGCACATTGAGGGAGAGAACTAGGGAGAAAACACGTACTGGACGGCCATAACTACAATGGCATCCCCGCCTGGCAAGATGAAAAGGAACAGAACCGATCAGGAAGATGGGCCGATAGAGTAGCTCTCGTCAGGAAACGATGTGGTCAAGTTGGCACGGAGTACATTTGTTTGGTTGGTGACGAGCATGAGGCCAGCCCAGGACTTCAGGAGCTTGAGAGCCCCGCAGAGTGTCCTCTTCAAGGGCTTCCGGGTTTCCTACCCGGGAGCAGCATCTTATCCTCCCTCGTTCATTCAAACATCTCCACATTGTCATATTCTGAGTCTTTGCCTCAGAATTCGGTCAGGCATGAGGCTCCTCCCTCCTTCCTCCAAATAACTGCTTTGTTCACGACCAGACACTTCTGATGTCGGTCGATCGGGCTTTGCACCGGGGGGTTTCCTCCGCCAAACTTGCGCCCTTCGCCCTCACCCATTAACCCGTGATCATTTTGGATGAGATCTCTTGCTGGCTTGGGGCAAGGTGCCCTGCAACTCGTCATACATCGTCAGCCATGATCATATAAGGCCATATCTGCATTACAAGGCAATGTTGCGCTGGTGAGTTGTCTATTAGTCAGCTGTGAAGCTGGTCACCACGGTCTTAGTGGGGGCAGAGTTGGCTGTCGCGATCGAGAAGCCGAGTACCCTCTCGTCCTAGTCCCAACGATTTTCTTTCAACATTCAATTTGTTCGCAGTTTGAACTTTCGCAGAAACCTGGGGCTTCAGATTGCTTATTTTGGAGTCGTGGTTGCCGTTTCAAGATGGCAAAACTAATCCTGTCGACGGGGTACGTAATTTCAATGCATACCCTTCAAATGCCAACGTCTCCCTCGACATCGCAAAACTGACCAGGTATTCTCGTTCTGCAGCAATGTCATGTCCGCCGGGCCCTCGGTGATCCGCAAGAGTGGCACCAACCGATCCAACGTTGAGCTCGTTAATGCCCTCCGCGACAGCTTCTCCTCGGCGCAATACGACTATGCGACCAACACCAATGGCTACACTAATGGCCACCGACCGAAGGCGCCCGTTGAGACCTGGACCGAGCGAGACGGCGATGCGCTTTATGTGCCGCGGATCAACTGGCAAGGAGGCGGGTTGAGGGAAGAGACTAGCGAGTATGAGATCACTGTCAAGCTGTTCCTGCTCGCTGACTCGCCGATTGCGGAGAGGGAGCAGTATGCGCGAGATGCCCTCGCACTCGTCCGTAAAGAGCTCGGAATTGAGACCATCGATCTCCTGCTGATCTCTTTCCCCGGCATCTCGTTCGAGGGCACATGCGAATGGGAGGCCAACCGGAAGAACGCGGAGCAGGGCAATATCGAGGAGGAGATTGCGACGTGGAGGGTGCTCGAGGACCTGCACAAACAAGGGCTCGCAAAGCGCCTGGGCGTTGCGGAGTTTGGAAGCGAGAAGCTGGAGGCTTTCATCAAGCGCACACATACTCCGCCGGTGGTGGATCAGATCAATCTGAGGGACTGTTGCAGCGTGCCGCCGCCGTTGAGCGCACTGGCGGCGAAGGAGGGCGTGGAGCTAAACGTGCATACGGATTGCACGGATATTCTGCCACGTGGAACTATTCGTGAGCTTCTGAGTCACGGAGAAAGGGGCGCTGGCGTTCTTGCAGACCGTGAGCACGGGGGAGCAGGACTGGAAGGGGAGATCACGCCTCACTGGGTAGTGAGATACGTCGCCTTTATCAAGGATCGCGGTGTCATCGAGAACAAGGGCTACTTTGCCGGCGCTGAGCTTGGTACAGGACAGTAGAAAGAAAAACTACTCCCAGAACGCAAGGCTTCGTATGCACAATGCGGCGGAGTAGTTCATCAAGTCGACAGAGGAGACTGGCATTGGGCGGGGGCTGGAAAACACAGCCGGGTCTTTAAACAGCGTGCATCATGAAACGGCGTTGCAAGTCACTCGAGAGAAGATGCGCTTGCAATCTATTTTGTCTATTCTCTGACTTTATCCGACCATGCTGCGCTTCCTGCCTCGCTGTCTTACGTCCTCAAGCTTCTTCAACACAACAGGCGCTTGCTTGAAAGTAAGCTTGTATGCTGCCAGTAACTCATCAAAGAGACATTCGGCGCGAGGATGTGTGCTGCCGAACGCTCTCTCCAAAACGTACAGGTCGACGGCACGATCCTCGTCTGACACACTTCCGGTCGCCAGTCCCAAGTCGATGATAACAACCTCGCCCGCAAGGTTCGTTTGCTCAACCGTTTCGCTCTTTTCTTTCGGTGCCCTCAGCATCATATTGCTCGTCGTCAGATCTCCGTGCACGATACCGTTTTTGTGAAGCTGCCCGATGGTCTCGCCTATCCTCCGCATAAGGTCTGCCAGCTGTTCATCTTTCTCAATGCCCTCCGTGCGGTTTCCAAGCTGCTTGTTGATGTGCACTCGGACTGGGGCGCCATCGATCCATTCCAGCATCAGCCATCCCGCGGCCTCGTCCAGCGCATAGACAGCAGGCACGCGAACGCCATCCCTCCTGCATTTTGCCAAAATGCGAGCTTCCGAAAGAATTCGATGGCGCGTGAGACGCTGATCGAGGGTCGGATGACGCCATGGCTTCGGAGGCCTATATTTGAGAGCGCATGGGACCTCGGGGAGGAGATATGTGGTTTTGTATAGACGCCCCTCAGCGCCTTGGGCGATCAGCTTCGGAGGGGTCGAGGAGGGGTATTGGAGGACTTTTGGCAGTGGAAACTCGTGGGAATCTTGTGTCGTGGAGGAAGAATCTGGTTGAGACATAATGGAATCGGAAACGGAAGCCATCTTATCTCCCTTTGTACATAGGGATGCTCAGTGTTGGATTTTCCTAACCAAACTCCCCTCTGATCGAGTCGCAATGACGAGAAAGTTGGCGGGGGGTTTTCTAGAAGTGGCTGACGTGAAATGTGAGGCTGGTGCATCAGCCACAGCTACGCGCCTCGGTCGAGTGACGTCTCGGCGGGCCGTTGTTGATCCGATACAGCGACTTGTCAGGGCCGCTCTTCAAGCAGCAGGGGTGCCCTTGCGTCTCAACCCGAATTGGTTGGTCCACTCTTGCCTCGAGCTGTAATGTGCTTGGGGATGAATCCCACCTCTGGCACTTGAACCTTCGAAAATACATCTTCATCTGTCCTCCCGCCTGATACGAGACCAACCATCCGCGCAACACCCTTCCCGCCACGTACGTAATCGCTGATATTACTCGACGACAAAACAAAGCGGACTGTGTCTTTGCAGAGGGATCTTCTAGCATAAGAAGACGCGTCTTCTTGACGCAAGTCGCGTAAAGAGGCTGCAGATACAAAGTTTGCTCAACATGGCGCGCAAATCTGGCAGAGGCGCCGCGGATACCGACGCGTCCATGTCTGACGCGCCGGAGCCTCAGCGTAACGAAGAGATGGTACGCTATTCTTTCAGTGCCTGCGTGGAAGATTGAGGAGCGGCCAGCTAACTAGCATCGCAGGAGGTCGACGAGACACCAGACTACACAGACTCGGACACCAACCCCAACACAACAGCTAGCAGTATGGTTGACGGTCTCGCTCCCGATGGTCGTAAGCGGCGCCACGAGGCGAACGAATTGAGGCGGAGCATCTTTGGGAAAAAGCATGACCGCCTCGGCGAGTCGAAGGTGAGCTCAGCAGTTGATGAAGCAGCCAAACACAGCTTTGCTAAACGACATTTTCGCACAGGAAGATGACACCATTCGTCGATTCCGTTACCTCCTTGGCCTGACCGACCTGTTCCGTCATTTTATCGAAACGAACCCAGACCCCAAGATTCGCGACATTATGGCCGAGATCGATCGCCAAAACGAGGAAGCGTCAAAAAACAAGAAAGGAGCTGGTCGTCAGGGCGGCGCGAGTAATCGACAGCGACGCACCGAAGCTGAGGAGGACGCTGAGCTGCTGAAAGACGAGCGCGCCGGTGGCTCTGCAGAAACGGTCTTCAGGGAGTCTCCTTCTTTCATCAAGGGCACGATGAGAGACTATCAGATTGCGGGTCTCAACTGGCTGATCTCACTACACGAGAATGGTATTTCTGGTATTCTTGCGGACGAAATGGGTCTTGGAAAGACCCTGCAGACGATTTCCTTCTTGGGTTACTTGAGGCACATCATCGGCATCACCGGCCCACATCTTATTATTGTTCCCAAGTCAACTCTTGACAACTGGAAGCGCGAACTGGAACGATGGACGCCCGAGGTCAATGTTCTGGTCCTTCAGGGTGCCAAGGACGAGCGAAACGAGTTGATCAACGACCGCTTGGTGGATGAGAAATTCGATGTCTGCATCACAAGTTACGAGATGATCCTCCGCGAGAAGTCCCACCTGAAGAAATTCGCATGGGAATATATTATCATCGACGAGGCCCACCGTATCAAGAACGAAGAATCCTCTCTGTCACAGGTCATTCGCATGTTCAACTCACGGAACCGTCTACTCATTACCGGAACACCACTTCAGAACAACCTCCACGAACTTTGGGCGCTGCTCAACTTCCTGCTTCCCGATGTTTTCGGAGACTCAGAGGCGTTCGATCAATGGTTCTCTGGACAAGACCGCGACCAGGATAGTGTCGTGCAGCAACTGCACCGCATCCTGCGTCCTTTCCTCCTTCGCCGTGTGAAGAGCGATGTCGAGAAAAGCCTGTTGCCCAAAAAGGAGGTCAACGTCTACCTGGGCATGTCAGACATGCAAGTCAAATGGTACCAGAAGATTCTGGAAAAAGATATCGACGCCGTCAACGGAGCCGCGGGCAAGCGAGAGTCAAAGACGAGGCTGTTGAATATTGTCATGCAGCTCCGAAAGTGCTGTAACCACCCCTACCTGTTCGAAGGCGCTGAGCCAGGTCCGCCTTACACAACGGACGAGCACCTGATTTACAATGCTGCAAAGATGCAGGTTCTGGACAAGCTGCTCAAGAGATTGCAGGCTCAGGGCAGCCGTGTGCTTATCTTCTCCCAAATGAGTCGCCTTCTTGACATTCTCGAAGATTACTGCGTGTTCCGAGAGTACCAATATTGCCGCATTGATGGAGGCACTGCCCACGAGGACCGTATTGCCGCGATCGATGAGTACAACAAGCCGGGCTCGGAGAAGTTTGTCTTCCTTCTTACCACCAGAGCTGGTGGACTCGGTATCAATCTCACGTCTGCGGACATTGTCATCTTGTTCGACAGCGACTGGAATCCTCAGGCCGATTTACAAGCCATGGACCGTGCCCATCGTATCGGTCAGACTAAGCAAGTCGTAGTCTACCGTTTCGTTACGGATAACGCCATTGAGGAAAAGGTTCTCGAACGCGCGGCGCAGAAGCTCCGTCTCGACCAGCTGGTCATCCAGCAAGGCCGAGCTCAGGCGGCCGCCAAGGCAGCAGCCAACAAGGACGAGCTTCTTTCCATGATCCAGCACGGAGCTGAGAAGGTCTTCCATGCCAAGGGTGCATCAGAAGCTATGACGGGCACCGAGATTGGCGATGCGGATATCGACGAAATTTTGGCGCGTGGCGAGAACCGCACCAAGGAGCTGAATGCAAAGTACGAGAAACTCGGTATTGATGACCTGCAAAACTTTACTTCCGGTTCGGCCTACGAATGGAATGGCGAGAACTTCGCGAATGCCAAGAAGGACATTGGGATGAGCTGGATCAACCCGGCCAAGCGTGAGCGAAAGGAACAGTCATACTCTATGGACAAATACTTCAGGGCAGCAATGTACCCGAACCCAAAGGCGGACGCGAAGCCGAAGGCACCAAGAGCACCCAAGCAGGTGCCCGTTCACGATTTCCAGTTCTACCCACCCCGGCTGAGGGATCTCCAAGAGCGCGAAACTGCTTATTACCGCAAAGAGATTGGCTACAAAGTGCCGCTGCCCAGCGGAGACGATGAAAACTTGTCCGAGCGCGAAGCTGAGAGGGCACTTGACCAACAAGAAATTGACAATGCAGTTCCGTTGACGGAGGAAGAGAAGGAGGAGAAAGAGGAGCTGTCCACGCAAGGATTTGGTGATTGGAGCAAGAGAGATTTCTCACAGTTTATCAATGGTTCTGGCAAGTATGGCCGAAACGACTACGAGGGCATTTCGCAGGAAGTCGATAGCAAGGATGCATCGGAAGTCAAGGCGTACGCAAAGGTCTTCTGGCAACGCTATACTGAGATCGCGGATTACACCAAACATCTCAAGACGATCGAGGATGGCGAGGAACGTACCCGCAAGATCGAACACCAGCGCAAGCTTTTGAAGAAGAAGATGAGCCAGTACCGCGTGCCGTTGCAGCAGCTGAAGATCAACTACTCGGTCTCCACTACCAACAAGAAGGTTTACACGGAAGAGGAAGATCGATTCCTGCTTGTCTTGTTGGACCGTTACGGTATCGATTCCGAAGGCCTGTACGAGAAAATGAGAGATGACATCCGCGACTCCCCTCTGTTCCGGTTTGATTGGTTCTTCCTCAGCCGCACGCCCATGGAGCTCTCACGTCGCTGCACGACACTTCTCACCACGATTGTCAAGGAGTTCGAGGACCCCGATGCCAAAAACGGCGCCAACGGGAAAGTGAAGAGGGATGTTGACGAGGAGAACGACGAGGATAGCGTGCTTGGTGCGCCTGCTAAGAAGAAGGCGAAGAACGGTGTCAAGGTCTGTGATCGCGACAGCCAAAAAGAGTTTACATTATGCTAATATTTGAAAACAGAACAAGGCTCTTGATAACGTCAAGTCCGGCAAGGCTACTCCTGCTTCTCGATCAAGAGCATCGAGTGTAGTGTCGACGACATCCAACGGTGCCGGAAAGGCCAAGAGCAAGGGCAAGAAGAAATAGAGCAAGACACGTGATCCTCAGGATGAAAGGCGGGGATGACTTGTCATTTATGAAATAGATTTCAGAGGGCGTTAGCTGAGAGTTGATTGCATGATTCTGCGAATGATCACATTGTCTATTTTGGTGTACAATACTTGGCGACGAGTAGGCTGCTCGTGAGCACGTTGGCAATAGTGCAGTTCTGTCGCTTTTTGAAGGCAATCCTACTGTCCCGCTTCATGTCAAAGAAAATGGGCAACCAGTACTAGGCGTAATTGTATTTGTCGGATTCAAAGTCTCGTCTATTCGTCAACTCCAGTCTACCGTGGTCGACCAGTGTACACCCATCCTCGAGCCGCACAGGGGCGTGCATGATGAGTGAGCGCGCTTCTCTTCCCCTCTGCGAATGCTCTGCGAAAGTCCTTGTATTTGCCTTTCGCCATGATCATCGACTCGCTTGTTTTTCCTTCCGCCATCCCCTTGTTTCGCTTGACTTTGTGTCGGCGAGACGTTTGCCGACTACATCTGCCGTCCCATTGTCTCCTTCCAAAGTTGTTCCCAACGCCGAACGATTAAAAAAATGCCAAAGAAATCCATAAAATCTTTTGTGTAGGAAGTAGGGCCGCGGACGTGGCAAGCTTTTGGGGGAGGTGGCCTGCCTCCTGCACCTGCGCCCTTACGAGGAGAGCTCTTGGAGGGCTCAAGGCCAGAGGCCAGAATCCCGTCGAAATAATCTTGGGTAAAATTCCATCAGGACCTGAAGCAACCTCCCGCATCAAGTCCCCTTGCCTGCGCTCGACCCGATTCCTCGCTGGTGCCGCGAAACAAAACTGTTCCTCTATTGCATGCGGTTCTCACGTTCCCTCTCGACCTCGTACATAAAGTCGTAGTAGCCCTTGTCAAAGTGGTGGACACGGACGTAGCCGTCCTCACCTCCACTGGCGTAACCCTTGCCGGTGGGATCGGCGGCGACGGTGTTGAGGGGACCAAAGTGGCCACGGACACGGCCGATCTCGTCCTCGAAGATCTTGTGGTAGAAACGGGCCTCGAACTTACCCTGGCGGGCAGAGGTCCTGGTGACATCCATGGCGGCCTGACCACCACCGAGGATGACAAAGTCCTTCTTCGGGGTGATGGTGGCGCTGTTGAGCGGGGTGTCGGCGGTGTAGGTCTTCATGACGGTGAGGTCGCGGGCGGAGATGAGCTTTGCGGTCTTGTCCTTGCAGGCGGTGATGAAGTAGGTGCGGTCCTTTGACCACTGGAGGTCGGTGACGGGGTTGTCGAGCTCGTGGATGGGGTAGTTGTCGAGGAGCTCGCCGGTCTTGCCGTCGTACTGGCTGACGCTGCCGTCCTCGTGGCCGGCGATGATGTACTTGCTGAGGTTGCTCCAGCCGGCGACGGTGGCCTTGCTCTCGTCGCAGACGATGGTGAGGGCCTTTTCATCGTTTTGCTCTGCGTTGACGTCGCGGTTGATGTCCATGACGATGATGTTGGAGAGGTAACCCATGCGCTTCTCGGAGACGGCGAGGAGCTTGGTGCCGTCCTCGTTGAACTCGACGCGCTTGATGGCGGTGGGGAACTCCCAGGTCTTGAGGATCTTGCCGGACTTGACGTCCCACAGGCGGACGGTGTTGTCGGCGGAACCGGAGGCGATCATGGTGGAGGTGGGGTCGACGTCGACGGTCCAGATGGCACCGACGTGGCCATGGTACGTTCCGAGGCGCTCGCCGTTGTGTGAGTACCAGACGCAGATCTGTTGGTCCTTTGCGACGGAGAAGATGAGGTCGCCATCAAGGTTGTAGCTACGGAGGGCGACAAGAGGTTAGCTATGGGGGATTCTGGATTGTCCTGGATCGCGCCAGGATCACGTGGCAGCTGGCGATGGTAGGGGGAGGAGGGGATGGGGCGAGGAAGTCGTACCGGATCTGGGTGAGCGCACGCTCGTGCCCAGAGAGGAGAATCGGTCTCATATTGGCGGTTCGTCTGTAAGGTTCTCGTTCGATATCGGTCTCGGCGCGAGGAGGGAATCTGTCGTCGAGAGGGGGGGGGCAGAGCGGCTTCTTTAAAGGGTCTGACGTTGAACACGAAGTCGATTGCCTGAGCTGGACGTAAATTTTGGTGATTGTGCGTTTTGGTGGGGTGCAACCTCCCCGCGAAGAGATCGGCCTGTGATTGGTGTAGAGAGCGGCAAAATGGTGCCATTTTATGGGGCTTTCTAGATTAGGCAAAGCGGTGAGAGCTACTGCCAGGCATTGTCTCTCGCGACGCTCAAAGGATGAAACCCATCTTTGCCGTGACTCATTGTTGTTTTTTCCTTGGTCAGGCAAGAGACGATTGGATGCTGCATGTCTTTATGACTGATGGGAAGAGTCATAGTCCTCTTACGTGAGATTTGCAAATTCGCAAAGATTCCAATTCGCGCGTCCTATCGAAGGCGAATTGTGGAAACAGGAGGTCAAGGATCATATCATCAACCCACTGACTGAAAGGTGAGCAGCAGCATCTACCCTGTTGGCGTCACGTTGAAAGTGCTTATATGCATGTCTTTTTATGATATCAAAATGTACAGGAAACATGGTCATCCTTGCGTTTCTAGGTCGACCCTTTGACGTATCCAAGTTGCCATCTAGCAGTTCTTGGTCGTGCCACTCGTAGTGCAGAACTTGCCATCAGGCCCAGACCCAATCTTGGGTGGCTCAGCGCCCTTGTCGTTGCCCTCATACCTGTCGCAGAATTTGCCTTTGCTCTGGCAAGTGTTGGTAATCTTGCACGTGTCACCGTAATTGGTGTTGATCCCGCAGAGGACGCCACCATCCACAGCGACGACGTTGTTGATGGTCTACAGGACGAACGACGTCAGCTCATGGTTCATCAAACTGCTCCAAAGTCAAGCATGCTGGGGTCGGTGACTCACAATATCCCTTGGCCCACCGTTGGGCTTGCAGTTTCCGCAGCTTCGCACCACCTTGCCGTAGTCCTTGGCGTAAAAGTTGGACAGATCAAGGCTCGACGCCCCGTTCATCTGAATGATCTTATCCGAGGCAGAAAAAGCACCGCCTCCTTGGATCTTGCCATGACCATTTTCGAGCGTGATGGCGTCCTCGCAGACTGGGAGAATGTGTCAATTCACGTCCACAAAAGAAAGAAAAAACGAGTGAGACCCGAAATACGAACCATTCGTGTGCCAGACGTTGATCAGGGTGCAGTCCCCGAGACAGTGCACTCCTTCAGCTTGGTCGGGTCCGATGATGACGTTGGAGAGCGTGCCGCCATTCTCAACGATGAACATGGCATCGGCACGGCCCGTCTCGGTTTGGTCCTGGCAAACGCGTGCTTCGGCAAGTTAACAAAAGGAACAACATCTCAAGACCTATGGCCGTGTCTGTAGAGACTCACGAGATCTGTCAAAGAATTTCATGCCTCCATCAAACTTTCCTTTCACAACAATAGCGGCTTTGGACAGCTGGGTCCCTGTTGCAGGAGGGACCTTGGTTGTGACGGATTGGGCTCCAACAACAGCCGACAAGGCGAGGAGAGAAAGAGGCGATGACTTCATTATGATTTGGTGGGCTTGTCTTTGCACTGTGAGGTGTTGATTGTATGTATGAATGTGAACAGTACTGCAAAATGAAAAGGGATCTATGCTGGCGAGCGTCGCTGTTCTTATACTCCAAGGCCAATCAGGATGATCGATGAGGAGAAGGGTTTGATCACGTCAAAACACACAAGCACCGACGTCTGATTCGTGCAATATTAAACATGCCGTCCTTAATTTGCACCTGCCGGCAGATGATCGTCGTCAAGTCATTACCGAGAGCGCATATTTCTGTCAAGTTTAGTTCATTTGCCCCCCCTGTAAAGAGGGTTGGCACACGAAACGCTCGCCGGGATTCAGGGCTGTTGGCTGTGGGGACGGACCGGGGTCCTCCGTTAGGCAGTCCGGAGCACCGGTACGATTTAAGCATAGCAGCAGGGAAACCTCGAATCGTTTCAAACGGCGATACTATGCCAGATGACAGGATCGGAACATCCGAGGAAGGCAGCTCTATTGACTCCTAGGTATTCCTCTTCGGTGGCGGCTGGCTGTTTGCCAAGACATCCCAATGCGCTGTGCGCTGTCACTGATGCAGAAAGGACGTTACGTGTATTTATAGCACACAGCCCGATCATTAATGCGTTCGCAAATGAGCAACATGACTCTAGGGGGCTTTGCAAGGGTTGTGTCTGTCTTTTATCTGATTTCGGGTCAGGTAACACCGATCATGAACGAGTGAACTTGGCACGCAACTGGCAGCGGCCCCATGATGCAACAGTATACCAGTGATAGTCTGAGAAACCAGGTAAAGATGAATTCAACTAAAATGTCGAAGAGAATACATGAGCTAAAACCCATACCCGCCACGTTCTCCGTGGCTATCGCAACGTTGTTTTGATCGTCATTTCAGCGTCCCTCCCTTTACTGCCCCGACCCTCGTTAATTCCATTGTTATCGTTGATCCTTTAGATGCACTCCTTGGCGAGCTTGCCGAGGACGGCCTGAAGGTTGTCGCGCTCCGCCTTTGTGACAGTGATGGTGCACTCCTTGCCGTTCCTGTTGGGCTTGACGACGTAGGTGGTGTCGCCGTTGGCCTTGGTGGTGAAGGTGTAGCTGTAGCCGTTGGAGCTGGCATTCGCGTTACCGCTGGCGCTGCCAGAAGCAGAACCGGCTGCACCAGCAGCACCGCCAGCAGCACCGGCGGCGGCACCACCGGTGCTCACAACCTCAACATCACCGTCCTTCTTCTGCTGGCAGTTGGGGTTGCCGCCACCGATGAAAGAGCTGACGATGCAGGCACCGGTGTCAAAGAGGTTGGAAGCGACGTTGCCGCTGACGCTGCCGCTGCCACCAACAGAGCCACCGAGACCGAAGAGACCACCGCCGCGGCCACCGCCGAAAAGACCACCGAGGAGGCCACCACCGTTGCCTCCACCAAGGAGACCACCGCCAAAGAGACCGTTCGCAGCGCCGCCGAGAATGCCGTTAGCAAGACCAGTGGCGCCTCCGACGGCACCGCCAGCAATACCGTTGGCAAGACCGAGACCGGTACCGAGGGCACCAGCACCGAGACCCAGACCAGTACCGAGGGCACCAGCACCAAGGCCGAGAGCAGTGTCTGCGGCACCGGCACCAAGGTTGAGAGCACCGTTGGCGAGGCCGGCACCTGCGCCAACACCGGCGTTGACAAGGCCGTTGGCGACACCGGCACCAAGACCGAGAGCGCCGTTGGCAAGACCGACACCGGTGCCAGCAATGTCACCCGCAATGTTGCCAGCACCACCGAGGCCGCCAGCCAAGTTGCCGGCACCACCGAGCGAACCACCGGCGCTGCCACCAAAGTTGAACCCAAGGCCGGCATTGGCACCAGCATTGGCACCGGCACCGCCATTAGCACCGCCACCAGCACCGCCACCAAAGCCAAAGTTGAAACCAGCATTACCACCAGCACCGGCACCGGTACTGCCACCAAGACCACCAAGCAAGCCGCCGTTGCCAAGCAGACCAAACAGGGCCTTGTTGTTGGCATCAGGTGTGGCAGCGGGCTCCGCCGGAGGAGCCTGAGATAAGTCAGTCGTTGATCAACGTCTTGTCTCGTAAAGACACGCTACTTACAGGGCCAGTGGGAGCGGCAAGAGCCGTGGAGGCGAGAGCCAGGACGATAGCACCGGTCTTCATGTTGAAGGATTGTTGTGTTGAAGTGAGCGGGGTTAAAGAATGAGTGGTGGAAGCCGGTGAAGCTGGTCTGACAAAGAGTCGGGTGAGAGAGTGTGTGAAGAGAAGATGAGTGAAAGACGGTGATTGTTTGTGATGAGCTGAGAGAAAACTGCAGATGAACACGGGCTCGGAGCTGGTTTAAGTAGACTATCCTGTGTTTCTGCCCATTGATTGTTTCCAACACAAAAATTCAAATCTTGAGCTATCACGGCTCACGGGCATTCCAAGATTCGTCGCTGACTCCAAGCCTACGGAATTCGACCTTTCCCCTATCGTGACCAAAGACCCGTCCCCGTCGCGCTGCGCAAGAATGTCGTCTCCTCTCCTGCATCGCTTTGAAGGGTCCACTAGCCCGGTATTCCCATCTGCTTTGCACCTTGAGACAATCCCCCACCACGGAGAGATGTAGAAAATGGGAAGAGTGCCGAAGGGAACCCCCCCCACTTGCTCGTGCCAGTCGTGAGACATTGCACTTTGACGAAGGGCCTTTGCCTTGCCAGCCAGTTGCCGATTGAATGTCTCAAATACTGAATGGTGCCCGCCCTCGTGCCGAGAAGTTCTTACCCGGCACTGGGAGTGACTACAGATCTGTGGAATGTCGCCCCTGGCTTGGTTCTTAACAACGTCTCTAGGGTCGCCAAAGGAGCTACGATTCGTTGACTGAGACCCTGACAGGCTAGAAGGGATATTCGCGGTCCGCGAGGAGATGGGGCAGAGGACTTCCGAGATATGCATCTCGTGATTCAGCGGAAAGGGGATTGAGGTTAGAGTCACATTCTTTCACCTCCTTGCCGGTGATGATGGTCCGCTCCTGATCTCCCCATTCACGATGAGCTGTGTTATTTTCAATGCCTTGATTTGCCTTCGGCAGACTCCCAATATCAGAATTGTCTCTTGAATCTTTGAGTGAATGGGCGCGAAACCCGCAGGAAAAATCTTAATTCTCGCAGTGGGATGCGAAAGTGTCCACCTCCTTCGGTTGGATTCTTTTGGGATCGTGCTTGACAAGGAATTACGATTACGCTCACTATATCATCCTTGGTGACCTCGTGGCGTCATTTCATGCTTCGATAGGATGTGTGGCTCTCTACATATATCTACGCCGCCATCGAAGAACGTCGAAGTGACTATGGTGGAGAACAGATCATCATATTCATGTGGTCAACGCTTCTAAAGATTACTCTGGTCTACGAGCGCTAATTGAGAGCTGCCGGCTCTTTTGATGTCGGTTTCGGGAATTGCTCGCGACCTCTAATCTACAAACATGGCTTTGAAGCTTGATTAGGTAGAACTCACCGTGCAATTTCATCAAGAGAAGTTGCTGCTGAATGACTACTGCTACAAATACCATAGAGTATATTTAAACTTCGATGTGACCCCGGATGTTCATGCAAGTCTTTCCAACTCTCCCATCCAGTATTCCTCGAATTCATCACCCATACCTACTTCGCATGCCGGACAATTGCAATATGTCAGACGACCGGGCGCGGGATTGTGGCGCCATTCGTATGATATGGTATCTGATGGGCTACCAGGGTCTGTAGAATCATCGGAAACTGTCAATCGTACCCTTGCAGTGTCGCAAGATGCTTCGGCTTTTCTCTCGTCGGCCTGCGCGTCCGCCTCAAGTTCTGCCTGGGCCCTGTGTATTCTTCCAAACCACTCATGTTGCCAGAACGCGTGAATTCCTTGCGACGGAACGAGGTTGTCATCGGCCGCATAGTTCATGATTTCCATTTCATCCCACTCCGACATCAGCTCTTCTAATTTCCTGATGAGAAATCTGTCTTCTTGAAGGCGCTCTTCAACTTCATCTTCATCGAGAAAGATTGAACCCCCGTCGTAGTCATGATGCTTGCATGTGTGTCGGATATCTAGTGCTTCGAGGCTCAAGATTCGCATTGCAGCAATATGGTGCTCTCGGTCCAGCAAGTTTCCGCAAGCTAGCAGATAATCGACCACTTTGGAAAGAGATCCGTGAAATGAAAAGTACATGCCCTTTAACATCCGTACGAAGGGTGTGCAACCTAGCGGAGAGCAGTGACAGTTGCAGTCGTCGTGACTAGAGTCTTGCCGAATTCGCTCGCGGAAATATTCCAGACCAGTGGACTCTATCTCGTGAAACTGTATAGGCGCATCTGCCGAGAAGTATCCTAGCCAATGGCCGAAAGTTGCAAGTTCGTTGCTGTAACCCCATCCGGGGCAATCACCGCTTATCGAAAGACGTATGCTCTTGCCGTGAGTCATCAACCACCAGGCGTAGTCTAGCCTCGATTCATCGCACCAGAAATCTGAATTGGTTTTAAAGCCGGTATCAGCTGGCAACGGCTCTTCCAACTCAGGGCCGCAAAACCCTAGGTTCCAGAACCACTCTGCGTCTTTGCATGTTGTGAGGTCGTGGTATACCGAGAGCAAGGGTGAAGCTGTATCTTCGATAGGGTCCCATCTCGATTTGTTAGATCGTAGCCTTGTGGGAACGTTCACCCCGTTCTGTAACAGTTTCGCAAGTGCACTGCCGGCTTTCGCATCTAGCATGTGGTCACCAAGTCGCAGAGCGTTAAAATCGGACCGTGGCAACTTCTTGGCAGCCAGTGTCTTGAGATCGTGCATCTGGTCTGCATATGCATTCGCGACCTTGTACTGCGCGTGAGAGGATGCGTAACTGAACAAGTTCCTCCGGTGGTTCCACAAATTCTCCCAGAAATCATCACAGGGGATGATGGGACATCCCTTGTCGAGCAGTATCCTCAACGGTGCCGTGCACAAGCAGTCGTCTGCCACGTCGTCGAGCCTGCAGTCCTCTTTCTTCCACGCACTAAATCTCAGGGTCATGCCGATGAATGTGACATTTGAATCAAAACTTTGAGCCATGATGCCGCTCAAAGGGCACTTGTTCACCAATAGCGTGAACATGCTTGGGTTCTCCATGGCTAAGTAGAGTGCTTGGCCGTTGGTCCAATCATGCCGCAAGGGATATCCAGGATTCTTCCGGAGTATCTTCTCTACTAGATGCTCCTTCTTCAGCACTATTGCAGCCACGAGGGGATCGAAGAACAAGGCTAGCAGTCACCGTTAGTTGTGAAGACTACACAGAGCTGGGGAGATGAGAACCTACAAACTAGGTTCTCAGACGATTCACGAAAAATCATCAACGAATCCCAGGTGTAACGTTCGGTTGATGCCCAGAAAGGGTTGGACAAAAGCGGCGGCGGGTGGTGAGGCTTCATTGGTATAGCGAGGGGACCACCAGCAACGCTGTCAGTCTCAGTAGGGACGTACGTCGATACAAGAGCTAATGTCACTTCAGGCCCCTCAGATCTTGTCACATATCGAATCGGCTGTCTAGATGCAGTGGAGTTAGTCGAACGACCAGAATCAACAAATACCGGATCGGTAAGGACACTCACTGCCCCTCGATGTCACACAAGTCTGTCTCTACTCCGGCCTTAACTAACAGCTTTGCGAGCCCTTGCAAATGGCTTCTTAATTCTGGGCCCGTCCTGCAATTCCGGCTGAGAAGTAAGCTCCAACGGTCCTGACAAGTCAGCATACTGGATCGGCGATTGGGTCATCAAAGGATGGCGAAACTCTAGACTCACAGTTCTCTCAGCCACGCAATGAAGTAAGTTACGATTCCTCGTATCCACATCGCGCGGCGATGCTTTCCCCGCGTCAAAGAGTCCGAGAATCAACTCTGTTACTTTCGGAAGCATCCGAATCATTACTCTTCTTGGAAGACGGACCTCACCCCACCCTTTGACCCTTACATGCCGATGCGATGAATAGAGCATATCGTTTAAACATTGCAGCGCTTTGAAGGTCGGGGAGGATTTGACATCGACCACATTGTAGGGACTAATGGTGAAGGTACGACTGCAGGGAGAGGGGCCGCTTCTCATCGATACATACATGTCGACTGCGTATCCCAACAATCTTGCGGGAACCCCAGCGATGAGAACTCCCCGTCTTTCATTCCTCTGAAGTCTCGGCCAGCCAGCCGAGGGGCAAGATGAGGCATGCTCGATCACGGTGCTTCGCGAGTAAAGGCAAAAGGGGCCCCAAGTCTGCCATTTCTGACTGTTCATTTCAAGCACCGGGCACGTGCAGGTCCGAATGACTGTGCGGTGTTGACTGTTGCCCGAGGTCAAGGACATTTCGACGTCTTCAATCTTGGTGCCAGGTGTTTGTGAGACCTGATTGCACAGGTCTTCCAAAATTGAGGGTGTTTTCGCCAATGACTGTGCTCTACGTTGGTCGTTCTCAACGCGGCTGTTGCTGGCCATGATCAATCGTGTAAGGGCGTCGATTTTTGCATTGGTGTCTTCAAGCATGCAATGTGTGGTCCCATGTGCCTGTTTGGATTGCAAAGAACTTTCATAACCTTGGAGGGAAATCATTTGCCCTTGTGTACGGATTTCAGGTATGATTTGCGTTGTGAGCATCGAAACGTGAACCTCAGTGTTCCGTGTCACTGCTCTCATATCACCTGCGATTTCCCTGCCAATCTTAGTTCCCAATTTATACGTATGATACCGGTGGTCTTACAAATTCAAAGCCTGCACCAAGGTCTGAACGATCTGCCAGGATTGCTCAAGCTGCTCGCGAAGTTTTGTTAAGCCATCCCGTTGGAAAGGATACTTTAATCTCTTCAGGGTCTCCGTGACCTTATCTCGTAGACTTGGCAAGTCAGATAGTTTCCGTCCGACAAGTTCCTGTCCGAGCCGGTCTAATGCCTTGATTTTTTCTTCACATAGTCGCATGCTCTCCATGACTCTGTGGTTGGGCATTGGAGAAGCTAGGCCATAGCGATTGCAAGTAGCCTCGATCGAGCGCAAGATGACAGTGAGTTCTTCTGCGAGCTTTGCGACGGATTCTGTATCTCCGCCTCGAGCCTTGTAGGCGTCAACATAGACATAGATGCCCTGGCAGACCTGAATGCCGAGAGAAATAACACCCAGCCCAAGTTCGGCCATGATTAATGGGCAGTCGAATGGTCATTGATGGCGAAGTAGGAAGAAAACAAAATGATGTACTCGGCAGAAATACTTGGGAGGATGAAGCTTGTGCTCCTCAGCCGGCTGTCCAAGGTCCATCATTATCTAAATACCCATCCCCGTCCAAGACCCCTCATCCTCATGCGTCTGCACTTTGCGGCTGAGCAAAGGTTAAACTTGTGACTTGATTGGACATATGCGTCTTGCTCCTGCTGCAAGCAGGCTGTGCAACCCGGGCAGCAGTGCACGTCCGACCAACAATGAAACTACTGTCTTTCCTTACGTTCTACCGTTTTGAGTAGATGGTAAGTCAGTATAAAATGATACACTTTTGTGTTTTTTCAAAAGTGCCGAGGGCTAATCACTCTTGATGCTATTTCAACTGGATTCGAGACGTGGCTCTGGTGTATGGGGGTTCTGCTGTGGTTCACCCAACCGTACAGAGAGCTATAGTCAGGATGGTCTGCACCGACTGGAGTTTATGTTCAGTTTCAAACGTTCTTAATGTGCCGACACTCGGTTTGAGAAGGTCGATGTGGGCGCCTGTGAGGCCGCCAACTGTTGTGTCGTTCAGACTCACACTCGACGGCTTTAAGGCACAGCAGAGGAAGCGTGTCGAACGAAGATCACGTGACACCTTAGTGGAAGTTAAACTGCAGGGTAGCAGTTTAACAGAAATGCAAGGAAGTACAATAATAACCTGTATTGAGGAGTTTCATGGCCTCTTTCAGATCTGACGAGGGAACAACACCTACGATTGGAACACACAGCTATCGATTCAATAGGCCCTTATCCGTGATCTCGCACGTTATCGCTTAAGCAGGCTTTTACTGAAGCCTGTGAATGTACTGCTGCTCAATGTCATCATTCTGCAGGGGGCGAGCAGCGAACACGATTCCGCCTTGTTGAATTCCCACACCGCATGACGACACAAACGGGTCAACAATACTTGTGATCAATTCATGCAAAATCAGCGACCATCTTCAACAACACACTGAAAAAGTCGCACACCCAATGCATTGGCTACAGGTCGGCAACATCCGAGACATACGAGAACGCCAACAAAACTTGGGGTGAATTGTTGGCAAAGGCTGTTTAAATAGCCTGGGATACGAAGTCTGAGGTCATAACAATGTCCTCCAGAGATGACCAAAATTGGTCATGTCGCGCATCAGAATACCTTGTCGCAGCTCGGGACCCCTATTCCGACGCAAGCTAGAAATCATCGGACGCGTCTGTCAGGCAGGCCATGTCCGAGTCCTTGGCTCAATTCCCTGCTGCATGTCCGTTCGTGTGTTGCTTTGATTTGACGTAACGCGACAGAAACCAAGGTCCGGACAGGGGCTGAGTTTGCTAGTGAGGTACTTGGTATCGCACGAAAACTACATGTCCAAACACGTATTTCGTTAATGCCTCCCCACCACCACCCCAGGACCTCCTAAATTTCCTGGCAAGCTCCCTCCCAATGCTGTGCTGGCGCCTCTCGCTATCGGATCATCGTCGAAACTTAGTCGTACGTCGCGCCGTTATCCTGCTTTCATCAACGCCAACAAGTCGGACGAACTCGGGCCTTTTGAGCACATTCCGCCTTCTTTGTGGCTGCTCCCTATCACATTGCTTATCTTTTCAATACTCAATCACCTGTTCTTCTTCCATCTCTAACCAATCGTCGCTTAACTTCTATGGCATGCGTGTCATCATAGCCTCCTGAAGCTCTCCCCTAACCTCCAATTCGAAGCTTTGCCTGTTCACCCACTCAAGCCCGTCAACTGCCAGTCTCCATTTACGAATCTTCACGATGCCGTCACCACCAACGTCACCCTCAGGAGGCAAGAGAAAGCGCACACAGGAGAATGGCACCTCATCAAAAGACGCGCCCGTCGACAACCACCTTCAGCCCACCTCCCGCGATGCTTCTGGAGAGGAGGGCGACGCCACAACGGCCGCTTCCAGTCGGTCTAAGCGACAACGCGGTAACGCTGAACGCGATGACAACGCGATGAATTCAGAACACGCCAATGCCGTTGACCCTGGCGAGCCCAGCGACACCACCGAGGCCAGTGCCGACATTGCCGAGCGCGTCGGTCGCCAGTCGAGGAGAAGCAATTCGGACGAGGAGCTGGCGGCACAGTTGGAGAAGGAACAGCCTGGTCGTGAAGAGTTCAATGATGTCAACGTCGGCAAGATTGTGCACCCGGTCGGCTTCAAGACGAACATCCCTCCTCCTGGTCAGCCCGTGCGAGTGTACGCTGACGGTGTCTTTGATTTGTTCCATCTTGGGTATGTCTTTCGATTCAACAAACGCGAAACAAAGGAAATAACATCTAGCTAACGCGCTCTCTTCTTCTTCAGACACATGCGCCAGCTCGAGCAAGCCAAGAAGGCATTCCCCAACACGACCCTCGTTGTTGGAGTCACTGGAAACGCAGAAACCCACAAGCGCAAGGGCCTGACGGTTCTTTCTGCTGCTGAGCGTGCCGAAACTGTGAGGCATTGCAAGTGGGTTGACGAAGTCATCGAGGATTGCCCTTGGATTGTCACACCCGAATTCCTCGAAGCGAACCGACTCGACTATGTTGCCCACGATGATCTCCCATACGGCGCCGACGAGGGCGATGATATCTACCAGCCGATCAAGGCTGCCGGTAAATTCCTGGTCACACAGCGGACTGAGGGTGTCAGCACTACTGGCATTATTACAAGGTAGGCCATATTGAGTTAAGACCGTGTGCCTTTCAGATGACTGACAGTGCGTTTAGGATTGTCCGCGACTATGAAAAGTACATTGCCCGTCAATTCCGCCGTGGAACTCCTCGCCAGGAGCTCAACGTCAGCTGGCTGAAGAAGAACGAGATGGACCTTAAGCGTCACGTCCAAGACTTGCGCGAGAACATCATCAACAACTGGGCTACCACCGGCCAGGAGCTGAGCCGCGAGCTGCGCCAGTACTGGCCAGCCAGCCGACCTGCGTCGCCTGCTCGGTTCGGGTCCCGCGAAAACGTCAACAACCACAGCAGCGCGTCAGTTCACGATATGGCGCGGTCGCCTGGTGCGCACGGAGCAGCGACGAATAAGGAGTTTGTTACGGGCTACGCTTTGGGACTCGTTGGCGGTGTCCGATCCTGGGTAAGTTGATTCAGGAACTACATCAGGATGCGAAGAGGTGTGCGGCTTTGCTAACAAGAGGTGTGCTTTGATAGATGACCAAGAGCCGACGAAATGTGGCAGACAGCCAAGCTGTGAGTGACGACGATTCCGAGGAGCAGGACGGTGAAGGCGCAAAGTCTCCCAAGTCTCCGGCGCCGACACTTCATGTGCCTACGCCCACCCGGCCACAAAAATGATCGACGAAATATTAGAATAATTGGCACAGAGCCAAAAGAGGTTGGGATGGTGAGAAAACGAAGGTTACTGATGATCCATGTCTCGGATGGCTTGCTGTTGTCAGGCGAAGGCGTCATAAAGACTGGTTTACACTAATATGCTCCTTCCACTGTTTGGAGCATGCTACGTAGGATGTAGTGCTTCAAAGAAGATCAAAATAATGGGGGTGTGTATTCCAAGATGGCAAATACACTTATGCGCTCGAACAAGAAAGATTGATACAATAGCAATACGGGCGTTACTTGGATCGCTGCCTGACATTAGACACTGAATATCATCGCGAAGTTATTTGTCTTTGGACTACAAGAGCTTCTGTGGCTATGTGTCATTACATCTTTATTGACCAGACGCCCCTATGCAATATATAGATTATGAAAGGATTCATCGCAATTCTCTACAGCCTTCAACAGGTTCATCACAGCTGCAGGTTCTGTAGCGGAGCCCTAGCCGGCTGACCCTTGAGATGTGCTGCTGACCCCTTGAAAAGGCTCTGCCAGATGAATGCCTCACTGAGCAGGAGCTCAATATCCTTCTCCGTCCAGTCCTTGGTAGGAAGACTTTGCAGGAACATCATGATCTCCTGAAAATCCATCTTGAGCAGCTTGTCAGACCATTTCACGAGGAAGGCAGCGCAGACGTAAAGATGAAATTCCGAAAATCCCTGCTCTTCGGCCTAAAATCACAATGTCAGTAAGGCTGCTACACAATCTCAGTACAGAGAAAGGGAGCTTACCAAATAAGTGTCCCACATGCGGATCGTGTTGGGTACACTAATCTCGCGCATCAGGAGGCAGTTCATCCAGCGAAAGCTGAACTGGATAAACTCCACGCCTTCTGCCTCCAGGTGCTTGGCCAAGGCGCCATCAATACGCGCCGTCAGGTCGCGCAGTGCGGCCACCTGCCTTTGGATGCCTGGCTGTGCTACAATGTAGTGGTCCTGAATACCGTCCAGCAGTTTGCTCAGGCACCAGAACGAATCGGCCTCCACAGCATCCAGTACCGACTTTGGTAGCTGGCCGGGGTCCATGCCGGATTCGATGTTGTGATCCCCAATGTATAGCCCGAGAAAAACTTGCCAAAAGGGCGTGACGAGGTCGTTGATCCCCTGGACGTAGCCGCTGGCTGGATGCCGCACTGCCCATACGTACAAAATTCGTTCGAGGGAGCGTTGGGTAGCTTCGTAGCTGTAGAGCTCAATGTGGGGGTTCGTCCGGGGAACATCAATGCTGATCTGGTGCCATATCGCCTCGTCAAGACCCCTCGTCCTGCCAGTAGTCGTCGTAGTACCGCCGCTAGTTGAGCTACCGCGCTCAAATGCTTGCCTTACACCGTCCAAATACTCCTTTCTTTTCCTCTCTAATGTTGTGACTCTCCTCTCGCTGTTTGTCGGCAGATAGCTCAGGAGCAATTGCCACGTGACTGCTCGGACTTCGTGTGGTACACCGGACCAGGCCAAGGCTCGAAGCTCTGTTAATGATATCGAAGAAGCTTGAAGCAGCTTTTTGAACTTATTAATGCGTGTAATTCTGGAATTGATGACATCCGTTTCTTTCGAGGATGCATTAGTGGGTATCGAGGGGTAGTTTATTAGATGGAGCGCGTTCCCCGGATCTGTTCACGTATTCGCATTAGTAACCCATGCGTCACGATGGCTGACTCGATAAGCCTGTCTCACCTCTCAAGATGTCTTTATATTGCGGACGAAGGATCTTGCCCTCGCTCTTTTTCGGTCCTGGGTATGACGGTGCTGGTCGCTCGACTGCGATGTCGGCGCTGTTGGAGTTTCGTCTCTCCTGCAAGCTCGCATACGGATCTCCCAAAGTATCGGCCCTTGGACTGTAATCATTGCGGCCTTGCGAGGCCATTCGACGAGTGCGCCTCTTCATATTTGATATACTCGGCAGCCCAAAGTCGTCCCCATCGTCATCTTCATAGCCCAGCATCTCGTCTTCGTCCGCCTTCCAGTCATCGTTTGTATTTGAGAGAAAGCTGACATAACTCTTTATGGGTGGCGAGGCAGGACCCGAAGTTGGCCGCGACGGAGGGGAAAGCTCTGGAGGGCGATTCTTGCTGTTCGAGGAGGAGGAAGGCGGGGTCTTTGGTTGCGATGAGTTGGACAAGCTCCTGTAATGGTGTCAGTCGCAGCCGGGAGCGCAGTGCAGCGAAGAATCTCACAGCTTGTTGAGCATATCGGCATGGGAGTACGCAGCACCGACGACCATATTGGGGTCGCGTAATCCTGCTGGGCTCGTGACGCTTCGTTTCGGGGTGTGATCACGGGGAGGCGGTCTCCAGAACGGGGAGGTAGAACTTTGTCCATTGTCAGCGCGAAACGCTCGGGCGCAAGCGCAAAATATAATACATACTCTGTCCTGTCTTTACGAAAGCTCGCAGAGAGCTTCAATCAGTATTCGCAAGCCAATGGGGAGAGCCAGGCGCATGGGTGAGGACATACCGACTTGAACCATCTCCTGCGGCAGTGGGGCTGTGAGCACAGATGGCCATTACGTCGATACAGCTTGCATGGAGGGGAGCTTACTGGTGGCTGAGGCGGCTTCTTGCCGCCGCTCGAGGATGACCACATGATGGTATACGGGCCGTCAATGTATGCAAAAAACCATGCTGCGGTGCCGTGAAACCCGCGAGTCGAGGCTGGAGAAGGGCCTCGGGACTCAAGGTTATGATGGCGGTATGTTGAGCGTGGCGTATGAGGGACGAGATGGTTGCAGTACTCACAGCGCCAGCGGTATTGATCAGTGCCTTGTGACAGTGATCGCGGGGGCCCAGGGGATGGTTAGGTGCCTGTTAGTGACATGCAGGCCTGGCTTGGGTCACTGAACGGTCGTGGCCTCTCATTGGCTTATGCGCTTAGTCATTCAACATCCGCGCCCTGTGTACGATCCCTTCGGCAACTGAACTGAAGCTCTTCGCTTGCCCGCGCCATCACCACATCTCCTCGACTTTGCTGCACTCACGCGACCTGTGACGCCCACGATCCCAATCTGCCTTCTTGTTTCGACGCCCTTCATTCATCTTTCTTCTCGGTTTCTTTGATTGTGCTTGGGTCCAGCTCAGCGTAGCTCAGCGTCGACGCGATGGCCGACGACAATTTCGAGGACGATCTCTTCGCAGATCTGTGCGTACATGGCATAATCTTGGACAATAACCCGTATGGAGCGTTCATTCTGACTGTTTAATTAGTTACGACGACGCCGAAGCACCAAAGCCAGCTTCAGCACCCGCACCATCAGCCCCGGTTACCAATCCGACCGATTCTGCAAAGAAAGACACGACCACGGAACAGCCTGTAGCAAGTGCTCACGATGGTGCCGCGAGCCAGGATCAGGAAGAAGAGGAAGATGACGACGATGACGATATCAACTTCAACCTAGGTGGCGGCTCAGCTAGTGCTGGTGATGCTAACAAGCAACCTACCCAAGATGCTGCGCACGATGATGGCCACCAAGACCGCGCATATGGCAGTGTACACAAAGCGACTTCTAAAGATGAAGGGTGAGTGATCTAACTATGTTGACATGGCATTTTGCTTCTTTATGCTTCTTATTCCCCCCTTACACCCTGAATATCGGCTTTGTGGCACTGAGGCTACACTCGTATGGCGTCGCAAAACGCCTTTCAGACGTTCAAACCTATCTGCGTCAAATGGCACTGCGGCGAGATATTGCAATGTTGGCTCTTGGTGAGACAGGCACGCTTTGCGTAGAGGGCCTGTAGGCTATGGTCGGCGTCCGAATAAGAGAAATTGCATTGCACATTGGGTGGTAGCCCATGGCAGTCTGTTACGCATTGCGAAAGTAAGAGGAGGGTTCGTAACAACGGAAACTCGTTTCAAGATCGGCAAAGTCTATGACCGGGTGAAATACGGGTTGGGAACATGGGCAAAGCAACATGTTTCCCAGGGCGGCCTCGACTGGGGCAGCATCAGAGCCTTCAATTCTTCTAGAGATTCGGAAAGAACTCGGAGGATGACCGCAGCGACAAGAGCCATCAAGCAATGAGGACCTCCGTTGGGCAGCTGTAACTCCAGCGAGTAGCGCTCTTGAGCATACCTACCTATCTACCTACCTACCTAGCCAAGAATCAGGCAGAACGATAGCAAAGACGAGAAAGATCAATCGACAAGATCAAGATCAATGGGACCTCGCATGGCTACGTGTTTATCGCTGGTGGAATACATGGACACCCATGCGCTGTAGGCGATGCCTATTTACGGGGAGATGAAGCCGCAAATCACACAAGCGCATCACCAGCACAACTGCTACGACGTTCAGCGCTTCCGCCCAACAAGCACGGCGGCTCTTGATATCTGAAAAGAATACGCCCACTGAGAAAAAGTTGATTCGGCCCCAATTCCAATCTTCGCCGCCCAAACCACTGGACATTCGACCGCTATCCCTGCCACAGCCGAGCCTCACGCCTTCGCCAAGATTATCTTGCCACAGCCGTCATCATGCCCCATGAGCCTTCTTCACACTATTGCGCTTACCAGGTTCATTCTGAATATGAAACTAACATAATGTAGCAAAATGTTCATCGGTGGTCTGAACTGGGAAACAACGGACCGTAAGTTTGACTCGTCTTCCCTGCGAGGTAATACCGTAGAGTTCCTCCCCTGACTTTCTTTCAGAATCTCTCCATGACTACTTTTCCCAATTTGGCGAAGTTCTCGAGTGCACCGTCATGCGTGATAGCGCGACCGGACGATCCCGTGGTTTCGGTTTCCTCACTTTCGCGGACGCAAAGACTGTGAACACTGTCATGGTCAAAGAGCACTTTCTTGATGGCAAGATTGTGAGTCTTCCCGATATTTCCCGGCTACCCAAGAATCCGGCTATCAAAGGTTGCTTTTCGGTGACATTCCGATACTAATGCGGCCCTTTGCAGATCGACCCCAAGCGCGCGATTCCCCGTGATGAGCAGGAGAAAACCAGCAAGATCTTTGTCGGCGGTGTGAGCCAAGAGTGTACCGACCAGGATTTCCGGGACTACTTTGCGCAATTCGGACGTGTGGTCGACGCGACTCTCATGATCGACAAGGACACTGGCCGCCCACGTGGCTTCGGATTCGTTACGTTCGAGAGCGAAGCTGGTGTCGATGCCTGCATCAACGTGCCTCTCGAGATTCACGGCAAGCCGGTTGAGGTGAAGAGAGCGCAGCCCCGCGGCAACATGCGCGAGGAAGAAGAGAACAACCGCGGCCGCTTCAACAAGGGGGGCCAGATGCAGCAGGGTGGAGGCCAGCAGGGCGGCGGCATGCAGCAGCAGGGCATGAACGGCATGTCGCCCCAGGTGATGGCGCAGTACTTTCAAAGGATGCAGCAGTACTTTGCGATGATGCAGAGTCAGCAGATGGCCATGAGGGGAGCCATGAACCCTCAGCAGATGATGCAGATGCAGCAACAGATGATGGCGCAGCAGCAGCAGATGATGGGGAGAGGAGGTGGAGGCGGCGGCGGTCCCGGGCAGATGAATCCGCAGATGAACCCGCAAATGATGCAGCAGATGCAGCAACAGATGATGCAACAGCAAGGCCAAGGACAAGGACAAGGCAGTGGTGGATCTCAAGATGGGTACGATCAGGGATACGAGCAGCAATACCCTCCGCAGGCCCCTACTGGCCCTCAACAGCAACAGCAGCACCACGGTGGCGGCGGCGGTGGTCGTGGACGCCGCGGAAGGGGAGGCTACGGAGGCTACAACAACATGGGCGGTGCTGCCGGTGCTGGGGGCGCACCGACGTCGTGGGAGGGCATGTACGATGATGTGCCTCAGCCCGGAGGCGCGCCGGACGGGCCGAGCAAGGCACCCGCGGGAGCCCCGACGGGACCCAAGAGGATGAATCAGCCAGGCGCAAACTACCGTGGCGGTGGTCGCGGTGGGCACAGGGGTTACCACCCGTACGGCCGGTAGAGGCGAGGTTGCCAATCTTTTATCTGCCGAAGAGACGGGGCTCAGAGCTGGCTGGAGGATGCCATTACAGGGTCCTTTGGACTTATGACGGAAAACCGCCCCCGATGAGACTGGCGGTTCCGTCTGCTTGGTGGTTTGGTCCGACTCCGTTCTGTAGCCTCGTCGTGTATCTGTTGTCTGTGTGCGTGAAACAGCTCAAAACAAGTAATAATCTGAATTTTTGCAAATTAAAGCAGGGAACGTACACCTCTAAGAAGAAAGTTGCCTCGACCAATAGTGAAGTGTGTTGGACCCAAGTGCCTCAGAATCATCCCACTGGAGACACCAGACGCAACCTCGGGCGTCGACTGGAGGGTTCTCGTCGTTGAAGTACCATCTAATTGTACAAGGTATTTGTGACGACGCTATTTGACCGACAGTCCAGCGGCGGAGAGCAGACGACATGGGTCACGGATCAAGACTTGTCAGGTCATCACCAGTAACGATATCACTATTGAGTCCACATCACGATAGATAGAGAGCTCCCACTTGGCGTTGTTTCCAGACTATAAATACCAGCTTCCCACACAAACCTGAATGTCGACGGATTCCTGCGCTATCATCCCCGTAGCACCCCCGAGGCCCTAAAATCGTCTGACGTCTCGTGTGCCGACAAGGTGGCCCGGGTCCCCTTCTCCTCCCTTGCATCCAACCCTGTTACATCCCGAAACAAGATCGTTTACGAGCCCCGGACTGGAGACCATCGTGAGAGAATCTTGGATTTCGTTGTTTTGCTTTTCTTTTTTCTTTTTAGTTGCAAAAGTAAATTTAGCTGTAATTTTTTTTTAATGTTCATCTTGTTTTCTTTTACTTCAATTCCACAAAGCTGTGAACCACGCTACTTGATTTCTCTGCCACGAATCTGAGACACTTTCCGCGATACAGTATCACCGGATCATCGATATCACGACTCTTGCGCTCGAGCTAGGCTACTAGCTGCCGCCCGCCACCGCCACCACCACTGTCATTTCTTGCGAGGCTCATTCGGCTTTCCCTGAATCCGCATTGTCACTCTTCTTTATCTCATCTCAGGCCGAAAGTCACAGACCTCAATCGCCCCTGAGTGACGACTCGCGACCTCTGACTAGCTTCATGGACTGAGTCTGCCGCACCAAAAACGTTTACAGGTGCTCTTGAGGAGGCTAGGACTTGGCACACATTCTGTTTGGCTGCAGTCGCTCTGACTTATCCAGAAATGTCCATCCCTTGGCGGTCAATAGGAGCCCTTGCTGGCCTCTTCGTGGCATGGCGCATCGTGGCGCTGCTCATCTCATGGCGCAGCAATCTTGAGAAGGCAAAGCGCAGTGGCCTGCCATATATCATCACCCGTAAGGCTCACGATCCTCTGCCCTGACGTCCCGAAGTTAGATCAATACTGATACGCGCGGTTAGCTTTCCACACGTGGTCCCTGCTATGGCAGCTTGCTCAAACAACGGTGACTCCCGTGATCAAGCTTCTACCGAAGGTGCTGTGGGAGGACTGGCTTGAGTAAGTTCAACGATTTGAGCACATTGCTGCAAGCTGGTGCTAACACCATGCTCAGCATTGTGTCCGAGGATTTCTCGTTCCGCACGGGGCACAAGCATTTTGCGCGGAAGGGGAGCGACATGATCCTTATGGTTGGGCCGTCTCAGCTCTACTTGCTCGTCTGTAACGCCGAGGCCATCAGGACAATTGCGGCCAAGCGACAGCAGTTCCCCAAATGGGTTGAGATTTACAGTATCCTGCAGATCTTTGGTGAGAACGTGGTCACGGCCGAGGGCACGGTATGGAAGATGCATCGCAAGGTAACCTCTGCGAGTTTCAGCGAAGAGAATACCGCTCTTGTTTTTCGAGAAACCATTCGGCAGACGCACGGCATGATCAGGAGATGGAAGACCCGGGACGCAGGAGGGATCATCAACACGCTCGAGGATGACACGATGAGGTTGGCGCTCAACATCATCGGATATGTTGGCTTCGGATTGCGACTCCCCTGGCCAGGGCAGGAATCCGCCCGAGGAGACGAGTCGGAGCAGGGGACATGCGAGTCCCTCGAGGCGCCCAAAGGCCATCATTTCAGTTTCGTCGACACTCTGCAGACTGTTTTGGATCGCATTCTACTTCTGGTTATCTTTCCTGCGAAACTCTTGCGTACGTCCTTCCCTAAAATCTCCAGATGGGCTGAAAGATGATGGTGACTGACCGAGAAATTGCTGTTTGACAGACAAACTGCCGTTCAAAAAGGCAAAAACGGCGGGTCTGGCGCATGACGACTTTGTCAAATACATGGACGAACTGCTAGACCAGAAGGTGGCACAAGCTCAGGAGGGACGACAAGCAGATGAGGGCATGGATCTCATGGGCCAACTTGCCCGCTCAAGTCATGAAGCCGATGCCGGAAATAGCAAGGGCGTGCGCTTGACGAGAGAAGATATCATCGGCAATGCCTTTATCATGTTGCTGGCTGGACATGAAACAACAGCCAACATTATCCACCTTGCGATCGCTGAGCTGGCCATCAACCCGACAACGCAACGACGACTGCAGGAGGACTTGGACGAGCTTCTAGGCTCGAGCGAACCTGCCGAGTGGAATTACGAGACGCTGGTGAACCCTCTTATGGGGAGCATGGCCGGTGCTGTGATGAACGAGACGCTGAGGGTGTTTCCGCCAGTGGTTTCCATCCCCAAGGTGGTCAATCCCATGCAAGACCAGACGCTGAGCGTCGACGGTCAGCAGTTTCTTCTGCCAGCGGGCACCATCGTGGGTCTCGAAGCATGCTCCATCGCACGCAACCCTCGTTACTGGCCTACGCAGCCCAGCAAAGTGCGACAAGGCAAAGATGACATTGCCGATTGGATTCCCGAGAGATGGATTGTCAACGGCGATGACAAGGAGACGAGCGATGCAGAGACAGATTCTACGGTGGAAGAAGACTTTGGAGGCTTCAAGGGGCCGGACACGAGCGCGCAACTGTTCCGTCCAGAGCGCGGGGCCTTTGTACCCTTCAGTGACGGGCCAAGATCGTGTTTGGGACGGCGAATCGCCCAGGTGGAAGTGATCGCGGCACTGGCAGTGATTTTCCGCGACTTTAGTGTCGAGCTGGCGGTACAAGAAGAGGATGGCGAGAATGACGCGATCAGATACAGGGCAGCACAAGATCGAGGCAGGCAGACCCTAGATTCTGCGCGATCGTTGATCACGTTGAACCTGCACGGAACAGGCAGAGTTCCCGTCAGGCTAGTCAAGAGAGGCCAGGAGAGGTTTGTGAGTTGGGTAGATGAGTAGCTGAATGATACCCCTCATTGATTGCAGGCAACCTCAGAGTGCAGTCTCGACACGTGACCAACCAAAGCCAGAATGGATAGACTCCGAGGGTTCGTTCCACCCAGGGTCCCAGGCTGAGAAGGAGTTCACGGGAATGGGAAGGCAAGGATGATCTACAACCCTGGCAAAGCTAAGATTTGACAAAGACCAACACAAAGAATTCAGGGGTCATAAGTGCGAAGCCGCGATAGGTCACGTAAATACATGTCGCTCAGCTCGGCCATGGCCAGAACACGATGCCCAATGACAGACCGAGGGGAACAGCGTTGAATGTAAACAAAAGTCAGCGGGGGACGGGCACAGCTGTGAGGACAAGCATGACCGCCGGAGGTGCTCGAGACTAGAGAGACGCGCCGCGTGGGGCCACAGTTCGAATCTGGGGCGGTAGGTGGGCGATCCCCAGCCACCCGAAATTTGCGTCAGTGCAGGAAGAGAGAAGAAAACGTCCAAGACGTCGATAGAAAATGGAGACGTGCGTGAAAATTCTTGCAGCAAAAAGCGGTGACAGAGCCAGTGGATATCTGAACGCCATTGTACGTCATGTGACTTGAGAGGAGCTTGATGGTAGTTATCCGTACTGTGGTCAGAGGTGGGAAACGGGAAAGAGCAAAGGTCGTGATGAACTGCTGCTCCTTCTCGTGTTTGTGGTGTAATCGATGCCATCAAAGCGGCCGGAGGAAGGCGCGACAGAACCACTGCCAGCAGGCAGGCGCAGGCACAGTTGCTGAATCCGCATCTACATAGAAAAGAACACAATACGAATTACAAGGTGCAATTCGTAACCAGCTCATCGAATTCAGCATTCCATCACTACATCCTGCTTTTGTTAGCCTGGTTTTCTTCTCGCCGAAAGAGACCCAGGCCGCATGCACCACGCGAAGCTCCCCACCCCAGCAAGCAAATACACAACAAGAGGATACCCGAAAATTCGACAGCGCCTGTAGCGTCGCGCCACACAGAGTCCGTCGCTCTGCAAAGTACCTCTTCTTCCCCCCCATCGCCGCCTCTCCTCCGTCATCCGTCATCACCACTCCCAGCAAACAATAACACGCTGCCCTGCTTGCTTTTCCCTGCCCAGCTCAACCCTCGTCGGTTCGATAGTTACTTATCGCTTTGATATACACGCGATCTCATCGCGCTTTATCGCTACTCACGCAGCGATCTCATTTTTTATTTTTTTTTCGCCCTTCAAAACAGCTCAATCTGACCTGTCGCGCACCCACACAATGTCTGCCGCCAACGGAAACAGCTGGTTGCGCGCCCAGCGCAAGATGGACCTCGTTGAGGTTGCCGACGCGGTTGGTCTTCAAAAGTAAGTCGCAATCTTCTTCAAGTGCTTCACCAGCTTCAAAAAGCTTCAATTCCCAAATCCAAGCGCGTCGCGCGCGGTCAGGTGCTCAGGCGCACGCGCGCGCGCAAGCTCTTCCAAAGACGATCGCGTCCGACCATGCTGTGTCGTCTGTGGCATCCTCGTGGACCGCACCAATGGATCAAGCTCGTGCGATCAACGAAAATAATGGGGAAAAAAACTTTGCCGTGTTCTTTTGAATTTCTTGTGAATTGGCGCGCTTTACGCGGCTAACCAGCTCGAAATGACGCGCTGCGCAAACAACATGGACGGACGCGTCGATCTGACAGAACAGGATGCCTCGCTTTCTACCAATGCGACACGCTTTCTCGAGCAGCATCTTGTTTCATGAATGGGCCAGAGAATACCAGACTTGATGCTAACCTTCGTCAACAGCTACGAGAGCTTCAAAAAGAGCGAGCTCGAGGCTGCCCTCGATGAGTACCTCGCCGCCAACGAGGCCAAGTTCGCCTCCACCCCCAAGGTCGCTGGCTACTTCAATGCTCGCCAGAGATCAATGAGCTCTCCTATCAAGAAGGAGGTCACCACCGTCAAAGACGAGAGCGAGAAGGCCCTCAAAGTCGCCAAGCGCAAAGTTTCCAGGACCGCTGACGAGATTGTCCACGAGTAAGATCACCTCTTGTGCTGTGAGCCTCCTTCCGTGCTCCTTTACTGACGCAACTCTCAGTGCCGATACGAGTATCTCCTCCGCTGTCGTCCGTACGCCTGCGCGCAACATCTCCCAGGTTGCCTCCACCTTCCCCACAACCCCGGCCGACGTAGCAAACTACGCAGAGCGCAGCGCCGTCGCTGTCCGTCAGCGCTTCGTCTCGGGATACCGCGAGACTGGCATCAGCGAGGTTTCCCAGGTCACCCGCGAGACCCTGAGCACCGTCAGCTCCGTCCTCGCCGTCATCTCCCTCTGGGAGCTCTTTTGCATTCGTCCCGAGGTCATGCCCAGCCACTACGTCTTCACCATCCCTCACCTCACGCTCATCAACATGAACGACTACCCCGTGTGGATCCCCGATGTCTGGTGCCTCCTCACGTCTAGATTCTGGTCTCCAGTCTTTGCCTGGGCGCTCACGAGCTTCATCATTCCTACCATCGCCGGCTACTTCTTCAACCTTAGCGCCTCCCACAACCAGGGTCCGCGCACCCGCGCTAAGGCCGCCGCGCAGGCTGATGAGTACAACGTCGACCCCTTGACTTTTGCCGTAGCCAAAGCGGTCGTCTCCTTCGTTGTCTACGGCCAGGGTGCTACCCTCGGTGGTCTTCTCAGTCCCGAATCCATCGCACGCTTGGATGGTGCCGTCTACGGCGGCTACAAGGGCATTCTCGCCGGTACTGCCATCACCGTCCTTGTCAGGATCTACGATGCCGTGCTGAAAAAGTAAAAAGATTGTTTCATCGCATGGGATCTCTGGGCCTTTGGCAATGAGCCCTTGCTGGGGTTTGGCGTATCCTCACGACGGATCGAAAGAAACACTTCTTTTTGCTCAGAGCGCAATACCCCCTTTCTTTCTTCGTCCGTCTTTCTCCTACTTCGTTGGGACATAACTCTTTTCTTCGGAAAAGGGCTAAGTGACAGTATTAGAGAGGCGACGAAGCGGCGTTTGAGGTGTCGATGGCGTTGCGCAGTCTCAATATCATTGTTCTTACACTTTTCTTTCTCTTACCAGCGCTCCATGGCTTCTGGAACATGACGACACGTAAGATCTCTATGATTATAATGGGACGGGGGACGAGTGTCTCGGGGCTTTTGTCTCTGGCGTCTTTTTTTACCCTTTTGCGGGAAAAAGCGACGTTGGTCCCTCCCTGAGCTACACGACGGTTCGATGGTGGTCTTTTCTTGTATATCGGGCTCTGACGCGTGGTGTGGGCTCGGCTTTCTCACTCCATTTGGTATGGTTTTATCGGTTTTTAGTTACATCCTTCCTGAGTTGAGCTCGAGGTTATGGTTTCGACGATGGTGAAAGAAGGGGCTGCGTAAAAGGGTCATTTAGCGACCGGGACCATAAGCGAATGATTGGAATACAGTTTTGGGTTTTTTTTTTTCCTCCTCTCGCGTTTCTTGTAGGGTTCATCGCGTGTACGCCATGACATGTCGTTCTTCACCCCGTGATTGCGAAGTAGAATCCAGCACCTTTTGGTTCACTCGACGGCGGAGAAAACAGTATAGATAAAAGAATACTACCCCTGATCTTCAACAAGCGCCTGGTTAGCTCAATCGGTAGAGCGTCAGACTCTTATTCAAGAGATCTTGACATCTGAAGGCTGCGGGTTCGACCCCCGCATCGGGCTATTCCTATTCCAATACATTGCGATTGGCAACCAATTCTTTTTTTTTTTGTCCTGAGGCCTTTTTTCCGTACAAACGAAGAAAGAGAAGGACCAGTCAAGCACGTCGTCGGACTTACAAACTTACCAAGGACGTCCTCCTGTTGAGCGTATGATCAAGACCTCTGCGTGTACCACAGCCACGAGAACAAGAGGAAGGAACACTTTGTTTGTTAATCTGTTGTTTACAATTCTTTGTTCATTTGATGCAATTGTTCTTGTACACGAGCAGCTCTCAGATATGAACCGTATTCTATGTACATCAATGTCCGAAACTCTTGCTTTGTCCCTCGCTCAATGTGTCCGCTCTCTTGGTCAACCCCAGAGGCCCCCTCTGGAAGGGAAAAGAGAACCAAAACACTGAAACAAAAAAAAATCTTCAACTTGGTATGACCCGCAGCGCGCAGCAGCAGAAGCAAAAGAACCAAACAATGGGGAAAAAAGCACCAGTCTGCGCGCCCTGCCGAGGAGGGTTGTGTGATATATCGCGTCTATGCAGCAAGGAGAATAAGTAGGAGATGAAGAAAACTTTTCAAGAAAAGTTGAAAAGGGAAGGCCCAAAGATCCATCATGGGTGGTATAAGAAAATCAATGGCAATACGACCAAAGACGTCGCAAGATGAAGGAAAAATTCACGACAGTACGTTGTCGTGAAAAAAAAAATACGGGTCGTTGCAACTCCGCCGCTGGATCCAACTCGGGAACGCAAATGATGCTCAAGACTCGACTCTCTTTGGAGGAGTGTACAGAAAATGGTGAAAATCTGTGTTGGTGTGGTTGTGGTTGTGGGTGTTGTCGTTTTTGTCTTTCGTTTTCGTAAGATCATTAAAGGCGAAGGCCTTACTTCCTCTCGTTTGGATCCTCAAACTTGATGGGATGCACCAGCATACTCCTCAGACAAAGACGTCCGGTGCTGAGGTCATTCTCCTCCTCGTTCCTGCCGCCACGGAGGGTACCTTGTCCACCAACACCACCGTGCTTGTCACGACCGTCCACCTGCGCGTATCCGAGCCAGCGCCTCCAGACCAGACCGGCAAACTCACTGTTGAAGTACCAGCTGGTGCCCTTGTGGTTATGCTCGTTTGCAAGGTCAAAGGGACTACCGCGACCGGATGTAGAGTGGTCGCGGCCACCGTTGAACGCCGCATCCAGAGAGGAGCCCAGAGGCTGCCATGCGCGGTCGATGTAGATGGGATGAGGAGCAAAGACCGCCTTGAAGCCATGGTGAAGGGCGACAGTGGGCGGGAACATCTCGGAGAACATGGTATGGTGGTTTAGGAAAACCTCCTCGTGCATGGCGGCAAGCAGGCGGCGAGAGAGACGAGAAGCGGTAACGATTGCGCAGCGGCGTGGCGGAGGCGCCTCATAGCCAGTCGCGTCATTGCCAAAGACCCAACCAGACTGCTCAGTATCGAAGATGGGATTCAACGTGATAATGTCAGCGCCCTCGCCAACGCCGCAGTTTGCCTTGTCTTTGCCATAATCGCAGCTTTCAGGGAGCACCGACTGCTGCCCGAGCTTCTCAGATCGGAGTGGCGTCTTGCCAGTGAAACGGACGGGGCCAAAGACAGTTGAGCGTCCAGACTGAAGAGTGTGGTTGTGTACAGTAGCGGCAAACTGGTCCCAGGATCCATGATGCTCGGGGATGAAGTAGCGAGCGCTGCGCTCCCAGATCTCTTGGCGCGGCTGTTTGTCAGCCCACTTGCCAATGCGATCAAACATTTCGTAGTAACTGCCCAAGAAGCGCATGTCCATCTCCCAGTTCCAGAAGTGCTCATACTCGGGGTGCTGCATGGCGAAGACCTGAAGAGGAAAGTGCGCACTGCGGTAGACGCCATGGATATCAGATCCACTGGGATTCTGAATGGCATTGCCGAATTCGCCGGGATAGAAGAGCCTCATCTGAGGGACACTCCAAAGTGTCACGAGACCGTGGAACTCTCTTGGAATATTGTTGTCCAGGACCTTCTGCACGGTTTCGTCATCAGCCCAAATGGGAATGTCTTCGTCGCGAACGTGCATCAGGAAGTGAACCTGGTACTCGCCACCCGACTTGAGCGAGAGCTCAGTGATCAAAGCGCGGAAATTGAGGATGGCGTGCTCGGTCCATTTGAATCCGGTGTATGTGCGAATGACAACCGCGATGCGGCCCTTCTTGCCGGTCTCGGGTTTGAGCTCGTCCGTCTTGGGGTCGGGTGTCAGGAAACGGTCCTTGTTGCGCTCGAGGCACCTGTCCTGAGCAGAACCCCAGTCCATGGAAGAGTAGTCAATCTTGCCGGTTTGCGCCCAGACCTTTTCACTGCCAGACATCTCGGTATCGTTGCCAACACCAGATCCACCATCCTCCTTGTTGTAGCCAAGACCGTAAGGACCGTAGCGGCCAAAGCGATCAAAGCAAACATCGTCTCGCATACCGAAGATCTCGTAGGAGCCGAGGGCAGGCTCAGGCATGTGCTGGGGAACACCAGGGTAGGCCCAAATATCCGGTGCGGGGATCTTGTCCTCTGCGTCGAGATAGCAGGTGTTACGCTTCTCTCCGTCGGTGTAGGGGTCGTACGGCTTCGGTTGAGCCGGAGGCTCGACGCGAGGAGGTTCGGGCATGGGTGCGAATTCTGTTCTGTTTGGATACTCGGGTACGTGGTGAGACATGGGCACAATGGTCTTGAGACCCCAAAAGTACCCATCAAGACTGCGATACGGTAAGCCAGATGCCGCTTTCGGGGAAAGGAATCGTTACGTACTGCTTGAACGCCAGCCACGGCATTCTCCTGACAAGCTCGAGACGGTTCTGGCGTTCTTCCTCGGTTTCTTGGTAAACGGCCTGCTCCTGAGCGGGCTGATTCTGAACGGGAGGGTTCGGAACGAGCTGGTTCTGCGCTGGTACGGCAGCCTTGGGTGCTTGGGGTTGTGCTCCCTGCTGTGGCATGTGTTAGCAGGAGTATCTTCGAGTCTCTGAAAGCTATCCGATTTGTCGCACCTGTTGATTCAACTGCTGCGGTGTAGACGGCCCATTTGCAGAGCCGTGGGCAGCAGGATGCCCAAAGCCATTGGGCAAGTTGACGGCGACGTCGTATGCGCCAACATCTTGTGTCTTGAAGAGAACGATTGCAACGACGATCAGACTGGTGATGACCCAGATCATGACCCTGCGGTAGAGGCAGGGCCCAAAAATGCCCCTGGCTCTCATCTTGGGCTTCTCGAAGGCACCAGCAAAAGGTAATAGGGAGTCTGTTTTCTTGTAGGCAGGCACCCGGGGGCTCGATCGACTACTGTTGTAGGAGCTTCTTTCCATAACCAATTTTCACGGTTCGGCGCGGCGAGAATCCAGCCTCACAGGAGAGCGAGGTCTGACGGCAAAAGCTTGCGACAGAACAAGATGATCGAGAGTGTCTAGCGAGCGTGGGGACGCATAAGAGCGTTGAAGTCGTGGGATGAGGCGAGGTCGGTAAAGACGTTCAGTCGATGTCGAGAGCGAGCGTATCGTCGTGACTTTGGCGATGCCAAGGTCGTCCAGTTTCCGCTGGGGAGTGACGACTGACTAAAGGAGTGGTAGTCGTCGACAATGTCGCAGCGAGCGTGGTGGTGAAGGACTTTTCGTCGGAGTACGTTGCATCCGTCAAGCCAGCCTTGAAAGTAAATTACGACGATTTCCCCTTGGCGTAATGTTATCTGAAATAATACTAGGGGTGGGCGAGACGGGGTCCAAGTACAATGCTGGCTCCGGGTCGAGGGAGAGAGACGATCCCACAACACTGGTTGCACACGCAAAAAGATGGCCGAGCAGTTGGAGGCCAGCAATTGAGGAAGCAAAGGGGTTAGAGGGTGACGATATGTCGAGGGGAGCGCTGGAGGGGAAGCAGGAGAAACGAAGGAGAAGCCAGGAGAAAAGGCAAGGTAAGCCAGCGAGCCAGTGTACCAGCCTGCCAGCCAGCCAGCCTAAGCCCAAACTGAGCAGAAGCAGCTGAGATTGAGATGGGGGGGGCTCGATCTGCTGGTAAACACAGTGCCGGCAAGCGAAGAACGGACGACGTTGGCTGTGTTGGGAGGCGTGTTGGAGCCAAATAGGGCAGGACGGCGCTGGGACCATGCTGACAAGCCGCCAGCGCGTGTCAGAATGCTGCTTATCAGTGGGCGGTAGGGGGGGCCGGCCACAGTGCACGTAGGGGCGGGTCGCTGTCAGAGCGTTCTCGCTAGGAGGAAGGGGACGCAACAAGGGACCCCCAGAGAACGGACACTGAAGAACGATGAGTGTGCATCTGGTGCCAAGTCCCTCATCAGCGATGGGGATGGACATGTTCGTATTATTGCCTCCCACCCAAGTGGGCTTCTCAGCGGCCGCCGCCAGCAGCCGGCCACTAGGCTCGGTGATTAATGAAGAGGCTAGGCTGCAGTGTGCGGTCCCTCGATGCAGATGCAGATAACGCCATAGCTCGCTGCAGCCCCTGAGGCCAGGCGGCGGGGCCCCGGGACTCTGCCCTGGTCTGCGCAACGTTTTTTTTCTGTTGACGCCGTGCCCACAGCGCGTTCCTGGTCATGAGTCGTGCCTCTCCCGCTGTGAATTTTTTCGACAGCTGTTCTTTTGCCTGAAATCCAGCGTTGCTGCTTTGTCTCTGTCTCGAGTCCCGACAGCTATGACGCAGTCGACAGTCTGAGCGCGAAATTTCTGCAACAACGTCGCGACTACGAGAGCACAGTGCGTGCGTTCACCCAGTTTGCAGACGATCTGATGGCCCATCAACATCGTTAGCATCAAACATCCGCGGCGAATCCGAGCCTGCAGACCGACCGTCAGCACAGGCAGCGTGTAATATACAATCACGAACCAAACTGGCTTGCTGATTGTAACCTATGACCTACCTCCCCCCCCCCAAATCGTTGCCTGCCAGACACGCCACGATTTGCTATAATTACATCCTCCTAGCTTACTGAGCTAACGCCTACTAGGGCCAGCCGCAGGGTGTGCCGGTCCCACGTCGTCTTTCTTGGCTGAGCATCAGCATCGTGTTTTCCAGCAGAATTGGGCCATGATTCCCAAAAAGTCGCTCCTTTCGTGCAGCTGCGACGGCACAGCAGCCGAGAGCTCTGCCTGTTATCCGAGGCGGCCGGGTCACCGAGCCAAGACTTTGTCTGCTGCATCGCATCGGATACGAAGAAAACGGCAAGCGGTTCGTGTTCCCATCCTGTTCAGCCCTGCTCCGAGGAGAAAACTGGGCTGTCCAAGACATGCTGCCCAATTGTGACCTCGTGTTTATGGGAAATGGCATAGATCATGGGACCCCAGGCCTGGCTGGGGTTTTGTCACAAACTTCGTACAGACAGTCGGCCATTGGTGAATGTGAGGTGACGCTGACTGCGTCCAGCCACCTCCTATACAGTTAAATGCTCTCCCTCGCAAGCAACGACAGAAGCAAAACGGATTCTGCACCATTTTGGAACAGGCACCCACCTGAATATTTATTCTGATACCCGCCGCTTGGTATCGCGCCGTCGTCATGACAGGGCTGTGGAACATGACTACCACACGACATGCGTAAGATCTCATCCGTTCTCTCGTCTACTTGACTCAACATGTAGAGCCTTTCTCCGAGGCACTCGAGACGAATGCGACACGCCTCCTCGCGTTCCACCGGTCAATTTGCTTGTTGCTTATCGCGATCGCTGCGGTCCACCCACCGCTACCACCCACGGTTCTCTATCCCGAACAATTGATGTGTGATGTGGTTTTTGTCATACACTAATAGCAGTGAACACATTCTTGGACTTGCCACATTCCATGCGAATATCTGCGACCTTTCCTCGATCTCGGGTGGTATGTTTTCTAGTCCTTGGCATCACCATTACACGAGATCTGCGACTCGAAATAAATTGAAAACAACGATGCGCACCGGTCCGTCCGTCCGAGTGTTGATCACACTATCACGTCCTCGACAACCCCTGTCCCAATGGGTGCGGACCTGCCTGGCTATGGTTTCCGTAGCATGCAGACTTTCAGATCACAATCTTCTACAGGGTAGCCGAGGTGCAGAGGCTGGTGGAAACGCATTATGCATTCAACTGTGGTGTGTTGCTGTCCACTGCTTCTTGAAAATGAACGTTCGTAGTTGGTGAAGGATTCTCCAGAAGGAAAACGAAACGTTGAATAAGCAAACCCCGTTCCACGCCCCCGTCTGCCTTATCGACAGATTGACATTCCAGCCGGGGCCGTTATTTAAGGTCTGGACCCATGTTTCACCAGGTCTGCAGCCAAACCGGGCGTGCACCGTGTCTCGGTCCTTGTCTTTTCCTTATTTAGGGGGAGTCTAGGCTGTTGTTTCAAGAGGCCTGGCAGGGATGTCAAGATCAAGCTTTTCTTCATTGTTTGTCTCCTTTGACTTGTTCGGGCCCGGACCTTGAGCCACGACTTGCGAGAAATGCATAGGTCTCACATGCACAGCCTGGATGACGTGACCACGTCTTGTTATTGTGCAGTTTTGTTGTCATGGCCACGCAGAATACAGCGTCGTTTGCGCGAAATGGACGGCGGCCGCTCAGTATCGTGAAGGCCCAACCCGCTACGGTGTGTTTGTCCTGAGTGAAGCAACCTCAAGTACGCATGTGTTATGCAGGGTTTTGTCCTCGCTTGACAAGCCGTGTAAGCAAATAGCCCAACCTACAGCTTTATATCACATATCGGCTGCACGACACAAATTGGTTCCAAACCTGACTGTACATTTATTTTTCTACAACTTCATTCATGCAGGTTGAGAAGCCCTGCGGCACCCCATCTACTGGTCGTGTCCTCAGGGCCTTTGCCGCCTCCAACTCATCCTGCCACACCGGTCCATACCGAACACAGACCATTAACCCCAGAGCCGTCATCGTCATCAGGCCCGCTGACAGCGTAGAGAACCACCCAACACCCATAGCCTTGATGGCAGGAAGCACTACCGCTGTCCCCAGACATCCAGCGAGGTAACGCACGAAAAAGTTGCCCGCCGCCACCTCCGCCCCTTGGCCGGCCATCACATCCAGGCAGTATGTGTTGAGCGAGGGGAAGCAAAACAGCTGCGACACACCCTGCACGAACATGGCGATGACGGGAACGGGCACGCCCCCAACTTTCCGATCGACGGCCCAGCCGTAGAGGAGCATGCTCCCCGGGCTGACGACGGCGAGAAAGGGAAGTGCAGAGCGCAACCGGTCTTCGGGAACGCGGCGGCCCTGACGGGCGGTGATCCAGCGTTTGACTGTCCGGTCTGCCCATCTGCCTCCCCCAAAGGATCCCACCCAGTAGCCGAACCCAGGGGCGAGGTAGAAAAGTCCGCCAAGCAGAGGGGTCTCGAGGTGGAAGCGGGGATTCAAGACATACCGGATCGGCACGAGCAGGCTGTACATGTTCCATATCAAAGCAGAGGACGCTGCGCCCACGATCACGAGGTTCCAGTGCTTGAAGAGGGCGAGCACACGAAAGGGGCTCAGCAGGCGCAGCACCGTTTTCGTCTTCTGTTTCCGCGTCTGGCCCGCTAGCTCGGCGCTCTTCTTCCGATGTATGGTCTCTGGCACGAGCAATATGGTGAGCAGCATGCCCGTGCCCGCAAGAGCGGTCTGCAGCCAAAAAATGGCACGCCAGGAGGAGTAGGTGACGATGATGCCGCCGATGCAGGGGCCGAGGGCGGGGCCGATGAGGACACCGGCCATGAACCAGCCGATGGCGGTGCCCCGATCGACAGGGCGGAAGATATCCCTGGAAGCTGTTCGTCAGCAGGGAGTCCCAGGTCGAGGTTCGGAAAGCTGTTTCTGGCAGTATTACCCAAGACACGCAGAGCCGGTCAAAATGAACGCGGTGCCCATAAAGGCAGACAATGCTCTGAAGACGAAAAAGGACGCCAGATCCGGGGCTAACGCTGTCGCGATACTCAAAAGAAAGAAGGCCGCTGAAGTGCTGACGTTGGTCTATCGAGATACATCAGCTTATTCATCCATAACCAGACTGCCGTCTTTCACCATCCCAATCGGGCTGGCGAAGAGAAACAGAGAACAAAAGAGGAAGAAAAGGGATACTCACTGGCCTCCTTCCAAAAACCTGACTCATCGGCCCCCAAAACAGAGGCGAGAGTGCCATAAACGCCATGTACCCCGAGTTGCTGACATTGATGATATCCCCTGTCGTGCCATATTCTGCCGCCACCTCCGGGACCGCGGCTAGCACAGCGGTGCTGGATATTGGAGAGAGAGCGGCGCAGAAGGAGAGGACTATCGTGATGATGGTCTTTCGGCGCGGAGAGAACTTGTTGTAGATCTCGTCGCCGGGCTCGTCGTAGGTTCGGGTTGTTCGCTCTCCGCCGTTGGGTATGCTGGTCGCAGATATGGAATGGACGGCATTATCTTGTATCATTTCTTTGGATGCTGACTGAGGTGACTCTTTGCCGGGCTCGACATGGCTACCGGGCAGTGGCGTTATACCGGTATCAACGGTATGCGCAGGGCAGCCTGCCGAGTCGCCAGTACTCATGACTGTGAGGTATCTCTTCCACACAATTCTTTCCAACCCTCGGTCAACAACTTATGCAAGCTGGTCGCAGCTCCGTAGCAAGGCCTTTCCTTACGTGTTGTCGTTCCTGTCCAGTCGGCATTTGGTCGGGCGTGTCGCACGGAACCACTTCGACTTGGGCGCGACAAATCTGTTTTAGGCAGAATGAAGAATCTCCAGACGAAAATTAATACTGCAAGATATCCCGGTATGTCAGAAATGGAGAAGAAAACAAAGTCAAAGTTCGTGATGCTCGAGAAGTTGTTGTCGGGTAACAAGTTCCGCCCCGCCGATCCGGCCCCGTACATTCGGGCTTGGTCCGCGGATCACAGGGCCGGTACCATTTAGGAAGGTGTGGAGGTACAGAGCCATATTCATAAGGCTTACACGACCTTTGACTCAATATATGAAGTCAGTGTTATAATTGGAGGGAAAGAGCATACACAATGGCCGAGCCAATGATCAAGTCTTCGAGTGGCGATTGGCGAACGTGGGGTAAGTGGGAGCGTCTCGAGATTGTATAGTCATATGAGGTTGACATGCTGACTCTAATTCATCTCCTCTGTTTTCTAATAATGTTCTACTGCATCAAAACGCCCAATATCTGCGACACAGTGGTATCAAATACAATCCCCCAAACTCCGTGCTGAATACAATCGAAAACAAGACACGCCACCTACAGCACAACCATTGTAAACATTCCCAAAATGACCGCTTCTTTGCACACTATTTCCGAATACTGCGCATCTTCCAGCTTGGATCATCATCCCATAAGCCTCTGCACACGCTCCGCGAGCACTTTGTCGACCGGCTGGGCCGATCTCTGAATAACCACAGTCTCCCGTCCACCGATCAGGACAACCTTCAACCACTCCGGCGCTACCTCCTTCGCAATAAGCCGGATGCAGTCGCTGCCCTCCTCTCGTGAGATGGGCACACGTAGAGAGTCCTTTAGTTTTTCGAGAATGACGTTCATCGTGAAGGCCTGTCGGGGGAGTGACATTGGGTTGGACAAGCTCAGGAGAGAAATCGTGGCCGACACATCAGCCACACGGTTCAGCGCAGCCCGACGTGTGAGTTCTGGCCCAGAAGGTGGGAGCGGGCCTGAAGCCTTCGCCAGCTGCTTTGCCCGCAGACGGTCGAGAAGTGACATTTTCGACCCATCAGCGTTGAGCATCTGCCCGTTTGCCACCACTGTCGCCTTGACCTCTTTCTCCTGCTGCTTCATGGTGATGCCATTCTTCAGCTCCGCCAGTGCGCGTTGACCCTTGGCGAGAATGGGGTTCACAGCTGCGCCACTGCTCATGTTGGTGATCTCGACCTTCGGGAGGTCTGCAAGCGAGAGCTTGTCTAGAGAGATTTCGTCCACGTCGTTCATCTCATCCATGTTACGCTCAGACATAAGTGTGCGGAGATTGGTTTCAAACTGCCGGCACAAACGCGACTCATTCACTGAAGAAAACTCATTCTGTCCCGGGCGCAATTCGATGCACAGTCTTCCGCGGCCGTAGTCGGACAGCATGAACGGAGATGTGGTTTTCTCGATCTCGGAGCCCTGGAGAGCGATGCAATGTCGAATGTCCTCGACGGTGACGCTTCGTTTGCCCCATCCCCGTGCGATATGGGGTGCGAGGGTGTGAAGATTGATCGGTACGTGTGCGCCATTGTGCGTAAACTGCAATAGCACAGTCTTGAGAAACGCTTTGTGTAGAGAAATGAGCTCAGCGAGGTGTGGAGGAAAGTCGTTCTTATCCTGCGCCTGTTTCTTTGCCTCTAATGCTGCCTTTGCCTTTTTAAATGACGCGTCGATCTTTGTTTGGACGTTTCTCGATTCGCGGTTGGCCTCTGACAGGATCGTGACCTGGCTAGGAGTGTGTGCTGATCGCGTCTTGGATGGTGTAGCTTTGGTAACGCGCTTGCCCTTGACTGTCGTAGACGGAGATTTGGCAGGTGCAGGAGCGGTGGCAGTTGCTTCCTCACGCCTACATGCACGCTTTGTGGGCGTGCCGAGAACCCGAGGTGAAGTTCCGCGTGTGCGGGTGCGAGCTGGGATTTGTGCTTCCTCATCTTGGTTGTCCGAGGCTTTGCGTTTCCTTGATGTGGGTGCAGCAGGTGTAGGAATTTCGACGACGGTAGTGGTGACGGCAGCCTTCTTCTGGAGAGGATCGGAGAGAAGGAGACTGCTGGATTTCGACACTCGGGTAAAGTTGGCGATGCTCTGGGGGACGGTAGTCACCTGGGCAGATCTCGTCGTCCTTGCCATGGCGTATGTTGCAATGTCGTCAACGAAGCAGGAGCGGATTGGTGAAGGCACGACGATGCGGCAGTTGCCAAGTCACGAGTCGGAGGAAAGAATGATGGTCGACAGATGTGAACTGGGGCAGTCGCAACTGCGATGAGCTGCGGAAATACAGTGTTCTTGCGTTTAACGAGATAGCGTTACGAAATGGAACCGTGATGCAAAAAAAAAGCGAAATTGATTATACAGATTAAGATTGATGGGCGACAAGTGGGAAAAAGGTATGGATCTCGTCGCGAGGGGGAACGGATTTCTGACGCGTGCGCGCGCCATAGTGACAAGGGTGGTCTGCAAGACGTGACGAGACGCGACCATGTCGCGCAACTACGAGGACGCGTAAATTGGCCACCGGCTTACATCGTCTCCATCCACCTTGTCCTCCGGGCATCGTCTCGATTATTTTACGCCCCCCCAGCCTTTGCGGTAGACTCGTTCTCTTGCGCTTCTTGGGCCTTCTTCTCCGCCTGCCTCTGAGCCTCTTCCTCCTTCTTCTTTGCCTCTCTAACCTTTTCTCTCGCCTTTTCAGTCTCTAGCCTCGCTTTCTTAAGCTGTTCCATCGCCTTCTCAGCCTCCTTCCTAGCCTTCTCGGTCTCCTTCTTCTTTGCCTCCTCAACCATTTTCCTAGCCTTCTCGGTCTCCTTCTTCTTTGCCTCCTCAACCTTTTTCCTTGCCTTCTCAGTCTCTAGCCTCGCTTTCTCAACCTGTTTCATCGCCTTCTCGGCCTCGTTCCTAGCCTGCTCAGCCTGCTTCTTAGCCGCCTTCTGTTCTTTGCTTAGACCGTTGTATTTCCCCTTTGGATCATGCTTATAGTCACTAAAGTCGTCTACATCGACCGTCTTGGCCGGGTAAAGAAGCAGCTTGAAATCCTCGTAGTGAACCTTCTCCCTCCATGGAATGTAGTCCTTCTCGCCGAGGATGATGTCGATCCACGGCTCAGCGTGCTTGGCGCGCGCGGTAGGGACCATTTCACAGCGTCCTCCGCCCTTTGTCATCATCTTGAAATCCGGCTGCGCTGTGGTGTTGAGGAGAGCCTCGGGCCGCAAGTCGTACGTTGGATCCATCAGGAGGATCGACTCGTTGATAAAGAGCTGGAGATCCGTCGTCCCGACGCCGAACGGCATGTGAAAATTGTGAAAGAACGGCCGTGCCTTGATCGCAGCTTGGGTGCCGTCCGGCTTGCCGGCGATGATCATTGGCACGTGCAGCATGCAGCAGTATTGCAGGAAGAAGAAGTACCCGTGATTGGAACGAATCCACTGCAAGATCTGCGTGACCTGCCTGACAGAGGGCGAGAGATCGGTGGTGATGTTCCTCGGATGTATCGACGAGCATACTCGAGTGATGTTGTGGGGGCTCTGGAAGAACGGAGGGCGATAATGGGGCGATATCTCTCCAACTTGACGTTTATGCAGATCCCCAACGGCCTGCGTGGCGTCGGAGCTATCGTTTATTCTGATGAAATCGTTGCGAACCCAGATCGTGTACTCTTCCAAGCCCCTCTTGACGACGGTATGTTTGTGCACTATTATTTGCCAGCTGGTCAGTATCGTATGATCGCACGACACAGGAGGGTGTTGATGGAGCTATTTCACTCACTGTGGTCGAGATCGACGCCATGCATGTTGGCCAAGTCAATGTCTCGCTTCTGCAATTTGTGCGATCTATCGAAAACCTCAACACAGTGTGTTTGAGTGAGGCTGGCGGCCGTCGCCGCGATAGACAAGGCTACGGCTGAGGTCAACCCGGTGAGCTTCATGGTCTTGCTGATTTGTTACTCCTGATCTAAATGCAGGGATACGCAAGGAAAGGGTTCAGTGATGCCAAAGAGCAATGCAGGTTACGTTGCTCAAGGTGAACAGTGAGCTGGACACAAGCTGGCCGGCAATTCCATCAAGGTTGGACGGTCTTTGTGGGCGACTTGGCCCAAAGGTAAAGCTAGAATTCGATTTGTCGTCCATCATGCCATATAAATACCAGGCTCCAGCCGCCGTGGTCGTTAGACTCTTAGAGCACGCGGAAAGGTCACATTAGATTGCACCTGTCGGATTGTGAGGGAAAATGCAAGCCCTCTCATATGATCCATTAGATGTCCCGCCGGTACCGGTCAGTGGAAGTTACTTTACATAGATGTAGACCACTGATAGGGCGCTCTGCATTCTGAAAAGTGATCACTGTTGGAACAGTGCTCATTTGAGTCCGTTTGCAACTAAGTATTCCATCGCTCTCAAGTTGATAGCGCTAAGCCGGAGATGCGCTCCTGGCTACGATAAGGAAATCGACCTCATCACGAGACACGAGATGGTACAAAGTCAAAGACGAAATGAGAAAGTCTTATTTGATGAGCTAGCGCGAAACCGACCAGCACTCAACTGAAATACATTGCCTGAGGAACAGGTAGAGCAAAAAAGGAAGCAAAACATTTTGCACGCGTCTGTGTCCGTTTTTGTCCTGCCTAAACGCCGGGGGGCATAATGCGCCTTATTGGTACAAAGGAGAAAAGAATAAAGCCAATAACGGAGCAAAAGCAAGGAAAGAAGAAAAGTAAGAAAGAAAAGGTCAATGCCGTCCTTCGGCCTGCTGTAGTAAACTCCTGAAATCCGGTCTAATTTTTGAGCTCAAAAGCAAAAGTGTGAAAGGTGTGTGAAAGTGGAAGGCTGCCCATTCTGCCTCATCTGGTGGGCTAGGTTTTGATGGCCGAGAGTAGTTGTTGCTCGTCTGGCAAGACGCTTCCGCTCAGCTCGTCAAAAAGCGTGAGAAAATACTCATGCTTCATTCACTGACGAACTGAAGCTGACCAGATCTCCGACCTGAACATGACCGGGCTTGGTGGAGGGGCCGAGGGCACAGAGTAATCGAACTCCTTGATATGGTGTAGCGGTGCTGATGTGCGAACGGCTGTCTCGGAGACCAGGACTGGGTTGACGCTTGTGTAGAGGTCTTGCGACGTGAGCAGGCGCAGGTTGCGCTGGGTGGGCTGGATCGGCATGGGAGCGGCGATGTTGTTCGACATTTTTGATATGTTTGGGCGCGAATGTTGTGATGGTTTCGGGCAGAAGAGCTATGATCGAGGCCTTTAATACATTTTTCTCTGAGTGTTAAGAAAGAGACAACTTACCCTGAGGTACTGGATGAAGATCTGTAATGGGGAGAAATTGTGGTTTTCTGGTATTGAGACGAATGTCTGATGAGAGGTGTTGTGTTTGATATGGAGGAAAGGGAGAAGGAGAGAAAGTGACTAAATCCTGGGGAAGGGCGGTTGATATGGAGAAGACTGGAGAAGATCGGGGAAAGAGGGTAGGGCAGAGAACCAAACAAGGACAAGCAAGGGAAGCAAAAGGAAGGGAAGGTCAAGGGAAGGTCAAGGGAAGGTCAAGGGAAGGCGGTCAACAGGCGGGAAGCGGAATGGCGGCCGATAGGTTTATGATTGCGCCGTGCCGTGCTTCTGTGTCTGTGTCTGTGTCTGTGCCTGTGCCTGTGCTGAGCTGTGCGCTCTGTTGTGTTTTCAGGAAAACCTGCCGTGAGCCCCGGACACACACACAACGCGACACGACTCCAGAGGCAAGGATCAGGAAGGCATCAAGCGGAAAAGCACACGCCTCGGCCCTGGGTCTCTCCGCACCGACGGAAACGGGTTATGGCGAACTGACCCATTGGGCTGGTTGAATAGCTACGGTAAAAAATGTTCATCAATCCGAACGTATCTCTGAGTGGATGCTTGGAACCTTTATCTCGGTTGACACGCCCCCTTTCCTTGCCCAGATCCTGGGAAAAGCTGGGGGCTCCAGCGAATGATTGTGCCGATACGTTGGAGGAGATTCGCAACCTGATGGGGGTGCCTTTATACACGAGCCGAGGAAGTGAAGGTAAGCTAGCCAATGGCCAGATTGTACAATCATTGATAGCTAATGAGCGAGAGATGGATTGCGCAAATAGAGACCGAAATATCCTGTCGTAGCACATTAATTTCGGGTTGCACGCCTGACAGATATCTAGATGCATATGCCGCTCTACTGAGTTGATCAGCCCCATGCGGAATCAGAATCATCCCCGGATTGCGGTGGATTTCGGTGGAATGTGAATGTGGGAACGAAGCAAAAGGGGAAAGGGGAATCTGGGGAACGTGCCTTTGGGGGTACGCAGCACTGTCAACGTCGATGTACAGCAGTGCATTGCCCTATAGGGAAATCACAGTGCGAATATTGCGACGTTAGCTGGTTTAAAACAGTGTATTCTAGGCTTCGTACTGTACAGACAGTACAGCATCAAGGCCGCCTCATTTTCGCCTCGTTTCTTGCCTGCGACCTACCTCCATCACCATTACTTACGAATGGCGTTCGCGCACCTTGCCACGTTTCGTGCATCCTCTATCAGATGTCTTGTCCACGTATACTCACCTGCCGAAACTGCGAATGATCTCATGCTTGGTTCCCAGACAACTCATTCCTGTGTCATCATCTCGTTCGCTTAGGCTCGAGCCATGCTACGCTCCTTGGGCACCAGTCTGTGCTTCGTCTCAACTCCCCACGGTAAAACTCACAGGCCCCCTCGACGCGCCTGCGCAGAACCGTCCCGACTGCTGTACACAACGTGCTGTACTTGCCGAGGTGTTGTTGAAAGCCAACTTTCGCCTACGATCACACCAACACTCTCAATCAATAACCGTGTGGGGGTCACATACGTACCCATATGAGAGGCTACGGCTTCGGGATCTCTCCCGCGGTGTATCACAAGCATGTCGTTACCGATCCTCCAACTTTGCTGATTCAAGAACAGACGCATTGTTACCAGGCCACGCCCCCTGGGCAAATTGTGAGCAACTCAATAAAACGCATGATTCGTGGCCCGCGCGAAGTCTTCACGTTTTCTTATCCGCTAGTACTTGGCTATAATACCCAAAACCCGCGGCGGCCCTGTCAAGCCGGAAGTCACGGGCTGTTCCCCCGTCAAAAAGATTATGTCGTTAGGGGGAAGGGGGGTGCGCCGTGTGTGCATCGTCTTTGATGATGCACCAACCGAGAAAGCTTGAGTCGTGCTGTGGATCGCCATTTCCTGTACCCCAGAATTTCAGGGGTTGGACGTCTTGTTCCAGAAAAGAAATTTTGGGGCGCGACTCGGGTGACCACCGACTGCCCGCTGGGGACCGCAGCGTCCAGGGAACGGGGTTTGGTTTCTAACCATCTCCCCTAAAGAGGTTCTCTGTCTCGTTGATTCAATTCAGTGCATTTGCGGTCGCATAGAGGGCTCACTGGTTTCTGGTAGTCGTGCAATCTGCTTGCCTGCTGTGGACATACATAATTACCCGGCTGTCGAGGCCCTGAAAGCCTTCGCTAGGGTCACCCTCTACCATCCAGTCTGCTTGATAGCAGTCAGTGCGACCATTCGGACTCGCCTTTGTATTCAGAAGACAAGAGAAGGCCTGCTGGCCTCGCCAGCAGTCGTAATATATTTTTGCCTCTCGAACAGTGGGTGAGGCTAGGACGGAGGCTCATGCTGCTACACGTGTCGAGACAGGGGTATGAATCGAGGAGCGTAGGTATATGCGCCTACAGAAAACATGACTTGGCGCCCGAGTCAGATGACCGGGCTGGCCTGTTGCCAGGGGCCTTCCAGAAGGCTTGAGCGAAGCATGCCATCGATTGGGAGTCTGGCAGGGGGATCTTTTTGCTCGCGCCGGGGAAGATGCAGTGCGAGTCCATAGCAACGGCACTAGTGAAGGGGCACGAGTCGCTCGCCATGCTGATATATGCATTCACGAAAGGATCTCATGTCTCCATCAATCATCATGAACATCGTGATCTTAGCGTAGTCCTAAAACTGCTCTAGCTATGCCGCCCGACCCTCGGTCCTCGCCGCGGACGGAGCGCTCTTGGTCTTTCTCCTCGCCGGCTGATACACATCGTTGAAGTTCATAGCCACTCCGAGGAACCTCATGTCCACGTCGGGCTGGTACGCCAGATCGCCCAGCAGAATCTGCAGCCTCGTGCGGAAAGACGCTCCCAAGTGCTGCAGCCTGTCCTGCAGGGCTGGGAACTCGGATGTCGGCTCTCCCATCCCCGCCGCCGCTGCGGCGGCGCGATCGGCGCTGTCGTGTCGCGTCGTCGTGCGCACGTCGGCTTCCTGACGCATGGTAAAGTCTGATACGCTCCAGCTGTAGAGACCATCGACGGCGCTGCGGTATTGCAGCATGTACTTGAGCAGCTCGCCTAGTTGGGCGAGGTAGCTCGTGCGATCGTCGTCTTCCTCCTTTGCGTGTCGCTTCTGCTTCGGACCAAGGAGACCCTTATGAGTAATGTCGTTTAGATATCTTGTGTGTGCCTGGATCAGATCATCAAGTGTGCAATCCTCCTTCTGAATCCTCTTTTGCAGCTCGCCCCAGCTGGACTCGATGACCTCAAATAGGATGTAGTACTGGAGCTGCCCGACAAAATGGATCATCTCGGCAAGCACACCCCTTGTTGACTTCCACGCCTGCCTCACAACGGGGTCAGCGTTCTGGAGCACACCTCTTGCTCCCGTCATGCATCGCCTCCACGTTGTCAGCAAAGCGAATTCCACCCTCTTGATCCGCCATAAAAAGTTGAACACCTTGAGGTATTGGCGATTCCCCCAGTCCGTTACCACCACGTCTACGGGCGCATCGATCTTGTACTCAAGTGTGAAGCAGTCCCAGCCAATGTCGCCGTGCGAAAGCTGCAGCATGCGAGCGTCGAGGCGGCGGAGGACCTCAGGAGAGTCGTACTGTGCATTGGACCCTCGGATGGCGTGCTCAAGTTGCGCGGTCAACGTGTGACGGTACTGCGCTCCCGCGGGCCGGTCGAGATTAGCGGCAAGAGACTCCATGAGGAGCGCAATGAAGTCGCCCTGGCCGAGGAGGATATAGTTTCTGAGTGCCTGAAGGTGCTCAAAGAGGTGGAACTTATTCGCCATCAAGTCGATGAGGCGTTTCATTGTCGTCTTGTAGGCCTCGTCGATCCATGCTTCTAACGTGGTGGTGTCTCCGTATCTCAGCTCTTTAGATGCCGCTTTGGAGTATTCCTCCACCCATTGCGAATCACCGCAACTGTTTCGGATAAAGTTCAGAGACTTGCCGATCAGAAACACCTTTTGCGCAAAGTCCTGCGTGATGATGGTAGGTATCATATCATTTGCCGTCTCGTACTTGTCCTCCCAAACGTTACCCTGCCCTGGGCCTTTGGAAGACTCATGGCCGGGCGATTGTTCTCGAACGAAAAACTCGAGGAAGGGATCGGAAAGCTCTCCGTCGTAAATCCATCGACGAAGCATGTCGTAGAATGGCCGGGTGAAGCTACCTAGCAGCCGTTCTGCAAATGCTGCCACCACAGGATCTCCATGAGAGTTTGAGAAGCTGTGAATTAGGGATATCAGTTGACCTCCCTTCTTATCCTCTGACTCCTCGGCAATGAGACTCAAAAGACGCAAGCCCATGGTCGCCTCCCTTGTCCACACCACGCATCGCTTTAGTGTGACACCCGCCTTTCCTATTCCTCCTCGCGGCGCATCTGTGTCCAGCGTTGCCAACGCGCGTCGTATTTGCGCTTCCAGTGTGGCGATCAGACTGAGGTACGACCTGAGCTCACTACTTATTGCGGCTCTCAAGCTCTGACCAAGCAGACCTTCGGCGTGTGTTTTACAAAAGACTTCTAGGCGGCGGTATAGCAAAGATGGCTCGGCGAGTGTGTGGAGGAGGGAAACGATCGGTAATGGTAACGTTGGCGGAAGTCTGAGGGTATCTTGTTTGACGAAAGCTAATGTAGTGGAAGACAAGCCTTGGAGCGTGAAAGGCAAATCCCGAAGTATCACAGCTTCTGAGGGATCGATATCGGCGTTGCTGTTTGCCAGCAGTGTTGTTTTCAGAGAGGCATTTCGTTTTGATCCTTCGACGTGTGGTTGATTAGCATCATCTGGCGGCCGTTGCGGAAGTTGTCTCAGGCCATCTTGTTGGAATGCGTCCCTGAACTGTTCGTCGTCAGTCCTCAGACCGGCGCCCGATGTTCGAGGCTTTTCGCGGGCCTGTCGTTTGACTGTTTCCCTGCTGATTGCCTCGCGATAGTTGGGCGCTGACGGCTTGACAGGGCTTAAGGGTCTGGGCTCCTTGGGATCGGGCGAGTCGGCGAGCTGGTGCAGAAGGTACAAGATTGCCCATTTCTGTTCGAGGACAGGGACAGCGAGAAGACGAGAGTAGAGGTTCGAGAACCGAAGAGCTTGGCTCGGGTTGCTTTGGATGAGTTTGCGCTTGATCAGGTCGGAGGCATGGTTGACGTCGGAGGCGACAACAGGCGTTTCTGGGCTGCAATTGGGTCAGAAAAGTACCATATCATACAATAGGACTAGCGAACCTCTCAAGGATGGTCTTGACGAGCTCAAAGCAAGTGTCGTGACGCTGTTGGGCCACAGCCTCATCTTCTGCTGGATCGGTGGGGATGATGTGTGTGATGAGGCTGTCGATGGCATTGGAAATGCGATCGGGCGCCATGATCGATCCCGGCTTAGCGACGGACTCTCATCGGTCGGTCAGCAATAGAGAACGCTGTGTAGTAGATATCGTGTCGAGAATCTGTGATGGTTGCACCGTGATTAAGATATTCAGACGCGACGCGACGAGGGGCTTCATGGGGTGCATGTGATGCAAGACAGCAGAAGATGGGAATGCCTCGAGACTTGCTGTCGGCTGCGAAACACGGCGAGCTCAAAGTACCGTTTGTGTACCATTGGTCGAGCTGCCCACAAGCGCATCACGTAGCAGAGCACCACAGCGGGCGGCTGCTGTAAGCAGAAGCCCCCCAGCGCCCTCCTCCCGCTGTAGCCGGGCTACACACGCTGAGCCGGAAGGCATCCGGGAACGGTCACGTTTTCCCAACCTCACTCCCTCCTGACGCCAACAACCACGCGAAATGGCTCCATCAGTCGCCATCAATCGCAACGCCGCAGCATGACAATTCCATCCCGTTGACGACGCCGTCGCGATCGCAGAGCTACTGTATTCAGATTCATGTCTTTTCGGCTCCTTCACCGCGTTGCACCGCGCTCTGTCGACACCCTGATAGCCCTCAAAGCGTCTGCTAAGACGCGCATCCCACCACCCTCTCCAGCCTGACCTCTTTTGATATCAGTCATATCACGAACGCTGCCCACCATGCCCGACATCAACCCGGCGGCCTTGAGCCAGCCGGCCAACGTCACCACGCCTATAATGTCCGCGAAATCGTTGAGCTTGTCCTCACTAGGAGCTCCCAAGCTGTCCAAGAGCCAGGCAATACCCCAGCGCATCGACTTGGAGCCTATTCACACAGCGCTTAAGATTGCCATCAATCCAGAGCACTGGATGCCCTACAAGGAGGCTGTCGCAGGGTTCTTTATCGGTATGACAAAGTCAGCAGGCATCAACGTCGCATGCGCCCATTTACTAACGTCATTGGGCCAGGCCGCTTCAGCCACGTCGAACTGCGACAACGGATCGCACACGTTCTTGATCCTCCCAATTCAGAAGCAGAGACCTTACACAACCAACTCCTCGCCGCCATCAACGCCAATGTCTCAAGAGAGATGCCCGAGCCGGGCCCAGCGCCATGGGTCAGCGCAAACGATAAGACTATGCCGTCTACAACCGCTAAAGCGGTCTCTGGCGACGCTGCAGAGCGGAGACTGAAAGGCGATGTCATGCAGTTGCCGGCAAGAGATAGAAGGCGAATCAAAGATATCGTACATAATGATGTAAGACGGCAAATGGAGATACCACTGAGGGATGTGGCGCTGACGCACTTCAGTTTGACGCTTACGAAAGCCTTTCGAATGCGTTTACAGATGGACACCGCAGACCATCCGCTGTGTCGGAAGTACCAGCGAGCGCAAGCGGGAGTATTAACAAGATCAGTGAGTGTGACCCATTCGGCTGTCGAGACCCAAAGCTAACATGTGTAAAGACCTTGACCTTGAAATTAGAAAGCGATATACAATGCCCCTAGCGGTCGAGTCAGGCGAATTCCCGGATGTCAACATGATCAGCGGGAAACTGTTACCGATATGTTACGAGTCGGGATTATCAAACGGACACGCCGCCGAGGCCTCACAATTGGTGTCTATTGCTGCCGAGATCTTCATCAAGGAAACTCTGACAGCCGCCTTCAGTCGAACGAGAAGTAATCCGCCGGGTGAAGAAGGCGCGGCCAGTTTTGGAGGCGCAACAACGTGGATCCAGACGCAGAAGTATCGAAAGCAGTTGGGCCTCGAAGAAAAGGCAGTCAAGGCAGGCGAGCTGTCGCGCGACAAGAACGGCTTACTCCCCGTCGAGTACAAGGCAGCCGCCGAGCGTCAGCCTCTGGGTATGGCCGACTTTCGTATTGCGATGGACCTGGCCGACCTGAACCTGTCAAACTTCCCAATCTTCAGAACGCAGGCTCTGAACAGCTACAAGGAGGGTGAGCTGGAGCTGTGGAACGACTACACATGGTACAACGATGTGGAGCCTCCCGTTGAGTCATTTGAACTCGTACCCGTGGATGAGCTAGGAAACCAAGTTACGGAACTGCCAAATGGCCACGCAGAAACGAACGGCCAGGCCAACGGTGATGCTATGGACATCGACTCGGAGGCTGAGCAGTGGTGGGATGGAACCGAGCATGACGACGCGGATATGCTGGATGGTGTTCTGGACTCTTGTTTGCTTGTGGGGTCATGATGCGCATCGTGAGATGTTTGTTCAAACTTTCGGCAGCCCAGTGAGCAGGACGCGACTACGCACCAACTTCTCGCTCCGCGCATTTTCTCTTTGAGGATGGGAGCGAGCGTCACGCACCGACTCACGAAAACGTCGGATGCCATCAAGCGTCCAGAGCCAGGAATGGCCGGCTACGGACAAGGCAGCATGGGATTTTCCACGATACATGACCGCGCCTCCTGATTCGAGCCGAGTTGTCAGAACCTCCGCTAGATCTCACCGGATGAGATGCTCAGCAAAAGTCTCAGAGTCTCGTTTCGAGGTAGAGTCATGTTCACGCGCATGTGGCGCTAATGACAGCAATGCAGGCTCTCTGACGGCGAGTCATGATTGCCATGTTGACGTTCACTCGATTCACTCGGACACTCTGTTTGGATCTGTCTCGGCACACTCGAATTAGTACCAGCACGGAAAATACCGGCAACTACAGTTACGATGTATTCTATGATATGATATGAAGAAGGAGAGTCGGGGCGGACGACGACGGGTTGCGGGGCAGTGAAAGAGATCAGCCTGCGGCGCATTTGAAGGAGCCCAAAGTCCGACTGGACGAGGAGGGAGATATGGGAGTTTTACTGTTTTCTTACTTGCATGATACCCCAAAAAGCAGGTCTCAATTTGCATCGTACTGGTGCGTGGTGGATGAGGTCGCATCTTGATCACTGCCTATTTTCTGTGTTTGATCCATGTACTTGATGACCAGAGCAGCGTCGGTAATGACTTGGAATACAGATATATTGTATTTCGATATAACAACACTCGAATCTGCAGCCAGTAACTGCACGTGCCAGCATTAATCTGCGTTCTGCCGTGCCGCAGCTTGCGATGCGAGCCGTCCATGATCCGATTATGGACCCCAGCACGGCAGATGCGGGATCTGTGGCTCGTGTCCTCGTGTGCCGAGTGGTGTGGTAAAGTGCATCTCTAGCAAAAGCCATCTAGGGTAACCAGAGACGACAGGATGACATGGTGGCCAGATTCGTACTCGCAGAGTGGCGATGACGATGTGGCTAACTGGGAGTCTAAAGGAGCCACATGTGGCTAAAGCATCCCAGGTGTGGCTTGAGCAGCAGAGCAGAGCAGACTGCCAGATGCACGTCGGATCGGAGCTCTGATCACAGGGCGGTCTGTGCACGTCCCTTCTAGAAAGCTTCCTTCCTGGCGCCCGTCCTCCACTGTCCCTCCTGCTCCTTGAACCTTTCCTCTCCGTTGAGTCTTTCCCTCCCCAGTGTCAGCTTCAGCCTCAGAACCGACTCAATCTGCATCGCATTCCCAATACCCATCGCTCAGATACTTCTGTTGGACACTTGGACAACTTCTGCTTTCCTCTCGTTCTTGGGCCTTTGTCCTCTCCCATCGACGTCAGGCCTGCAGTCCCACTCGCCTTCACGCGACCCCTCCCCTCTTCAACTGCCCACGCTCAGGACCCTCCTTTCACCACCACACGTTCCCTCTTCACTCCGTTTCAGTCTGATCATTGACCAAAGCTCGGTGAGTCTTCAATTTTCCTTCCTTATCGTCCAGTGCGCCCTTGCTCCTCATGTCCCCGTTCGTCTCCATCACGCACTGCCCCTACGTCTGTTGCGGTTGAGGTCCCCAGCCAACTTGCGTCATGCCGCAGCGCACCCAAGGCGAGCTTCACCACGCCACTGCAACCACAAATCCTCGGCTCGTGTGTGTTGAAAGCCTGCTCTTCGTCTTTTTTTTTTTTTTTTTTTTTTTTTTTTCCTTTTTCCAAATCCAAGCTGTTATTTGAGTCGGGTGATTGAGTGATCGCACACTTTGACGAGCTGTGACGCGTGCCCCTTGCTCTACTCTCGCTGGCTCGCTACGACTCCGAATCCGGAGCTTAGCTCTGCTGATTTCTCACCTCTGTCGCACGCGCAATCTTCCTCAAATCGGTTGGGTCGCTTTTACCTTCCTTTTGTGGTAACCACCTGAGCTGTATCAAAGTTGTCTCTCCGCCTTTCTCGTTCTTAACACTGCGCACACGTTGAGACTGGTTCGTGCCTAGATGACGCGAGGCTGACTGTAATGCCATTAGACTCCATCAACGTCCATCGCGCCCACGCTTGGCTTTTCCTCAACCTGTGGCCTTAGTTGCCTTCACTCCCATCGCGCCGATCACTCTGCGAGCCGATCAAGTCACGCAGACTCTGGTCATGTCCGCCCAATTCAACAGTCCCTTCGGGGCCAACACCAACCCGTTCGGCAACACAAACACAGCTTCCCAAAACGTCATCATGGAGGAGGAGGAGAATGACACTGTCGCTCAGCCTGCTTCGACTCAATACGGTTCCGCCGGAGGCTCTGGGTTTTCTGGTCCGTTTGGTGGTAATGCTGCCGCGGACCCTCCCACCATGGGTCATCAGCCTGATACGAGCAGCTACCCTGCCCAGTACAACTTCAACCGCCGCACTTCGGTTTCTGCGGAGTCACTGAAGCCCAACTCTGACTCCTCAAGCGACAACTGGACTCCTCCGTTTACCGAGAAGACTCCTGATCAGCTCCAGCGTTTGAGACATGCCATAGACGGCAACTTTCTCTTCAGCCACTTGGAGGACGAGCAAAGTCATCAGATCCTCGGTGCGCTCGTAGAGAAACCTATTCCTGCCAAGGGCATCAAGGTATGGCCACCGAGCGCCCCCCGGATTGCGTTCCACAGCTAACATGTTTGCCACAGGTTATCAGCCAAGGGGATGCTGGCGATTACTTTTACGTCGTTGAAAAGGGTGTGTTTGACGTCTACGTGAACGAAAGCGGCGCGATTCAACCTGGACCTGATGGAATGGGCCAGAAAGTTGGCAGCATTGAAGCAGGCGGATCCTTTGGAGAACTGGCCCTTATGTACAACGCACCTCGCGCAGCTACCATCGTGTCTTCCGAGGCCAACTGCACACTCTGGGCTCTCGACCGCAACACCTTCCGCCGTATTCTCATGGAATCGACCTTTGCCCGACGCCGAATGTACGAAAGCTTCTTGGAGGATGTGCCGCTGCTCTCGAGCCTGACCGCCTACGAACGCTCCAAAATTGCCGATGCTCTCGAGACGCAAAAGTTTGAGGCCGGCCAAGAGATTATTCGTGAAGGCGACCCGGGCGAGTCCTTCTACCTTCTGGAGAGCGGCGAGGCGGATGCCTATAAGCGGGACTCACCTAACCCGGTACGACACTACAAAAAGGGCGACTTTTTCGGCGAGCTGGCTCTGCTCAATGACGCTCCGCGTGCTGCCAGCGTCGTTGCTTCATCGAACGTCAAGGTAGCGTCGCTCGGCAAGAGTGCCTTCCAGAGACTGCTCGGGCCGGTAGAGGGCATCATGCGCAGGACCAAGTACGAGGGCGTCAAGTCTGGTGTGGAAGAGATGGATCCTTTGCATGTGAGCTAGCAGCTCGCCTGAAGAACCCAAATGAAAAAAAAAATGTTTGATTTCGAAACGCGTTATTCACGTCGGCGTTTGTCTTGGACTTGATTTCTCATTGTTGGTTCGGGAAGCTGCGTAGGTTGTATTGGTAGCTTTTTACGATATTCCTCTCTGCTGGGGGTTTTGTTCCTCTCTTTCCGGCAGAGTCGAAACCTGCATGATCTGCTCACATTATTGATTGTTTCACCCTTACGACGAATTCCATCCATGCCAAATGCTATGTGGCTTGCTCTTCACATGTGCAATTCCCTGGTTCTATCGTGATGAATGGCCACATTTTGATTTTGTGGTTATGACACAGCCTGACGTACCACAAGGAACGGGTATGCTTAGATCACAATAAGGTGGCAAGGAACAAAGTTGTATTCGCAGTGTTTCATCATCATCATTATAATTCAGTACCCGTCTCACGGCTATTGCGCCGTGCCCGTCTCCCGACTCCTCAGCTCCTCTCTGATCTTAGCCTTGAGCTCCTCCACAGCAACCTCCGTCTCGAGGACCCTCCCGATGCCCTTCTTCCAGCCATCCTCGAGCACGGCCATCTCCCCACTCACCTCCTCCTGTCTGCGCCGCCTCGCGAGGTTCACGACGTCAATCTCGCGCCTGGCGTCCGCGAGCTCGGCCTCGAGGCGGCGCAGCTCGCCCTCGAGCTGGTGGTTTCCGACGAGCCAGGCGTTCTTGCCGTGGCGGTCGAGGAGGTCGAGGTTGCGGGCGCGGGCGGCGAGGTAGGTGGCGGAGACGTAGGCGTTTGCGAGGGCGGCGAGGTGGTCGGATGCGGAGGCGGAGGAGGGGGGTTCCTGGGCTTCGTAGCGGGAGAGGTCGATGGCGGAGGTGGGGGATGCGGCGGGGTGTTCTGAGAGGGAGGCTTGCAGGGTGGGTGTGAGGTTGAGGATGGGGAAGGGGGGGAGTTTGGTGGCTGTTGAGGATGAGGGGGATGAGGCGGCTGCTTCGGCGGTGATGAGGGCGCGGGCGGCGGCGAGGGATTCTTCTGAAGGGGCGGGATCGATGTCTGGGGAGGGAGAGCTGGTCAGCGAGGAGAAGATGGAAGGGGGAGATCCTTGAGAAGGGGACATACAGGGGAGAGATTCGTGGTAGGCTGGTGGGACGGCCATGGTGGGTGATGGGCGCCTTTTGCGAGGAAGCTATCTGGGGTTGTCGCAACGCGTGTTTCTCTGATGGTGTTGAAGCGTGCTCGAGTTGGTTTGTGTTTGGACCTGGGTTGGGGTCTTTCTTGTGATCCGAGGTAATGAAAAAATGAAAAGGGCGTAGAGGCTATGGTGGAGGCTCGAAGCTCAATAATGCAACGCTTGATCGTAATTATGTTTGGTGATGGTGGTTGTGATGATACTTGGTGATCGCTGTAATTCCTTATCTTGGCTGCACTTTTTCTGGCCCGTCGCGACGTGACACGGTCTCTGACCTTGCAACAACGCGCAGCGCCATGCGGCCGGAAAAATTGGTTTCCTCGCTTCCGGCCGAGCAGAGCGCAGAGCGCACGGGCCATTTCTTGAGGATGTGCACTGTGGGGTGAAAAGAGTGGAGACACATCAAGCTGCCTGCACACCCCGTTCGCCGGGTAAAGAGACTCCACTATCCCGGTGACCTCATCTCATTCCGGGGGAAGCGAAGTGCGCGATGAGGTTGGCAGGGCTGTGGTGACAATTGTGAACCGATTCGAGTGGATAGATTGACCTCCTAGATCATGGTGGTTATAGCCGGATTGGACTGTGGACTTGCTGTGTCCAAAGACTCAAAATGAGCTCTTCGATAACCAGCTCGCTTGTCACAACCAACCAAGCACACTCACAAACCCCCAGGATGGTTGCCCCCTCCGCTGGTCATAAACTCAATTCCGTCGACTAGGACCAAAAGCTATCGCATGGACTCTGCAAAACCCACTCTTTCTCGCTCTCTGTCGAATCCCAAGGCCTTATCAGCAACGTCGTTGCCGGTCGGGCATTACGCAGCGCGTAGGTTGGTAACACTGGGTATCCCACACGCATGTTCCCTGCCCCCCAGAGCGTGCACTGACTGGGCATTGGTGCTGTGTCGGGGAATCAGAGTTATCCGGGTATGATGTCCCGCTCTGAGCTCCCGGGAAGGTAGAAGGTCCGTTTCCGTGTGAGTTGTTTAGCACTTTTGGTCTCGCTCGTGGAGACATTGTTGTACCGTACCAAAGAGAAGCCGTGGTAGCTCGTAGTGAGGGGTACGTGATCGGCCATCGCGGCATGACGATCATCTCGTCATTCGTTTCACTCGGCATGCACTCTCACTGTTTGTGAAACCAGTCACAGAGGGGAAGGAAATCACAAGAACAAGAGAGACGATGTAGTCGTTCTCCGCAGAGTATGATTACGATTGAGAAAATACATGTTACACAACACCACCCCCTCCTCCTCCTCCTCCTTTTCCTTGGGTGACAATAGACCAGCCACGCCAAAAGACAGGAGCAGAGCTCGTAAAGAAGGCAATAGAAGAGTCTTTCTTCTTTTCTTCCCATGACCGCCAAAAATATGCAGCAAGGCGCCCCTTTGATGTAAGCAAAGCCATATCTGGCTGTTCGTTGATCCCAAAATCGTAATGTCGTTCCTTTAATATCACAAATATGTAACAAATTGACCCGGCGATGTGAAGACCCGAGGTTTTAATGAGGGGCCATCGGCGTCAGCTTTGGCCCTCTATCCAGAGGTTGACATGGTCAGGCAACATGATGAGAAAACAATACACTAGGTCGAGCGACCACTCTCCGAGCTATCCGTCTTGGAAAGATCGTCGGCGTGGTCCTCATCCTCGTTGGGGCCGTGGAGGTGCTCCTCAAACACGGGCTCGGGTTCGTTGAACTCCCACTTGGACTTGAGGTCACCGACGTGATGGGAGACGGTACTGCTGTTGGAGCGTCGTCTATCCTTTGTGAATGTGAATCCTTGGCCGTTTATGTCATCCTGGAAAGTACCCCTGCGAGATTGTTAGTGGGCCTGATGACAACAGGTATGGTGACAGCGGGGAGGGTATGTACCAGTTACCCTGGCCACCGCCGTCCTTCTTGATCTTCTTGGGATCGACGTCGGCGTAGCCGTGTTTCGCAAAGAAGCGAGGAAGATGTTCAGAAGGAGCGGCGGTGCCGTCGGCGAGACCCTTGTGGTCACGGTCGTTGGCCTTGCTGGTGCGAGTCACTGGAGAAGGGATGTTAGCAGACCAGTTCACATCATACTCTTGAGGTATACGGAAACTACAGCGAAGCGAGGATGCTGTGCCAGTAGATGGCTCTCGTTTTGACTTACTGATTGGAGGGTTGCTTGTATATCTGAGTTGTAGCGTGTGAGATGGGTGAGATTGTTTGATTGATATCGACGATGGTGGATATCAATTAGGGTGATTGCTTTGGGTCAAACTACGTTGGACTGTCACGGCTCAAAACGAGGTGCCAGTTGTGAGCTTTTAGTGTCTGGAAGGCTGGGTGGCGTGATGGAGAAAGTAGATGATGGCCCGGGCTGTCGAGATTGAAAGTTGGATGGAAGAGGATTGGTTGTGTACAGAAGAGAGATGATGAGATTGCTCAGTGTCTGATGATGGATGGAATTGCTAGATCGATAGATGACAGGATAGATGAAGAGGAGGGGGGCACCCAAAGGGAAAGCTGCTCTTTATGTAGATTCCATACTGTCGTTCTATTAGGTGTCACGCGAGAAGCCCCAACCTAACCAATCACGGCCCACTGGCCGCCTGCGATCATCCCACCCCCCAAGCTTTCGATGGAACATGCCGTACAGGCAGTACAAGGGACAAAGGCGCGATAAGGCGCAGCGATGTCGCAAGATGTCAATTGACAGCTGTTTTTCTCCGCAGGATGCGAGGAGTCATACACAGTAGCAGCATGGAGACTCGCGGGGCCACGGCCATGCCTGTCCGCTCTGGCCGGTCCAGATAAGAAGGATGATGAGAGGGGCTCCATGCTGCTGAGGGTATCGCGTGACCACCTCGAAGACCTGGGTCGGGGAGCTACAGTACCTGGTCGGTCGTCCGCCTACCTACTGTACCTACCCTGGCCTGAACGCGGGAAGCACCCAGAAACATCGTCAGTGCGGTGCGGCCCCGCTTTCACGGCTCCCTCCGACAATGCGTCTGTCTGGACTGCGCTGTGAGGGCAACGGCGCAAACGGACCTTTGATTCATGCCCAGCAGCGGCAGTGACGTGCTGGACCCATACCTACGCGTCGTGGGTATGCACAAGGGGTCCCCTAAAGCATGCCTGTCAGCCACGCACATCATGCCCGGAACGCGGGGTATGGGGTACCAGCCCACTCACCCAAGTCTCGCTCACCATCGAGGTACACAGCCCCTTCCACGCCGATGTCGGTCTGCATACCTTTCCAGTCCCCCGAGAGGAAGTCTAGCCTCCACCTGTTTCATGCTCCACGAGTGTATCTAGGCCCTCTGTAGCGTAAAGAAATAACCCCCCTGACTCGGTGTTGGATCGGTGAGCTGCGTCAACGAGGAGCACATGACCGCCCCAGTGATCAACAAACGTGGCAGGGGAGCTCATCAAAAAGGGGGGATCGATGGACGAGAAGAAGACCTTTTGATTTCAGAGCGGGGAGCTAAGGAAACGCTCGCTAATCACGATATTATCACCCATCTTAATGCTATAATACAAGTCAGCAAGAAACCAAATCTAGCTACATAGGACAGAGCCGTTATCTGGGTATTTCCAAATTGCGCCTATTCTAACAGCTAACAGTTCCATTGACAATTGATGTCCTTTGTTGGTGCCTTAGTTGTGCCCATAACATCTTTCATCGCTGTCTTAAGCGGGTTCCACGACTCATCACTATCCCAGTCTCCCACCTCCCACCTCGGTACCTTTTCGTGATCCTCGTCGTCAGTGCTCCAAGTTGTTCCGTCGGCTGTGATACGAACATCGTAGACCTGCCAACGCACCATCGGGTCCGGTCCTAGAAGACCTGGTCTATCACGTTTCAACGCGTCCACCCAGCTTCGCTTGTTGAGCACCTCATCAAGAAACTCATATTCCATGTCAAAGAAGTTCGGTGTCAGCTTGTTTGATCGTGATCATTGTGCCCCACTGTTTGGATACTGTCAGCAGATACTCTCGGATCTTGAAAGGTTGAAGGTAAACGTACGTCGTGCCTCTCAGTATCGACCCAGTCGCCAATTTGATTGTCACCTCCCTCGTCAAATCGATTTTGGTGGAAAAGTGACTGGTCCTCGTTGTCTTTATTTCCCTATGATGGACACTTGCCGTCCTTGTCTGTGTTGTTGCACTTGGCCTCTGGACACTTTCCATTCTTATCCGTATTGTCGCACGCAGGTGGATTAAGCTCGCAGCTGTTGGCCTCATCCTCCTGCCTCTTTGCGCTTACGCGCATGCGCTGCTCAGGTAAAGCGTCCCAACTGCTCTCACTAATCACCTCGGCCAAAGACCAGATACGATAAGAGGCAGTCCTTGATGCGATATCAGCGCCTTCCTGGCAATTTTGAAGCGCGGGCTTGTACTGAAGCAGCACTTTGCCGCGGAAGGAAAAGAGCTCGGGGTCTCCCCAATGTCGTGGGCCAGCGTGATTCCCGTTCGTTTGGTCAGCCAAGTAGATCTGTTCGCCGGGATGTCCGGGATCATCATCTGGTAGCCTGCCCTGGTTCAACGGTCGGTCCGTTGATATCTCGAGAATCTACTCAAGCTTTTATTTTTTATTTAACAATTCGGGCCCGGATTCCACCAGGTTTGAGGTTCAAGTCCACTTCGTTCCGGACTATCCACCACTCTGAGGTCCTGGTCGTCATCGAAAATATGACCTAGTCCGTCAGGCGTATTATCCTTGTATCGCAAAGCTCCTGCTGACCAGTCGATAACAGTGGGCTCTTGGCCACCCTCTACAGTCCGCGCGTCATCCGAGACATCTTGACTTTCCCGTTCGTGCGTGATCAAAGCCCCTTTCTTCGAGACAACGATAACAGCTATACTGCCCCAAAGACCAGCCATGGCCACAGACCGAACCTTGTCTGTGAATTTTATGAAGCGTCCGATAGTACGCATAACGCCATCATTGTAAGGGTTCACGTTGACGCACGAATTCTCGTCGTCGTAGGCTTTTGCGACCTCGCCTCTCATAAAATTCCACTGGTTCTGGTAGTGCTCGGGTCCGTACCACTCTCCCGGCCTGGGGTGCGATTTAGTATCGGGAACGGAAGCCGGCTTTCGTTTTACCAGGCCATTTTCGTCCCTCCCGCGAAGTCAAGACAGCTGCCCACATGTGTTTAAGGTGTAAAGGTCTGGTGTAGGTGTTTCGTACGTTTTCGTTGTAGTCGTTGATCCTGTAATTGGCTCGCAAGTCGTGGTAGTGCTGTATTCCTGGGTCGAGTACGCGACTTCTTCTTCTTGTCTTCGTCATACTGCCTCTTCTGTGTCCTGCGCAGAGCAGAGTCCTGACTAACTAGCTACCTTATCCTCATCATGCTAATATGCTTGTGTGTGTTCTCCCACTCGGTCCGTCCTTGCAGTCGCTAGGAATTGAAGAGGCGCGGTGTGGTCCTATTTTTGACCTCTGGGTACCTGATGCACCTCAAGACGCAGTTGATATGGTCGTCTGTGCGACCAAGAGGCTCTTTTGTAATGCAGCTCGGTGGCGCAGATAGGTCTTGGCGAGATCGCTGTCGATTCGTCACACTCGCTTTGTAATTGTTGCGCTCTCTTATTATATAAATGATTCTGTAGATAGATGGAGTATTCCTACTTGGATAGGTTGCTCATTTACGCAGTACATAGTGAGGTGTGGACAGGTCTATGTCCCCTAATATCCATTCCTTCCAAATCCCTCTTTGGGGGGTTTTGAAGGGAAATTTCCACGTCTGTACAAATGTCTACTTCACGAATAGTCAGCATCATTCAAAATCATGAAGTGAACCCGGGCCGAGAGTCGCGAAGCTGACTGCTCGCCATTGGCTGGGTGGCACAATCCTTCGCGCGGCACCCCCGTTTTCCATACGGCACGGGTGCTCCTATGCGATTGTCGACAATGTGATAATATGCGGCAAGGATTCCTACAAATTAAATAGGTAGATCTTGACATAGTCTACTACATAGACAGATATGCATCGATCTTGGTCCGACAATGTCGCCGATGCAATCATTCGCGCAGCTCGCGGCTAGCGGCAGAAGCCTACCGCCTCCTTATATCATGCAACGACGGTTTGAGGAAGCTGGGCGACCTGGAATCGAGGACCTACTGCGAGACCACAATTTACAGACAATCGAGGCAAAATACCAGCATCTCCCGCCCCTAAAGGCCCCATTGCCAGCTCCGACATATCTTGTGCCAGGGGCAACACGATTCAAGGTTCTTTATCGCAAGGATGAAATCGGAACATGGCTATATCGCGCTTGCGAAACTGGACACCTTCAGGACGTCGAGAAATTCGTGACCAGTCCACTTATCGGCTCCTACGAACTCGAGTTCGCCCTTGAGGAGGCTTTTCACGACCTTCAATTTAATGTGATTGAATTTCTCCTCGCTCACACAGATGCCAAGCTTCACTATCGATGTTCCCGAAGAGGCGACGGCCCGCTTGAGAAGCCGCAGAGCATTTTCACCAGCGGCAGTCCTAAACTACAAGGCTTACTGCAGTTGGCCTTGCAACACAGGTGGCATCCTACTCAGCTCCTTGGACCACGCGTTCTCGATAACAGGCCCTCGCTGCGACAAGATGTCGCTCTGCATTATCCGCGATGCATTCTTGACACAGATATACTCCGTTTGCTCCTCGAGGCCGGAGCTGACCCTACCATCGCAAGGAATGCCAGAAAGCACCGTACCTGACCGTCGACGATACGCCTGTATAAAGACTTTCAAGTGATATTCTCGAAATGGCCGTCAACATTGCGTCGAGAGAGAGCGTCGAACTACTGTTTGAGCATGGCGCCACCGCTCGTCCCGAGTATGGGATGCTTCTACATTCTCTTGTGCGCCGCAACCCAGATCCTTCCACGGCCGTTAGCATACATGACGAATTGAGCAGAGAGCTTTGCACCAAGGGTCCTGAGATTGAGTTTCCGACCTTGGAGAGCAGGCTTTCCATGGCCGAGCTCCTGATCAAACATGGTGCCGATGTCAATGCAGAGGCCAACGTGTTAGTCATGCGAATTACTCTTTGTTTGACTACAAGCTAACAGATAGCCTAGGCTTCCCCATGTCGGACGGTACACGGGTATCAGCTATATATCACACTTTACAACACCGATCCTCCACGCGAAACATTCGGCGGCCTGGGACATGGTGAAACTGCTTCTCGAAAACGGCGCGAATCCTGCACCAAAGCCAACTGAGGAGCTGCCACCAGATCTTTCCCCTGAGATGGAGGCCAGGATCAAGCAGCAGCTGTGGCTGAGGAACTATCAGATCTATCAGATCGGCATTTCACCCGTGGAGATTGAGAGGAAGTTTAATGAGCTGGTACAGTCACAGAGGACAGCATGAAGATGACTCAGATTCAGAATTTTGTCATCTAGACTCAATAGTTCTAATCGTCACTGCTTGGCTGAGCATCTGGCTCTGAGCGCCAACCAAGGTTGAAATCTCTACATCATGAGACGTTCTCTTCGGTATCGAATCTTTCCCATCCACTACCCTGCGTGATTCCGCATTACCTTCACTGCATATCCTCTCCGGACTCCTTCAGCTAGATCGCCACGGCCAGTCTAAGAAGTCCTATGACAGTACTTGTCCTGCGTGCCGGTAGCATCTTTCCCCTAATTGAGACCCGAGCACTCCTTATCAAGTTCGACCGCCTGGCTAGCAAGTTCAATGGGAATCAACAGACCAAGCTTCACACCGACTTTCTGCGAATCTACAGGCAGTCCCAATCTTGAGATTCATGCTCTGATATAAAGTGTAAGAAAACAAAAAAGGTAGTCTGCCCAGAACAAAGGTCTTACACGCCGTCTTCCCCATTTCTAATGTCTCACTCATCCGCCGCCTCTTTTCCTCACTTTATTTTTCATGTAGCGCCAAACATCAAATAAGAAAGCAAAAAATAATACACTGCAATGGCCATCTTCTGTTCTTTACCCCCTCTCCTCTTCACGCGATGCCGTTTGTCCTCGGGCTTGTTCTCTCCCCGTCAACACATCACCTCCTCCTCACCATCTTGGAGAACTCGTTCTGGTATCGCAGCTTGAATCCGTTGCACAGAGCACGCATGTCGGGGTACTGGTAACCCTTCAGCTCGAATCCCTGAGGAATCGTACGCACCGACAGCGCCAACGTCTGCGTATCCTTGCTCGCCTTGAAGTTGAGCCAGAAATATCCCGGGTGCTTCGTGTCAATACAGAACACGTACATCGAGCGTGTCGGGTTCGCTTCGACATATGTTGACAGCCATTTTTCTGCACGTCATCAGGTCAGTTTCAGTGTCCAGAATGCAAAGGGCACAAACAAGAGAAAAAAAGGCGAGTAACTTACCAGTCTCAGCACGCGAGCGATTCTGGAATTTGTCGTTCCGCATCATCTCATCCACCTTTCTCGCCATCGCCTTGACGTGCTCGACGATCAGCTCGTCGAGATCGCTGTACGTGTACTTGCCGCCCACGCGCAGCAGCTTGCCCACCGCAAACTCGTTCTCCTTTTGCATCTCGAGCACATCAATGTGCTGGTAGACATTGTCCGCGACCTTCCACGTGACAGCCAGGTGATCATTGCCCTTGCTAGACGGCCTGATGATGACCTCGCCGGGTGCTTGTGATCCGAGGTACTCCTCGGCCTGCGTCGCGTTGAACGGCTTGAAGTTGGGGTGCTTGACCACACGCTGCGTGCGACCCGTCTTTTGGTCCTTCTCCCGTAGCTCCTCATGGTCCGCCAGCTCCTGCCTAAAGTCCCAGCCGTCGGCACCGTGATGAATCGTCTTGCGGTACCGGTCTTTGACGGCGTCCTCCAGCATGGACAGCTTGGCGGAAAAGTCCGCGTAGCTGAGCTCGATAATCTTGGCCTGGACAGTCTGACCTTGACTGAGCACGTCCTTGGGAGAGTAGTTGAGGGAAATGTCGTGAGACTCGGCACGTCCCTCGATACCGCAGTCCAGCTTCGCAATCGCGAAATCATCCCGCACAACACGAATATTGACCGGGACCACCATCTGCTCACAAAGGCTCTCCTTCGTCTCGCCCGTGAACATGGTAAAGATCTCGGTGCTGCTCAAGGTGGCAAAATTTCTCCTCAGCTCCTCGTACGGTGCCTGCAGCTCTGCACGAATCGTCTCCAAGGTAGCTCGTTTGCGCTGGCTGAAGTTGCGTAACAGCTGCTCGGCATACTCCTCCAAGACAAGCTCATTAACCTTGTCCTGTTCTTGTTGCCTGAACAGCTTCTGCACAATAGCACTCGGGTGGTCTACCTCATCGACCTCGGCCTTGACATCCTCCTCGTCAAGCTCTAGAGCATCGGCTGCCATCTTGCGACCGAGCTCGTAGTCTTCGGGGTGGACACGGGTGTTGTCGAGAGGATCAGATTTGGTGTTACCGGGTTCGTAGTCGAGGAAGAGGAAACTGGCGCAGTTGATCCAGACACGTGGACCTACAACCGGCAGCTTGCCGTTGGCAGGATCACCGACAAGCTCCTCACGGTTGGTGACGGAGCCGCCATTGGCGTTGATGGCTTTGACGACGCTGCTGGCCTTTCGCGGCCCGAGACCAGCAACGAATGGGAGGAGGTTTGCGGTGTATGAGTCGGTCATAGCCTCGTTGATATCCACACCACAAAGATTCACCATGTCCACCATTGCTGATTCCAAATACTTGGCGAGGCGGTCCTGCGGGAGCAGACTCTGGCAAGGATGCCAAGTTAGAGAAACAACGTCCTTACCAAGGGCTGCGTATTCCTTCATAGGATTCTGCATGTAGCGCGCGAGGGCAAGGCAGTACCTTGTGACCGGGTTGAGGTTGGGGTACTCTGAGACAGCTCTTGGGCTGTCCTTGTAAAGACGCGCGACTTCATCGTTGATCACCATTACCTCCAGAGGTTCGGTGCGGTAATCGCCGGTGTCGGGGTCCTCAAACTCGGCGCATTGGAGGTCTTTGTCGCTGACAAGGTTCTCCAGATCCCGGACGAGCTTGTGCGTGGACGCGGACCAGCCAGAGACACCAATCACGTCAGGCCGCTTGCGCTGCACGATATCTGCAAAACTATCTCTCGACTTTTCATCGCGGGCCAGGTTGTCGAACCGACCATGATCGAGCATCCGGCCCTCCTCGTCAACCCAAGTCCAGCAAACAGGCTCCCGGCCAGGGTCTCCCATGCCGTTGGAGACAACCAGGACGCGGGGGAGCGTACCGAGGACCATACCCTTCGGCTTGTAAGGAGCTTGGTCGAGGCGTCTGGCGTACTCTTCTCTGCAGATCCTGAGCACCTCATCTTGGCAAAACGTGCGAATGGTCTCCTTGATGTTCTTTGAGACGATCCGATGCAGCCTCATGTAAGCCAGGTCCAGCACCTTCTTCCGCTCCTCGTGCCATTGTTCAGCACGATCGCTAAAGTTTTCCGACTTGAACTCCTTGTACAGCGTACCCCTAAAGTCGATCTGGCGCGGCATCTCGAGCTTGACTTCAATGAGACCCTCTTCCTCAGCCTTCATCATCTTGAGGAAGAGCTCCGGGCGGCGCACAAGATCAGGAATCGTCTGGTTCTGCAAGTACTTGACTTCGTAGTAAGGGTGGGTGTCGTCAATCTGTTTGAGGCCCTTGGTGGTTCGTTTACAGCTAATCTCGGCAGCCTGGTAGTAAGACTTTCTGAAGTGCTTGCGCATGCGCGGGCTGTAGAACAGCTCCTCGGAGAACATGGAGCGAGCGCCTTGGAGAACTGCATCTCCGGTGCTGAAGTTGTCATCCGTCAGGCTATCGGCTAGATCCATGGGGTACTGTGAGTCGTCGTCGGGGTAGACCTTGCCAGCCTCGTTGCGGGTTGTTGCGTTCTTGGCCAGCTGATCTGCTGTGAGACCGTAAGCCTTGACGAAGTATGCCGCCCTACCATTGCGAACTCTGTCAATCAACGACGTCTTTGAGCCAGGACGCTTGGCTTGACTCGTGTTGCCGTTGACCAGTGCCATATCTCGCAGCTGCTGAGAGTATTGGAATTGAAGATAATCTTGAATATCTTGCAGCTCCTCCATCGCGTTAGCCTCGGCAGTCATCTCTTCTACCAGAGGGTCGTCGATATCGGCCGCCTTGAGACTTTCTACCGTCTTTTCGAGGGTATTACGCTTGTCCACAAAAGATCGGAACTTGATGTCGAGCTCCAACACCTTCCACAGATCGTCCTGGTTCAGTAGCTTCACAGGTTCGTCATAGTCGTCCTGCTCGTCGCCAGCCTCCCGGTCGGTTTTGCGGTTGTAAAGCAGATAGTCTTTGCGATGCTGGAAGACAAACGGAACCTCCACGGTGTCGACGATGAAAAACTCCAGAACTTTGTTCACGGCCCTGGTGAAGGGTTGGTACAGGTCTCTGGACAGAGCTTTCTTGGGCAGCATTTGGTCCGAGATCCACCTCGCCTCTTCTCTGAATTGCTCTTCCGTCAACTGGAGGTTCTTGAACGGCTTGCGGTCGATCTGGAAGCGCTCGGGCTCGTCGGCGAATCGGATCTCGTTATCTTCGTCGGTCAGGAGCTTCTCCTTGAGCTGACTAGGCTCAAAAACGTCCTTGAGCTCGATAGCCTGCTCCTCGCGGGTCTCGACCTCCTCCTGTGCCTCAAGATCCAACGCCCAATCGTAGTCTTCGCCGTTACCAAAGATGGCCTCCATATCATCGAGAGCATCCTTGTCGAGCCCGCTGGTGTCGACGACACCGGCAACGCCTCCCCGGTCCCTTGGTCTTGCGACCTCCGCATCTTCTCGCCTTTGCCGACGTTCTTCCTCGTCATCAGAGTCTTCTTCCTCGATGAAGTCGTCGAATTCGTCGACCTGCGGGCCGCGCCTATAAGATCGGGGATCGGCTGCTTCTTCCTCTTCGTCCGAGAAAATGTCTTCGAGGCCGCGCCGTCTGGGGACATCGTCTCCCTCGTCTCGATGGCCACGCTTCAGTCGCTTGAACTTGGACTTTATCTACTTGTCAGCTGGGGAGACTAGGGGCAAGTTTATGCAGTCGCACACACCTGGGTCGGGGGTTTTTCCCGGGGAAACTGTTCGCCAATCAAGTCGAGATCATCCTCATCGAGACGTGCCTCCTCTTCTCGGTTGCGGTGCTCCCGTTTACGTTTCGGCGCGCTGCGCACATCGCCATCTGAGTCGACGCCGTCCTCTTCGTCTTCGTCTTCATCGACAATGAAGCCCTCGCGGACCTGGATTGGGGTCAGCTTGTCACGAGAATCCAGAAGTTGGCGGAAACGCAGACCTTTCGCGCTTCCTCCTCATCGTCGTCGTCTTCCTCCTCATCGCTAGAATCTTCGACGCCGGTCCTGTTGCGCGGCTTCTCCTCGCCGTCCTCGCCGTCGAAAGACCCGTCCTCCTCCTCCGAGTCGAGCTCTGCCTCCCCTGAGATCAGGTCACGCATCGATGTGCTCATGGTGTTGACTTTGTGTGCGCGCTGACGTATTTGGCAGCAGTCTCAAAGGGGAGGAGTGCTGTGAACCCAGCGCAAAAGAAACAAGGCGCGCCGGGACAAAATCGAGCAAGCTGCGTGGAGCCGTTGGGATCCTTTCCGGGTTGAGAGTTGCCGCGGTCGCTGCCTCAACAATGGCGTTTCGGTCTTGGGTGCTCGATCGATAGAGTTCGGGGGGGATAGAATGTTACCAGATATCCACGAAAATGCACGAAAGCTTCAGCCTCGTCGCGTTGGTGTGAGCAGTAGTCGCTATGCAACGTGCAAGGATCCGGGGGGCTTAGTCATCTGTTCGTCAACTGTCCTACCCTATACCTGCTGACCGTCATGTTTTCAACTCATTCATCGCATCTCGACATGGTCTCGGTTATGATCAAGATTCTTGTCATTGCTAGCAAGATCTCGATGGTCCGTGGTGAGATTTGGACGTCATCAAAACTCCTCTAGGGCGTGGATTTGGCGAGTATGATAATGCTGAGCGTGGTGAAGGTGCACTCGCCTGTTTGATCGTCTCTGACATGGTGCCAGCACAACTGATTTAATCAGCTAGGTCTGATAGTCGGCCGGCATTTACGGCTTCGAAGACAGCATTGTGGTTGACAAGGACTGCACGCCAACCATCGCCTAATATGATCCGCCCGCATCTCCTAGCGATACCATGGCAGACCAATGAGACCCAGGAGGCCTGTCTGCGAAATCCTATTCGGCACCTGAAATAGCTCTCACTGCAGAGCACCATAATAAATACATACACACTTACCACAGAAACGCCGCAGCGGTTTCATTAGCGGCGTTTCAAGGCCAGGATGTGACCTCAAACACTGACCTTGCACCAATTTCCTCAGCGCGTGGCACGGGGGGCTTTGCTGGGTGGGAAATGGATGGGCGTGGTCACGATGTGATGTGCCTGGCTGCTTCGTTGGCGCCCGACTCTCCAAGCTTACGCCTGCGGGAACTATACATGTCGGCTTGGGATCAGGACTCGATTACTGACTGCCTTTTACTTTGCCCACAACTGATCGTAATCATCATCCATGTCATGTCTATACGCACGCAGAATACACAGTGAATGTACCATGGACACGATCCTCCTGAATAGTCACCCCACCACGGCTCCCCACTCTGCCTTCTCGTCCCTGATCGTCCGGGCACCATAGGTTCATGTGTCTATCCCATCCTCCCCAACCTTGACACGAGTACCAGCATCCCCAAGACGCGGCGTCTCCTCTGCAACCCTCTCCTATCGGCTCTCTTATCTTCTCGAAGACGCACGTCCCGACGCGAAACGTCGCAGCTACCGGCGGGGCTCCTCATCCCCTGCTACCGCTCAAAACCCCTACCAGCTTTCCAAGTTGTGGCTTGATTTCCAGCTTCAACCCCACAATCCCCTCGCCGCCACCAGCTTCGTCCGTCCAGCCTTTGGGCGTCGTGCTGCAGCAAATCCGCTTGATCTGAGCGCAGCATCCGAAATCGCCTGGCTCGTCTTCTGCATCTCGTCATAACGGCTGCACACATAACACACACGTCCGACAGTGGAAACTTTCGAGCCGATATTTCCTCACTTTAGCGTTCGCCGCTGGCTGTCACCTTCGTCCCCCACGACGACCACGGAAACGAGCGATATCTCGAGCGAACTCGGCGTCTTGAAATCTGCCCAAAATGTCTGACGCTTTCGCCCCCCGCTCGATGAAGCGGAAGAACGTGAAGGGCCTCGCCCTCACGCCGGCTGCCCCCAAGCCCCCGCCGACCGCCGAGACTGGCAACTTTCACGAATCAAACGACGCGGGCAAGGACGAACAGTTGGAGATTGGTATCGAGTACAAACTGGATCTGCGCCCCGAGGACCTCGAGGTTGTCAAAGAGCTTGGTCATGGCAATGGTGGTACTGTGAGCAAGGTCAAGCACTTGACCACCGGAACCATCATGGCTCGTAAGGTATGAGATGGGCGTCGTAAAGTCTGTTGACCTTGATGATGATTCTGATGCTGATACTTTTGCAGATTATTCATGTCGAAGCGAAGAAGGAGATGCGGAAAAGAATCGTGCGCGAGCTTCAGATCATGCACGGGTGCCACTCAGAACACATTGTCACATTCTACGGTGCCTTCCTCAACTACAACAACGATGTCATCATGTGCATGGAATACATGGATGTTGGGTGAGTCTTTCGGCTTTTGTATACAGAGACTTTGGCGCTAACACTTTGGACAGCTCGCTCGATCGAGTGTCTCGAGTCTTTGGTCCCGTCCGAGTCGATGTTCTGGGCAAGATCGCCGAGGCCATCCTTGGCGGTCTTACCTATCTCTACAACAAGCACCACATCATGCACCGTGACATCAAGCCATCCAACGTCCTCGTCAACTCAAGGGGATCCATCAAGCTGTGTGATTTCGGTGTTTCTGGAGAGCTGGTAAACAGTATCGCCGATACCTTTGTTGGAACATCGACGTACATGGCCCCCGAGCGTATTCAGGGCGAGAAGTACACCGTCAAGTCTGATGTGTGGAGTTTTGGCCTGACAATCATGGAGTTGGCTATCGGAAAGTTCCCCTTTGGCGCCAGCGAGGCTCTGTCGGATGGCGATGGCGCACCGGCCGGTATTCTCGACCTCCTGCAGCAGATTGTCCATGAGCCTGCTCCCAGACTGCCCAAGAGCGATGCTTTCCCCAGCATCTTGGATGATATGGTTCAAAAGTGTCTGTACAAAGAACCCGAGTCACGGCCGACACCGCAGGAGCTCTTCGTAAGCCCTCCCTTTTCTTCTTGAAGCCGAATGAGTACTGACCTTTACCAGGACCGTGATCCTTTCGTGCAGGCTGCCAAGAGGACACCGGTTGATTTGAGAGAATGGGCCTTTGGCCTGATGGAACGAGACAACCGAAAGTCGCATCTGGCACCTCAGCTTTCGCCCTCTACACAGGAATTGCTCCGGAGCAATGACTCGTCCAACCATCACTCACAGCCAGAAGACCGGTCTCTGGAGACGCCTACCTCTGGCGAGATCCCCATTGCCGGTATTCACGACCACCGTCCGTCCTCTCGTAATGGCCACAGCCGCCCCGCGCCCCAGCACCCCGGCCTCGGGTCCAGGAGCAACACCGTCAACTCCATCCCGAAGGCATCTGGATACTCGAGCAGTGGGACCCCGTCCAATGGCAATGGCCAACCTTTCAGCCTGCCCGTTCGTCCCGCCCCACCCCCGGCAGGGCCGCTCCCGCCTCCACCACCCCGGAAGCAGACTCCGGATGACCCCCGTCGGGACTACCGAAGGTGAGGCGCTTTGAGTGTCTCCTTGCCCTTGGAGCTTCTCAAAACGAAGCATAATGAGCAGTTTAGCATAAGCATTGTCGCAGCGCGAGGATCTTCTTCTATGTTTGCCTATAGCCTCGCTACGATCTGAAAAGTAATGAACAAGTCATGTCTTTTCGCCCAGCGTTGATACCGTCGTCCTCACCAGGTGAACATGGCTGATGAAATCCGCGCTACTACTCTGACGGTACCGCAATCTTGCGCCCGACAAAGCCCTCTTCCAGCACTTTTGCCAGCTCCTCCAAGCTCTCCACTACGAGATCGGTGTGTTCGTGCTCTGCCAGATGCTGGTTCACATGATTCACCAACAACACCGTTGCCGCTCCAGCCTTCCTCCCTGCCGTGATATCATCAATACTGTCACCCACCATGATCAAGCCACTCGCGTCCCCGACCTCCTCCCCTCCCTCCTCTGTGCTCTTCTCCACGAGGCCCCAACTCTTGGCGATATGCAGGATGCCTGCGGGGTCCGGCTTTGGCGGCTTAAAGTCGCGCGTCACGATGGGAGAGAACTTGCTGCCGGGTAGGAAATTGTTGATGAGGTTGTGGACGGGAATGTCAAAGTTGCGGGTGCAGATGGCTTTGGAGATGCTGTGCGAGTCGAGAAAGGACATGAGGGAGGCGAGGCCGGGCTGGGGAGTCTGTGATTCCATGGCTTTGCGCTCAATGGCGCGGATGGCATCGAGGGCAGTGGCTTGCTCTTCTTGGGGGAGGGACTCGATGTGTGTGAGAATGTCGACAGATTTGGGAATGTCGAGCACGGCGCGCATCTCACCAAACATGTAAGTTTGGGGTATACTATTACTTTGTTAGCTTGAAGCTCTTTCAAAATGTAATTCATTACTATTTTATGAGTTTGTCGACGTAGATAGATGGCCTGCTGCGCAAAGCCGACAATGTCCTTTGGCGTAGCAGTGCCCTGTGTGACACCACAACAGGCCAGTGGTAGGACGACTGGACGACTGGGTTTGAACTCACCAGAGCGTCCCGTCCATATCAAAAACGCAGCCTTTCAAGACGGGCGCGTCGGACTGGTGTTTGCCGAGACTTGCTTTCAACGGAGCGAACCGTCTGCGAGGAATGGACGACGTCATCGTAGAGAGGAAGCGGCGCATGAATACGGTACAGAATGACTGGACTTGGCACGATAACGAAAGTATGAGAATGCGCTTTTGAGCCTTAAGAGGTGATGATGGGGTCGAGAATCACACAAAGACCAGGAAGGTTTATATCTGTGAGTATGTAGCTTCGTGTTCAACTCCAAGATCAATGTCGTGAAGCATTACCAGGATGGGCAAGGAGCTTGGGTGGAGCCGGGGTTTATTTCTGGCTCTTAGCGGAGCAATAACGACATCTACCTGATTTGCGACACGGCATGGGATCGATGACGGGGTATGAATGGCAGGAAATACGAGGTTGATTGTCAGACAGCCAGGAATTGTCAATAGATGCTGAAATATGGAATCGTTGGAAAGTAGGTGACCGCCTTTGATGGCCAGCGAGTCATAGGGCGACTGTCCGTCCAAGTAAGCAAGGGCCTCGCACTAACTTTGGTTCGAGTGACGCGCCCTACTCAACCTCTGAATCTGTCTGCAATCTTCAACAACAACCGATCTTGGACGCCTATAATCGATTGACGCCAGCTTTCGTGACCGAAAACACCTTTTACTACGCCGCGGCATTACCCAGATTTGCCTGCACGTTCTAGTCGCAGCATTGCTCGCCCAGATCAACCTGCGCACCGCCAGGATCCGGAGAATGCCAGGGTCAGAGCGATGAGCGCCGCGGCCAGCTCTTCTGTTGGATCATGGCTTCCTAACCGCGGGCGGTCCAAGAGAGGCGTGAGTCTTGCGTTGCTCACCTACATGAACGGCAAAGTCAATTTCTGACACTCGCCACAGAAACTGCGCAATGGCACCTTTGTCGACCCCAGCACGGGTGAACGCTCGAGACGACAGTTCACCCTGCGCCACCCTTCCTCTCGCAACAGCACCCAGCCTGACCAGAACCAATCGATCGAATACACCGAATCTATGGGCGAATATGCGCAGTACTACCTCCATCGTGTAAAACACCGTGCAGTTGGCGCTTGGCAATGGCTCAACACCGACGAGGGCCACCAGGTCTTCAAGTGCTCGCTCGCCTATCTTCTGGGCAGCACTGGTACATTCTGGCCTCCCTTGGCCGAGTTTCTGGGCCACAGAGACGGCAAGCACGTCGTCGCGACGATAACTGTCTACTTTCACCCTGCTCGGACGGCCGGATCCATGCTCGAAGCTATCATGATCGCTTGCGCTGCCATCACCTACGCTATCACGCTCTGTTTGCTCTGCATGTGGATATCTATTGAGTTTCAGGACGACCACCAGCATGTCATCTCACATGCTCTCACTCTGGTCATCTTTGTCGGAGGCGGTCTGGGGTTCGTGGGATGGGTCAAGCAGAAACTCAGCCAACCGTTGGTCAATGTGGCCAGTTCCTTGACGTCCATTGCGTTGATCAGTGTTTTGACAAAAGAAGAGGCTATCCATGACGGCTACTGGAATGGCGAGAAGATTGTGCAGGTTTTTAAAATGCTCTTACTGGGCGTGACCTTCACAACCGCGGTAAACTTGCTTCTTTGGCCCGTCTCAGCGCGACGCTTACTAAGGGGAGGTATAACAAAGGCGGCTATCTCCCTCTCTGACAAGATTTCTCTCATCACGTCTTCTTTTCTGAAAGGCATTGAAGAGGAGGAAGCCTTGCGCGACTACGGGATCGTCCGCGAGCAGTTTAATGCAGCACAGGCTACCATCACAAAGTCTACCCGCGAAGCCAAGTTTGAGCATTTCTTTCTCGGAAACGAAAAGCTTTATGCCTTGGATAAGCGGCTCATCAAATCTATCGAGAACCTTTCGCAGGCCGTTGGAGGTCTCAGGAGTGCGTTGGACACCCAGTTCACCCTGCTGAAGGAAACACCGAAGCTCCCTGTGCCGACGGCCCCCATTGACTCTCCCAACCCACCATCGACTCGTCCCAGTGTGAATCGCAGCATGTCCTCGTTCATTGAGGCTGCTAGAGACAAACTCGCAGTGATCGACGAGTCAAATGAAGAGGAAGCCAACCATCCGCAAGTGGTCTCGCAAATGCTTAGCGAAGCCACAGCCGACCAGAGGCCAACTTTCAACACGCCTTCTGACATGTTCGCCCTCTTTATTGAGCTTCTTGGACCTCCCATGAAATCATTAGCATATACGCTGTCAGAAACTCTGCGTGTTGAGCCGTTCGGTACAAATCCCATCACCGACATTGTCGAAACAGATCAGCTGAGAGAAAGCCTGCGCGAGGCTGTAAGCCTGTATCATGAGGCTCGAACGAATGCCTTGCGGGAGCTGTACAAATCCATCGAGCTTGGACGCGCCCGATCGGAGCAGATTCAAGCTGACATCGAGGAGGTTGCCGCTGCTTGCGGCCACTTTTCTTTCAGCTTGCAAGCTGTCGCTGAAGAGATGGGTGCCTACCTCGATGCCCTCGATGAGCTGAAGACCACCACCGACTCAGGTCGACTGAGCTGGAGGTGGCTTCAGTTTTGGAAAAGAATATGGACACCGAAACGCAAGGAAACTGGGATTTTCAGCGATCCCGAGCGCGACACCCTCCTGGAACACCCTCCTGTTGTCAAACGACTGAGAAATTCGGCAGTGCCCAAGGGCATCCCTGATACCATGGTAAAGAAACGAGACACCCATAATTGGGATGCAGCAGCCGGCAGCAACAGTTTGGCAAAGAAGATCTCTAAACTGGTCTTGTCATTCATGAGATTCTTGACCCGAGAAGACATCCTCTTTGGTATCAAAGTTGGCATCGGGGCCGTGATCTGGGCCATGTTTGCCTATATCCCCGCTACTCGCCCCGTCTACCAACATTGGAGAGGCGAATGGGGGCTGCTCTCCTTCATGATTGTCGTCAGTATGACTACTGGCGCGGCCAACACCACCGGAAACGCGAGATTCCTGGGCACCATAGTGGGCGCAGTTCTGGCCAATATAGGTTGGCTGACGTGCCAGGGAAACGCCTGGGCCCTCGCCTTTTTCGGTTGGGCCGTCGCTTTCTGGAACTTTTACCTCATTGTGGTGCTGAAGAATGCGCCCCTGGGTCGTATCACACAGTTGGCGTATAATGTCGTGGTTCTTTACGCGTACAGCATCTCGCAGAATGTGGACGATGACGACGATGACGAAGGAGGCACAGATCCCGAAATATTCGCCATCACGTACCACAGAGTCGTGTCTGTCACGTTGGGCATTGTTTGGGGTATTGCCGTGTGCCGACTTTTGTGGCCGATTTCGGGGCGCCGCAAGTTCCGTGAAGGCCTGGCTGTCTTGTACCTGCAGCTTGGTCTGATCTGGAAGCGCGGAGCGTTGAGCACGGTAGTGAGCAGCAACACGCTGGATTACATGCGCGAGGGCGAACAGGCTGCGCTGCAGCGATACGGTAGGATACAACTAGAACATGTCACAAAAAGCATCTGATTGCTAACACGCTACAGCCAACAAACTGGAAACGCTTCGCGGTTCGGCCGCCTCCGAATTTGAGCTCCGCGGACCTTTCCCACATGCTGCCTACGGCCGCATCATGACATCTACCAAGCATATCCTTGATGGCTTCTACGCCATGCGCCTCATCACACAAAAGCGCCAGATCCTTTCTGAAGGCGAGAAAGCAGTGCTCAAATACACCGAGCAGGAACGCAAGCTCCTGCGCCAGCGCATCTGCCACGTTTTTCAAGTCCTGGCGTCGTGCATCATGCTCGAGTACCCCCTTACCGATGCGATCCCGACAATCGAGCGCGTGAGAGACCAGCTGCTCGGTAAGATTCATGTGTTCAGAAAGGATCACATGAAGATCATGGCGGGACCGCAAGAGGAGGGAGAGAACTCGTGCACTTCTCCTTCGCCTAGCGGGGCGGCGGCACTGACGGAGGAGAGCGACTACGCGCTGTTGTATGCGTACATGCTGGTGTCGACAAAAATTGCTGAGGAGTTGAAGAGAGTGCGGGAGGAGATCGAGGGGCTGTTTGGGGTCTTGGACGATGAGGTGATGCTGTTGGAGTAGAAAGGGTCCTGACTTTAAGGTTTCGCAGGTTCGTGTGACCATGCTGTTTCATGGCTGATAAGTGTTGCTATTGCGCAGAGGAAAAGGTTCCCTTAGAGCCGTTGGGACATCCCATTTAAGATAGGAAATATGACCATATTCAGGCTGGTTCATTTCTTCTACCCAAGGGCACGTTTAACGCCCAGGTCACATCAGTGGCATCTTTCCTAATTCGAAAGGAGCTTGGGTGACCCGACTCCAAATACATCATTTATATCATGATATGGCATCCACCTTATGTCCGTCTTACAAAGTACACTCTTTCAATTTTCCGACCTTCCCAATCTCATACTCGACCCACCTCCCGACGCCCTTGCGCCCCGGCACCAGCACGCTCCCTGGGTTCATCACATGACATCCTTCGTACGTTACGCAAAATGCCGGTGCTGTGGTGTCTATCAGGACCATGGAAGTAGGAAGCGGATACAAGTGCAGCGGAGATGAGTAATCCCAGTGCACAGGCCGGATGGACGGTCGGAAAGGAGCGAGATACCCCTGGTCTAGTATCGTCTTGACGAGCTTCTGGGCCGTGTGCGTGTCCGCCGACCCTGCGGTCAGCCCGGCAGCTGTGGTCTTGGAAGGCGCAGAGTCAAGGTCCATAGCGTCATCCTCAGTCGATTGCGGCGCCTCCTGCTCCACGCCCGCGAGGGACGCTGTCTCGGCCTCCTCTGGATTGGCAACTTTCCGTTTGATGTTGACGGCTGCACGGCGCAGACGTGCAGAGATGTCATCTCTGAAAAGGACGACTTCGTGATTCGAGCCGAAAAGGGTGACCCGCGCGGGGTTTGAGGTCCAGACGCCGGCGCCAGGGGTCTGTAGACTTGACTCGGCGTTTGCGCTCGCAAACGCGCGGCGGATACGAGAGGTGAACATGTCTGGGACTTTTTTCCGTGGCAACGGTGTTGATGCACCGGCCGTGAAGGATGATACCCACCCGTCATTGTCGCCGGGGACGAAGATGAAGGTGGAAGACTGGAGGAGGGAGGGGAAATCGGAGAGTGCGGAGGCGAGGGCATCAAAGTACTCTTTGTACGCTATGCTGCCTCCACTGCCTCCTCGTGCCATGACCGCCTGGCTCGTAAAGTTGCCCGTCAGGACGAAGGTCAGCGGTGTTGAGCCTTCTGGTTCAGCGGCGTAGAGGGACAGGATCTTGCGCACGGCTTGTAAGGCGCGTGGCTCGTCGAGGTTGATCTCGCCGATAATGACCATGCGGTTCCGTGATGGCTCGGGATGCTCGTCAGAGGGAGGGCGAAGAAGACGCTGCTCCAGTCTTCGCATCTTGGGACCGGTAGCGCGTTCGCTTCCTACGCCGAGGAAATCGATCCAGCCAAAGCCGCCACCGATAGTATGATCGTTGCCGGTGCCGTCGAAACCGCTGATGCCCAGTGTTGCCTTGCGCTTCTCGCAGGGCGGCTGGCCGATGAAGAAACCCTGAAAGCGGCCCCCAAGGGTACCTCCTACGCCGCTATTCCCACTCAAGCCTTTCCCGACAGACTCGTCTTCCTCTTCGTATGCGCCGTCGACGAGGACAATCATGCCAGGGCAGAACCAGGCCGAGTCTTCAGGGATCGCAACAGCCTTATCGAGATCTAGGGCGATGGCGCCCGTGAGGTCGCTTATTGCCAGATCGCCTGTGGGTAGTATGATAAGCTGCCCGAGGAGCATATGGCTGCTCCCGTGTCGCCCGAGCAGATTTGCTATTGGTGTGATCTTGAGTGATTGCTGGTTTGAAAGGGACCGTTGTAATGTGCGACGGTTGGAAGAGACTGATGATGATTGGAAAGATTCATGACGGAGGAGGCGCTGGTGTATTACGTTGTAGCGGTTGCGGAAAAGGGTAGTTTTATGAGATGCGGCCGGGAGTAATGATGGCTTCGATGTGTCCCTTTGGTGTGTTAGCGATATCACAACCAACGCGCAATCTCAGTCTCACCTCTCAAAATGTTTCTTGTCAACATTGTAAACCATTCGCGGTTGTTCGAACGCATCAATAACCTTGAGCCATGCCCGCGGATCGTTGACATCCTCCTCGGTCTCCTCCTCATCCTGCACACCGAGTCCGGACAACCCAAAGCTGGATGTACTATCCTCCCTCGGCAGAGCCGCTGGCCTGATTCCTAATCTTGTGCTCAACACATCTCCCTCTCGTATCTCGAGCATGCTATCGCCGCGAGGCAATCCTCGAGTCGGGCCTGTGATTTTCCCACCGCTCATGTTGCCCTCTAATGTCTTGAGGATCTCCTGCAGCTCTTTGTTCGCCCCATCAACAATGACGCCGCCATTCCTGTTCTTCCAACTTCTCGCCACTTCTTCTAAGACTCGCTCAGCGAGGCCCTCTTCCCTCCATCCTGAACCGCAATGCCGTCCGATGAAGGTTGCCAGCTCTTGGAGTGCTGATGATGTGAGAGTCAAGGAGTGCTTCTTCGTAAAGGTTCGAAAGGCGAGAGGTCGAAGAGTCGGCGGAGGCAGGATGATCGGAAGAATGGCGCCTTTCGGGGCATTGACATTGAAGGGCTTGAGAGGGTGGACGGGTGTACCGAAGGCCGGCGAGGATGATGGGATGGCCGAGGAAGAGGGTATCGGATTGTTCTTGCGGAACATGGGGGCGGGCGTTCTGTCCATTGCGACGGCAGCAGTGAGCAAAGAGCTCTATCCCTTGCTCGGTGTGGACGTCGATATGTTATCGGCCGTTAATCGAACTGAAAAGGCAGTGGTGATATCGATCAAGATGGTGGTGGGGCTTTGACGTGAAGCGCGTCTCGACGCGTTAAGACAGCAGATGCAAAGGGTTAGGGTCAGTTCTCGGATTCGAGGTGACCTCATGAGACGTCGAAAGGACCTTCGCCTGTATTACCGTACTCTCGACCACAAGATATCGGCGAGCACAGTTCATGATGATTGCTATTACTTTCAGATATGCGCCCCGGCCGCTTTCATCGCTCCGGCGTGCAGTGTCAACATTAGCTAACAATCCTCGTATCGTGAGTTGTGACGACCCGTGGGAATGGAAGATCAGTTGCTGACTCGGATGATAGCATGCTTTCAAGAACGAGAAATCACCATCGCCAACAAGTCACATCCTCACATATTTGAAGACTGATCCTCCATCTCATCGATGCGCCATTGGAACGACGGAAACCCTGCCCCCCACACCGCAGTCCTTCGCAGAGAATCCTGCGTTCATGACAATCCTGAACGAGGTCATCTCCGAGCACGGTCATCAAGACGAGGATATTATCAGCCAGGCGCGTGCCCTCGCAAGCCCCGGTGGCTTTAACCTTGGGTCCGGCGGCGTCTTCTTTGCACAGCAGCAGCAGCAGAGGCAGAAAGGACGGTCACCAAAGACCGGAGGTGGCGGCGGCGCTGCGGGATCTGGGGCCGGAGGGGCTAGCTCTCAAGGAGGCGCTGGAGGTGCCGGCCGTGGCGGCTTTGTTCATCTCAGCGATCGAAGGAACCCGCCCGATTTCGGACGCATAGCATGGCCGGAGGACATTCTTGGAAGCGTCGAAGTGGATGATCACGGCAACATCGTGGGAAAATGCACTCCAAGTGGAACTTACCGAGTACTCACAAGGGAGGGAATGTGAGTTTCATCGAACTTGACTTGCGAGAGAGCACGACCCTATCATGGACACTGCTGACTGTGTACGGATATCAGACTAGGACTGAGTCCGTTCTTGGAGAAGAAGCTCATCGAGAGGCTGCAAGCTGAGGAGGCAAACAGTGGGCAATGAGGAAACTTGTCATCTGCCCCTGCCGGCAATTTGAGGAAGCATACTGCGAGTCCGGATCAAAGCTACACAGTTGGGATGCTAAGGCTGTGCAAGTGAAAAGGACCATTCAAAGCTGGCGGAGAAATCAGGTCAATTTGGCGGCTTTAGTGGTTATCACGCCCACAAAGATTGTGTATAAAACATTGTAATGTTATGTACATCATCCGCGATACTGGTTAATAGGGATGCCAGGTATGATCTATAGACTGGCCAAAATACCCATGCTCGTGGCCACTATGTGATCTGCTGATAAATGTGTGCTCTCTGAACGGGTTATGCCCTCCAAAATCTCAATTAGACTTATGATCAGTCGACTCCGTGTCATTTTGATTGTGATATATCATATTTGCGAAATGATAGCGATGCGATATGCACCTCGCCCGTGCGGTCGTCGAGGCAGTGCGACGTTCATGCCAATAACTCCAGTGATGCACCGTGCGAGCTCAACAGCAATAGTGCCATTAGCCTATGTTGCGCGGTTCACTAGCTGCGAGAACGCAGCGTCATCGGAGCTCTACTACTTCTTAGCGGTCTGTTCTAGTGAGGAACAGCGCTAACACAGCGCTATCGACCTTTGTTGCCGCGCCATGCAAACGTGCCGAATGGAGGGTTGCGCAGTCGCACTGTGGTTCATCTGTATCGATGAGCTGCCCCTCCATCATTGCTCAATCCATATCCTGAACGAACCATCCCAACACGACGCCAGCAATACACACCTGTTCTCCCTACCCGCCCGCACACCTATTCTTGAGTGTGTTCCCCCGTGTATTCAGGTACTCGAAACGCGATAGCATCGCCACGTCCCACTGTAGTCGAAACCGATCGCCCCCCGCGTACGATATTGAATAGAACCTACTACGGCACTCCCCTCGGCTTTCGACGGTCACCAACGCCCTCCACCATACATTCTGCTAGCAAGCCCCCCTTTGGTCGGTAGCGAATCGATAAGAGACACGACATATCAGCTGCGCAGCTCTACATCCGGGATCGTCCCAGAATTCACCTCGAACGGAGATCGTTCACGCCTTTCTGCTGGTCTAGCGTCAGTCGAGCAGACAAGCCTAGCTGCGAGGCCCCCTCGCCGCCGTCATTGTCATGGCTCCAAGGGGTTTTGACGATGAGGAGCTGACGATTTCTCTTTCCTCCTCTCACGTTCGACGCACGCAACACGAGCCCGAAGCCTCTCGCGCTCAGGACAACCCCACCAAGACGCAGCTTCCTACCATCGCAGACGGCGTCATCATGGATCCTCCGCCAAACAATGAGCGGATGAAAGCCAAAATCGAGCAGCGAATCGATGCTTATAAAATCTCAAGAACGCTCGGCGAGGGCTCTTTCGGCAAAGTGAAATTGGCTACGCACATCGTCACTGGCCAGCAAGTGGCTCTGAAGATCATCGCGAGGAAGAAGCTGATCAGCAGAGACATGGCTGGCCGTGTGGAGAGAGAGATTGAATATCTGCAGCTTTTGCGGCATCCGCACATCATCAAGCTGTACGTACTCTCCCCTTGTCCTTGGTCTTCCTATGATCATGGTATTTGCTTACACCAGCTTGTTCAGTTACACTGTAATCAAGACACAAACGGATATCATCATGGTTCTGGAATACGCCGGAGGAGAGTTGTTCGACTACATTGTTGCCAACGGCCGCATGAAGGAACCAGAAGCACGGCGATTCTTTCAGCAAATGCTGTGCGCGGTCGAGTACTGTCATCGTCACAAAATTGTGCACAGAGATCTCAAACCAGAGAACCTGCTCCTCGACGAAAACCTCAACGTCAAGATTGCCGATTTTGGATTGAGCAACATCATGACGGATGGAAACTTTTTGAAAACGAGCTGCGGAAGCCCGAATTATGCTGCACCAGAGGTAATTGGAGGCAAGCTGTACGCTGGGCCGGAAGTAGATGTGTGGAGTTGCGGTGTTATCCTCTACGTGCTTCTTGTTGGGCGCCTTCCCTTCGACGACGAGCACATCCCAAGTCTCTTTGCTAAAATTGCGAGAGGCACGTACAGCATCCCACAATGGATGCCCGCCGGTGCAGCCAACCTGATCAAGAAGATGCTTGTGGTCAACCCCGTACAGCGAGCGACCATTGAAGAGATTCGCCAGGATCCATGGTTCATGACCGATCTGCCTGCTTACCTACAGCCTGCTGTTGAGGAATTCTTCAACACTGGCGTTGATCCATCAAAGGCTATTGCGAAAAGCGATATTGCACCTGGAGCTTCCGATATTGTGCAAGAAAGGTTGCATAACGAGGTCACTGAGAAGATCAGTAAGACGATGGGTTACGGCAAGGGAGACGTCGAAGAGGCATTGCAAGCAGACGAGCCGTCAGCTATCAAGGATGCATACCTCATTGTGCGTGAAAATAAGCTGATGCAGGGAACCCGTAAGTATCAAAGCACTTTGCTCATTCGAAATGCGGCAAAGCTAACCCCTAGTCAGAAGATCCTAGTTCTCTTAACGCCGAGGCTGTGGAGGGCGCCAGCAGCAGTCCGATGATGAGTTTGTCGTCGGCCCGCTCTGGCATGTCCCAGGTAGGCCGGTCGTACGCCAGTAAAGTTGGTATTCTGCCGAGTAGTATACCAGCCTACCACAAAGATTACGTGGAGCGACTCAAGGCTGGCACGTCTGACGAAGATGCGGGAGTTCCCAACGTTGACGAGGAAGCGCCAGCGCCAGCGCGCACTGAGGCCGAGAAGAAGGAGCAAGCGCGAAGACTCAAGCCGCACTCGCGCGGGTATGCGGACGATATGAGCAAGAAACCGCAAGGGTTGACACCAGTAGCCCCCAAGAAGGCCAAACCGGTGCGCTGGCAATTTGGTATCCGCTCCCGAAATGCACCATGGGAGGCCCTCTTGACCATTCACAAAGCGCTTTACAAGCTTGGAGCCACGTACCTGCCAGACGAAGACTTTGAATACGTGCATGGAAAAGGTTCAGACAACGCTCGAAGTGGTAATAGCAGCTTTGCGGACGACCGAGAGGGAATGCCAGCGGGGGGTTCGTCTGCCAGCATCGACCCGTCCAAGGGATACAAACTTCCAGCCGACCCCTGGCATATCAAAGTCCGCTGGGATGTTGCCGGTGCGTAATTTCCCAAGTCTCAGAACTGTTCAAAATAACCCAATACTGACGCATTGCAGCCATTCGAAAAAAGATGTCAAGCCCTGGCACGGAGAGCTGCGGCACACCAAGCAGCTTCACTATGCAGCAAGCCGACGACCCGACTAAGAAGGCGTCCTACGTGGCTATGCATCTCGATATCCAGATTTACGAGATGGAGCACGGCGTGTACCTCGTCGACTTCAAGTGCTCCGGATACGAGACGGAACGAGGTGTTTTAGTGGAAGATAAGGAGGTTTCCAGCCCGTTTCCCTTCCTGGACATGGCTGCGAAATTGATCATGCAGCTGGCTGAGGCAGACTAGGCGTCGTATCGCGGGAGATGCTATTGTGTGAGGAGCTCTTTGTAGGCATGGCTAGCGTTTCTGTTTCATTGTTCTTTTGGTTTTCTTCTTTTACAGTATAGGAGTGCCAGCGTATCATATTTCACCTCCTGAGCGAAGTGAGAGCTCAGAACTTGCAGACGAGCGCTCACGGGAACATAAAAAGGTTGCATAGAGACAAATGGTAGGGTCCTGAGGCGTCTTTGGGCGACGGCAGGCCGGTATTCGATTGATGGCCGCCGTGTGGGCAGACATGCGAGGTGATATAGCTTTGGAACTGGGTATCCCGAAACTTTTAGGAAGACAAAGAATACAATTGTGGAAAAAAAATACATTACAACTAAACAACGGTGTGAATATAGGCAAACTATTTGAACTGATCTTCCGTCACGCCCTTGCCCATCGCGCTCGTGGAGCTGATGCCGCCCGTGACCATCTTCTGCAGCTCATCCACGTAGTTTGCGCCGCTCCACTTTTGGTGCTTCACGACATCTACACCGAGCTCCATCTCTGGTTCCTGCACGAGCTCGCCGTACGCGCGCATCCCGCTGCCCGCGTAGGCGCTGGCGAAGCGGTCGCTGATGAGCGCGGTGGTGTGCAGGCCCGCGAGGGTGATAAACTGCCAGCAGTAGCCCAGCGCGGCGAGGCGGCGGATGTAGGTCTCCTGGTCGGCGCGGGGCATGGCCGTCTTCCAGTTGAAGGAGGGGGAGAGGTTGTAGGCGAGCTTCTGCTGGGGGTAGACGGCGTGGACGCCGTCGGCGAACTGCTTGGCCTGGGCGAAATCGGGGAGCTTGGACTCCATCCAGATGGCGTCGGCGTAGGGGGCGTAGGCGATGGCGCGGTTGATGGCGCAGTCGCAGCCGCCTTGGAGGCGGTAGTAGCCTTCGCGCGTGCGAGGGGCGTCCCAGTCGAAGAAGACGTCGAGGCCGAGGAGGGTTTTCGCGAGGGCGCGGGCTTCGGTGTTGGACTTGCCGCGCGCCTGGTCCCGGTACGAGGCCTTGAGCTTGTCCTTGTCGCCAAAGGAGCCGGCGTCGATGGCGGCGGCGACGGCGTCGTCGAAGCGGCGCAGCTGTGCGGAGGCGAGCCAGTCGTCTTCGATCTTTTGGAGGTCGGCGCCGGACTTGCCGGCTGCGGTGGCGGCGATCATGAGGTCGTTGAGGGGCTGGAGGTTGGGGTTGGTCGAACCAAGGATGAAGGGGTGGTCTCGGGGGTCGATGGTTGTCGTGATGAGGGTGGCGGCTTCGGCGTCCGTCCGGGCAATGGCGACGAGGTCAGTGCCTGTGTTCCATCAGTGTAAGCTCTTGGGCACGCAGTCGAAGGTGGTGAAAGCGGTGAAGCAAGAAGAAGAGGAATAACAACATACCCATAATGTCGGCCTGCGCCCGGATCGCCACCAGACGGTTGATGTGTTCACTGATGGGGACCAGCACCTTGCCAGCCATGTGACCACACTTTTTCGTGCCAGGGGCCTGATCCTCAATGTGAATACCAGCAGCGCCCTTCTCGATAAACAGCTTGGTCAGCTTCATGACGGCCGTGAGACCGCCGTGTCCAGTGTCCGCATCGGCGACCAGGGGACGCAGGTAGTCAATGTTGGCCATCTTGGCGCGCTCAGCCTTGGGAACGCTGAGGCGCTCCTGGCGCTGCTTGCGGTCGTGGAAGAGCTGCGCCATGAAAAGGTGTCCGACCTTGTTGGGGACGGTTGTCTTTTCCAGATGTGAGTCGTGTGCTTCTTATGAGAGACGATCATATCGCCATCGGACTGGAGACTCACGTAGGGGTAATCGGCCAAATCAGGACCGGGCTCGTCCGAGGCAGAGGCCGTGGACGATGATTGCCATCCAGAGACGTAGATTGTGTCGAGGTACTTGGCCATCTGCGTGACGGCGGTGGGCTCGAGACAGCCATACGTGTAACTGGCGTCTTGGTTCTGCGCGTGACAGTCAGTCTCAATAGGTTCGACACGACAACGATGAAGGCCAAAGAGTCGAGAAAGGCATCATACCTCGAAGCGAGACTCTAGGATCTTCCAAAGCTTCTTGGACTGGTTGTTGCTGGGATATTCCACTTTCAGGTTTCCTCTCTTGGAGACAATCTGCTCGGCAGTGAACGGCCTCTTGGTCTGCTTCCATCTGGAGTCCTTCCACCACGCCTTGACGGCGTCGACTTCCTTCTGGAACAGCTCGTCTTCCCGGTCAGGGTCGACGGCCCAGTTGGCCATGTTGTTGGCAGCCATGATTAGACAATAGCGTGAGGTGATTCTTTTCGAGTGACGTCGACTGACTGATGTTGTTCAGAAAAGGATGGTGACAGCAAGCATGTGACAGAGCGCGTTACAGTAAAGATGCAAAGTATCAACTATTGCAAAGTCTTGGCAAGGTTCAAGAGAAGAGAAGAGGGAGGGTATGAGCTAGAGAGAGAAGAAGGAGGTCCTAAATAAGTATGAATGGGAATTCTCGGTAACAAAGTGAGCTCTGGGATGAAGAGTCATTGGCACGTGTCGGTCGAAGGGGTGCAGCAAGGTGAAAAGGTGGCGCTACTCAGACATGTACCATCAGCATGTGCAGCGCGTGTTATCCCGGGAGACAGCATCCAGTAAAGAGTGGAATACTTGCACATTCCCGGAGCTAGCGTGATGAAACATGTTATTACTTCTGAGCTTCAAGTGCCTCTCTCACCTGCGTGTGCTGGACACTCTACCCTTCATTGAGGGTGGTTCACCATGAAGAGTCAACAAGAACTCTCTGCGCCGTTGCCCAAAACCGGACGCAAAGCTATACAGCCAGTGTTAGAAGAGGCTAAGAGACAGGTCTACCTCACAAGCTCCCATCGCGATCCTGTCTCACCCCGCGCAGCCCCAGCTCGGTAGATACAATACGTAGATACCTCGGCCGCAGAGCCGAACACCCAGCGCGCGGCTCCCGCCCGGCCAGAGCCCAGAGGCCAGCGGCCCATACAACCCCCCCTCCTTCAGACTACTGCCTGACTCGGGAACTTATTGATGCAAGTCGAGGCACCGCACAGGGTTCATTAGCGACCGCAAAAGAGCGTCTGCGCGCTGGGCGCAAACACGTCAGAGCTGGGGGAAACCGACTGATCTGATCGACAAGCTCGGCTCAAAGGACGGTGGCACGGAATAGAGTTGCGGGGCGTGTCGCGTGATTGGCTGCTTCCGGCCGAACGACGGCATTGACTGCTCGGTCGTCTCCAAGTTCACTCCTCGTGAAATCTGCCATGATGCAGACTATGTTCTTGAATTACTCTACGAAATCATTTGCAATCCTGAGTGCTGTGATTTGTATAGATGGTTCTGTCTGTACACGTCGATTGTCGCTTGCCTCGTTGGAGAATGTCTCTCCCATCCCTTCAAGACAATAGCACGTGACAGGCCTACCTCTTAACCGAGACAACACCCAGTTATCTGATGATGCAAGTACGTGCTGTGAACGCTGCTGACCTTACGTGCCCCCAAAACTTTGACCTCGGTCGACTCCCATTGTTTCGGTGTCAACGAGGCCTTAACCCGGATTTATATCTCGATGTCCGGGCGGAGATATCTTCCATCACACTCATTGGCCACACCCCTACTTGACAGCGAGCCGACGTGAAGCGATGTTACCACGCACTGCTATTCAATGGTTTCTTATGCTAATCACGGTCCCGTTTCTTATCACCATCATGCTCCTGCTCTCTCTTCTTCTACACGTAAACTAGCTTCGGTCAACATTCGTTTAAATTCGCAGACGCCCCTGTATCGCTTCTAAAACAGGTTCATGTCTGCCATCGCCTTCCTGTCGTTCTGCTCGATCGCATTGATGAATGTCGGGTAGGGTGTCAAAGTCCCCAATGCTCGTCGCATATGCGCATTCACAATCTGCAGTCCGTACACGTAGCTGGCATTCACCCAACCGAAACTATGGCACGGTTAGCACACGCACACGCACACGGAGAGAGACGAGTCAGGGTGATCCTTACCCTTCCTTTGCGACACCCTTGAAATCAAGTCCCTGGTTGCCATACTCGGCATCGACCCTGTGCGGGTCAACAGGCCTGGTAACATCGTACTTCTCGACGACAACGCCGTTAAAGTCGACAAAGGCCTTGGTAATCATAAACAGCCACTTGTATGCAAGCCTCTCAGCCTCATCGTTGAAGCTGTAGCGCAGCAGACCAGTCCACGCCAGCATTTGCTGAGGCGCCCACCCGTAGGGATAGTCCCACTGTCGGTTAGGGCGATCAAGGCCAACCTCGCCGCGGGACTTCTCTGTACCCGCAAGAAGACCTCCGACAGCCTCAAACTTGGGCAAGCCCTTCTTCACCATCTCAGACGCCTGACTGGGCGTCGCAATGCCTGACCACAAGGCCCAAAGTGTGGTGGATGACTCGTACGTGCAGCGTTCCTGCTTGACTGTGTCGTAGTCGAAAAACATTCCTTCTTCTTCATTCCACATCAGTTTGTCCACCATGAGCTTGCGGCGCTTTGCCCGGCGGTCCCATGCAGCCGATGATAGAATCTCGCCTGGCTGGTATGGCGTCCCGCGACAAAACTCCTCGGGGAACTCGAGTCTATCGCCGAACACATTGCGGATCGTCCGTGCAATATCCGTCTCGTACTTGAACAACAAAGAGTTGAGATCAATAGTGGCCAAGTTTGCGCAGACGCCCTCCAAGCGGTACGACGTGTCGTGACCTGATTCTCTGACAGCACGGTCATGTAGGAAATACTCGTCCAGCTCAGGCTCTAGGATTTCCCGGTGGTTGTACGCCCTCACAAACTCCTTGAACTCCATGTTGTGCTTCTTCATGTACGGCGTGAGAATGTGAACAAAGTGTGACGCCTCCGTCTCGGGTGGAACGCCTTGTCCCTCAGGACGGTATCGCGACAGGCCTGTGACGGGGTCCAGCCTCGGCTCCGACATCCACACACTGTGGTATTCTTTGATGGCGGCAAGGATAGAGCGCCGCAGGAACTCGCGCGCATCAGGCTCATGCTTGATCTTCTCGTAAACCCGCAGAGCCATATCTGTCAAGAACGGAGGCTGAGATCTTGACAAGTAGTAGGACCGCGTGGCGTTCAGGATCTTGCCGTAATGCTCGATACAGAAACAGAAGTTTTGCACCATGGCTTTCGCAAGATCAACTCTATCATTGACCAGCAGCCCCAGGGATTCCATGTAACTGTCCCATCCATACAGTTCGTTGAAACGGCCACCGGGAACGACGAATGGCAAGCCTTCAAGAGTCTTCTTGCCAGTCTTCTCGTCGATCTTCTCCTCAACCGCCACGGCGAGAAGACCCGGCTGGTCATTCATGTCTCTGACCAGCTCAGGGGTGATCTTTGCTGGGAGTAGCTGGACATCAAGCCTAATTTCGGGTCGGTCCGCCGCCACACTCTTGTAGTACTCGTACTGCTCGGGAGCTCCCACAGGAACGTAGATGCGCGGACGTGGGTCGTCTGTCCAGTCCTTGGGGTCCTTGGCACACTTGTCGATGGTTGACGCATCAATGCGCCGCGTAAGGCCGTCCCAAAAGTGGTCACGAATCAGCCGCGACAGTCTATCCACAGGGTTCTCGTTCAAGCGTGCCTCGTCGAGGATGATCTGTTTCCGACCATACTCCTTCGCTAGCGTGAGCTCCTGGAGCAGGTTCGATAGCATATATGTCCCTCGCACGTCAAAGCGGTTGTGGCCAGCAGAGCCAGCTGTTCTAAGTGACAGCACCTTAGGACCGTTGTCCTCGATGGTAATCTGCATGTTGTTGTCCGTATCTTCTTGAGCTTGCAGGCTCTCAAGTGTTGGGTCGACCTGGATCAGGAAGCGTCGATTGGTGCTGCCGCCCTCGTCTACCCGAAATTAGTTACAAACCTCAGACACATCGAACGGTATTTATTCACATACCATGGCTGCCCCTTCGAAATGGCTCCCTCAACCCAACACGTTCGAATTGTTTGAGCAAAGCATTCTACCGGGGTGTCAGCGTGATGTTGCAAACGGTCATAACAAATGCTAGGGCTGTCCTCACCTGAGAGAACGTGCGGTTCCGAACACCGGTTCGATTTAGCTGGCGTTCGTCGGAATAGTATGTCGCGGCATCATCAAAGACACCAAAGTCTTCTGACGTACGCAGAGAGTGCGCATTACTCTGTGCCATCTTATGTTGGAAGTCGTTGATGACTATATCAACGACTCCGAGATTGGGTATGGAATCGGTGAACAGAAAGAATCTCAAGGCGTGACCCGTGACGGTGACGTCTCGTAAGAGCAGTGGGAGGCTATCTCAGTGAGACTGAACCCCAAGCACGTGGTGTTGAAGAAATCGGATCGGATCGTTGGTCTCTTCGATGCAATGTGGCGGGGCAGGCACTTGGAACGTCGTTGAGGAGACTAGTCAAATCCGCGAGATCGAAGCTGAGATGAGGGGTGTTCTCAAGTGAAGACGGATGACTGGAGGCTCGGATCTGAAGTTCGAGGAGTTCGAGGAGTTCGAGATAGAGGAAACTAAATGGCAGGCGGTTACGAGGCAAAAAAGGAACTGAGAGGGGAGAAGCGGTGACGGGATGCTGCAGATGGAGGCTTGATGTGAACGAGATGGCGCCGTGCCGTGTCGACGCTGCAGGCAGAGAAGGCCTTCACAAGTGCCTGAACCCCGCCATATCCCACTATCAGGTGACTCTACAGGGTCCAGAGGTCCCCTGAGCGAAGGAAGTGGACCCCGGTGACGTTTCGGAGGAGTGCTGGTGAAAGGGCAGGAAGGACCCGCTATGACATCTAAAGCTGTGCTCTCGGCCTCTAGAGCTCCTTCTCCTTCTTGCTCATGTTCTGGGTCAGGTGACCTCGACCATTCACGGTAGTGGATTGCCGCACTGCAATAAAGCAGGTGGTGTTTCTAAAGATGTGATGTTCAAATGAAGCTGGTGGAATCGACTAAAATACATCTGCGCCTTGATACCATCGATCGGGTTTTGCAATTGGATTTACCACATCTCTTGTGGTTGCCACCCTGCAGCAAGGTGTGGTCATCTGCGGCACTTGACCCCCAACGTCGCATTGCAGCCGGTAATCTGGCTGGCCACAGACATGACCGCCCCTGAAGCCGTCTTGGCTTGAATGAAAGCCCACTAGATGCGACAGACCGAAGAGGAGGGTGGTCTTGGTGAGCTGCGCTATGGGATTCTTGCACCACGAGAAACCCAGGTGCCTTGCCCACAAATTTCCCAGCTCGCGCAAATATGGCACTCTTCACCAAATAAACTCAGCATTCATGTCCTTGAAACCAAACTCGATTCACTTTCTTATGTAGGATGTGCTTGTAGCACGACATTGGACATGTGACAGCGCCAACAAGGAGATGGGCAAGTTGCCCATAGGGGTATTACGGGTGTACAAAACTTCATACGCAAAAAAGAATGTTTGCTCAAAGGCACCAGTTCGTGATTACATCCCGCGGCTCAGAGAAGCCTTTCGCTCGGCCACAGAACTCTGCCTTCTCTTTCTCGTCGTCTCGGCATCCCACACCCCTTCGAAAATATCCTCACATTCGTCATCATCCGAAGAGTCAAACTCAATCTCCTCATCCTCGTCTGTATAATCCTCTTCGCTGCTCTCCTCAGAAGAAACAGCGTTCATATTCCTCAATCTCTTCTTTGCCTTGCGGGCTTGGTCCTTTGGCATCGATGCGTCCGTGTACTCCTCCACAATTTCGTCTCCGCCGATATCCTCCCACGTACAATGCGTCACCACCCTCTCGCTCTCCAGAATAAACTTGCCAACCTTGTACTTTTGGCTCATCTCCTTCGCATCGACGTACTTCCAGCCAAGCTTTTCCGAGCACATTCCACACGAGATATCCGCTACAACATGCCAGCCTGTGGCCAGCTGCCGGTGCTCATTTCTCCCGACCCATAGATTCAGTAGGCTCTGCGTCTTTGAGCCCGCAAGAGGCTCGACTAGGAACGCCCGTCCGTGACGTCCGGTAAAACATTTCGAAACAATCTGGGAGGCGAAAGCGATGTCAGCAGAGCACGCCCCGCAACGGAGCGTGTCTTGCTGCGTGCGAGAAAGCGTTCTCGTTTTGACGAATGTGGACGATTTTGCAGGCGGAGAATTATTTGGCGTGGTGTGTGCCGTAGATGGCTGCGATCTCTCATCGTCGGATGGATCTGATGTATTGCCTGCTGATGATGCCGATGACCAGCGGCGCACAAACGGTATCTTGATACTGGGGAGGAGATAGCTTGGAAAGACCGGCTTTGTAGCCGAAATACCGCTTTCGCGAACCATGTTGTCTGTGTCGTTTGACTCTGTCCAAACAAAGATGTGAAATCTGTAAAAGGGATGTGCTTGTCGTGGAGATGCGTTCTACAGACCAAAGCGGCGCCTATGCACACACTGTCTTAGTCCGAAAGGAGGCCCCGCGACCCCGCAAGCCGGCTCGGTTTTAGAGTCCGATCGCGTCAGCAGTTTGCGGGGTTGACATATGATGCCGCGATGGCCTGCAAAAGTATATTTTGGCGTAAGGCAGTCAGTCAAGTAAAAAGAACAAAAAATGATAAAGCTTCGCCGTCGCGATGACAAGAAATGAAGTGCGTGAAGGAGGAAGCAAGCAAGGGTCGGCAGATGACGGATGGGCCCTGCAATCGAGGCTGATTACAATAAGGCACGTGCCGATCACTCCGAGCAAGTCACCTGCCCCAAGGGAAGCCTAGTCAGCCTGCATCATGTGAGACCAACATCCGCTATCCCCTCCAAGTCCATTCATGATTACTCGAAATCTCACACAGTCAGATGTGCCTAGCGATGCGAGAGTGAATGCAGGCATGAAAGACCTGCAAATTGGTATATTCTACAATCAATCCTGAAAGCCAACGTGACACTTGACGCTTAGGATTGAGGCTCCTCAGCGACGTAGTGCAGGTAAGCGCCAAGCAGCTTAATACCCTCGATGTAGTTGCGCTTGTCCAGCTTCTCGTTGATAGAGTGCGCTCCGTCTGTGGAGCTGCCCATGGGCAGCAGAAGCACGTTCTTGCCGGTCGCTTCCTCAAAGGTCAGAGTGACGGGGATACTAATGGAAAGGTCAATTGCTGCTATGCATCGGTTCATGTTCAGTGTTACATACCTTCCACCCTCACGTGTGAAGTCGGGCTCGACGCCCCAGACACGCTCGACGGCCTTTGCCGCAGCGGAGAAGTTCCAGTGCTTGGGGGAAGCAACCCACCACTTGCCAGTGTGCTGTGCCCACACCTTCAAGGTGTTCTTGCTGCCCAGCTTGGCAAATTGCTCCTTGACGTACTTGTACACACACTCGTTGGTCTGGTCGATGTCCATGTCGGGAACGGTGCGGATTGAGAACTTGCCAGTAACCTTGGCAGGAATGACAGTCTTGGCGCCAGGAGCGGAGAAAGCACCCTCAATACCGTGGAGGGAGAGAGAGGGGTACCTCCAGCGACCCATCAGAGTCGACTTCTTATCCTCGAAAATGGTGGTCTTGCTGCCGAGGGACTCGTGGATGTTATCCATGGTGAATGCGATGCCATCATAGAGACTCTCCTCGTCCTTGGTCAAGGGCGCGACCTGCTCCATGATGCCAGGAATCTGGATCTTGCCGTGGGTGTCCACCAATGATCCCATCACGCGCGTAAGGTCAGTCATGGGCTCTTGGGCAGTGCCGCCAAAGACACCACTGTGGAGATCGGCTCCCGGACCAGAGATCTCAACAGAGTAGTAGTTGCAGCCACGGAGACCGTAGGTCAAGCAAGGCTTCTCGGTGCCGAGCCAGTAGTTGTCGGAAATGCAGACAACATCGGCATCGGCAAAGTACTTCTTAGCCTCAGCCTTGATCAGGTCATCAAGACCCTCGGAACCGTACTCCTCCATACCCTCGAAGCACATGAGTAGGTTGACGGGGAAGTCAGCACCAATCTTCTGGTGTGCCTCAATGGCGTTCAACCATCCCAAGACAGGGCCCTTATCGTCGGTCGAGCCACGGCCAAACATGCGTCCCTTGTCGTCGACGGTGAGCTCGAACGGCTCGGTAGCCCAGCCGTCGCTCTTCTCGGCAGGCTGCACGTCGTAGTGGCCGTAGACGAGGACGGTCCTCTTGTTGGCATCGCGTCCGTATCGGGCAAGAACAACGGGAGGAAGGTCGAGGTGTTCCTTGTGAGGCTGCTTGCCGAGAGGGCGAAGCTCGACTTCGGCACCGAGAGACTTCAACTCGTCGCCGAGCCACTCGCCCATACGGACGACATCAGGGCGACGAGCATCCTCGGCCGAGATGGAGGGGATGGCCACAGCCTTGCGCAGACGCTCAATAAAGTGGTCTGCAGAGCTGTCGACCTGCTGGAAGTAGCTGTCGAGTTGGGGCGCCATCTTCTTTGCTTGATGTGACCGAACCGCGTCGGTTAGATAGGTACGTGTACGGAAATGATGTTGAGAGATACGAGTACTGGCGGTCGTCGAGGAGGAGGGAGAAACGAAGGAGGGGCAAGGTATACTGGGTCGAGAAATGTTTGCTGAGGAACTTATGATTCTTGACAAAGGTCGAAGAGACCAGCAGATGCGGGGCATCTTCACTCGGACCTTCTGGATCAAGTGAAGACAGGTAGGTGGGATACTCTGTACACACCCACCTGTGAGACCCCGATCTCCTCAGCAAGGTTCTTCTGTAATACGGACCACTGCGAGTGCGGGGCCTTCGAACGGTTAGCTGCGGTTTCAGCAGCAATGTGACAGCGAAAGGCTGCCAATAATAATGGCGCAGTTTGTCAGCCGCTGGTGTGCGGGATAGGTTGGGCCGATTATGTCTGCTGTGTGAGCTGGTCACGTGCCTCAGAGTTGGTGGCGGATAAGGCAACGCCGCAAACGACGATGCGACGGACTCTGCGAATTCATGAAATTAATAAGAGGCCTCTTTGATCTACCGGCGAGATCGCTCTGAGGTCAGGGGGAAAGCATACTGCTCTTGAGGACGCGACAGGCGCGCAAGGGGAGCTTTCATTGAGTTTCGCCGAGGTGCTTGCCGGGGATACGTTTAGCCGAATGCGGGCTGGAGCCAAACCCCATATGTCAGCAGACTCTGTCGCATGCCGTTTCCACTTCCTTCTCTCTGTCATCGCCGTTTCCCTGCCCCCGTCGTCGTTCCATCATCATCGCATCGATTTCGACTTTGCGCCGACTCCTGATCTTCTTGAGCGTTAGGAAACCTCCTTCATTCGAATCGAACGATCACCCATACGGCTCGACGCCTCACTCCATCGGTCGCTAACTAGCAGGTTCCCGCCGTCCTCGCGTCATAACGCCCCGATAGCAGGCATTTCCCCGACCGAGTCACTATCAGTCTCTGGCTGGATTGCACATGCTCTGTTGCTGAGAATTGGTGTTTGTCTCGGACATAACCCTCAAGGGGCAACTTGGTGCATCACTACAGTTTGTAGTGAGGAGGATTTAGGGACATTGTACACTTGATCCGCCCTTAACCTGACTTCCAACTTGTTCTGTTTGGCGAATACAAAAAAAAAAAGAAAAACAATATCAAATTCCCTTCTCTTTCTTTCTGTTGATCAAGGTACGAGCTGTGTCTCGCAAAAGGATAATCAAGTCCTAAGAGCCGGGAGTTGAAGCTTTTGAGCAAAAAGAATTTGATTAGCATTGCGTTCTTTTGATTGTGCGCATCTACTGCCTTTCACCTGAACTTGGTGACATCACGCATATCCGAGTTATCCACCAACGGTTTCACGACAAACCAGTAACAAGAAGCGACAACCGATCTTCACCATGGCCTCATCCGTCTTTTTCAAGTTCAAGTCGCAAAAGGAGCCAACACGCGTGGAGTTTGACGGTACCGGCATATCTGTATTCGAGTTGAAGCGCGAAATCATCACCAAGAGCGGTCTTGGCGACGGCACGGATTTTGATCTCTCAATCTACACAGACGACAACAGTGAAGGTAAGATCAGGTGGTGCAGCGTTAATTTCAACACCTCACAGACGACTAAACTTGACACAGAATATGACGACGACACGACAATCATCCCTCGATCGACGACCGTGATTGCTCGACGACAGCCCGCCCTGAAACCTGGCGCTGGCCGCGCTGCACGATATGTGTCTGGCAAGGCCCCCGTCAATGCGAAGAATGCCAGCCGGCGAGAGCAAACAGCAAAGAGCTCGCAGTCAAAAAGTACCGGAAATGCAGCAGCCCAGATGAACGCTGCCATGACGGAGGAGGAGAAGATGCAAGCCATGTTTGCGGCGCAGTCTGAACAATGGAACGCCCAGCAAGAGGAGATGTCTCAGTGAGTACACTATCAAACCCGTCGAAATAACAAATCACTGATTCAACCCAAGCCAAACACCCGTTTACAAGGCTGGAGCCAAGAGGCCAGCTAATGTACCCGATCACGAACCCCCCACAGGCTACATCTGCTACCGCTGTGGCCAAAAGGGTCACTGGATTCAGCTTTGCCCGACCAACGACGATCCTGAATTTGATAACCGCCCACGTGTCAAGCGTACCACAGGTATTCCTCGTTCTTTCCTGCAAAAGGTGGACAAGTCCGTCGTACTTGCTCAGTCTGAAGGTGATGAGTCCAAGAGGCCGTCAGGCATCATGGTGAACGCGGAGGGAGATTTCGTCATTGCCGAGCCAGACAAGGCCTCCTGGGATAAGTTTCAGGCCAAGACAAAGCAAACGGCTGCCAAAGACACGGCGGCTGAGGATAAGGAGTTGCAGGAAAGGGGACTTGCGTGCCCGATCGACAAAAAGCTGTTGATAGAGCCAATGAAGACCACTTGCTGTGAGAAGTCTTTCTGCAATGACTGCATTACCAATGCACTCATTGAAAGCGATTTCGTCTGCCCAGAGTGCCAGACAGAGGGCGTGTTGATTGACGATCTGGTGCCTGACGACGAGATCGCAAAGAAGATCCAGGAGTATGTTAAGGAAAAAGAGGCTGCTGCTAAGGTCACTCCTCCTGCCTCTCCCAAGGTTGAGGAGTCCGAGAAGACCGAAGTGCCTGCCGCGCCCGAGTCGGATCAGAAGGAGGCGGATGACAAGGCTGCTGAGGAAGCTACCGCCTCGGACAAGCCGGCCTCCCCGGCAAAGTCCAAGTCGCCCGAAACCAAGCCTGCCGAGGTTGGCGAAACAAAACCCGAAGAGGCCACGACTACTGATGACAAGACGGAGGAGACATCAGAACAGACCTCGAAAAAACGACCCGCGGACGAGTTTCTGGAGAACCCCAAGATTCCCAAGGGGCCCCGGGCGATGCGCAACCAGCAAGTAAACCAGATGCCGGACATGATGAACGGTATGCCCAACATGGGTATGCCCGGCATGCCAAACATGATGTTCCCCGGCATGCCCATGATGCCCAACATGATGGGAATGCCAAACATGGGGATGAACATGCCTAACATGATGAACATGCCCATGATGGGCATGCCGGGCATGGGTATGAACGGCGGGTTCAACAATAACAACATGAACGGCGGCTGGAACCAGGGGGGGTACAACGGTTACAACCAAAACAACAACCACCACCAGTTCAACAACAACAATAACATGAATGGCGGTTGGGGTCAAAACAGTTATGGTGGCAACCAGGGGCAGGGGCAGCAGGAGGACGATGCGTACTTTCGAAAACCTGTGAACCCTCACCGTCATCAGAACAGGGGGAAGAGGGTGAGGCCCAGCGACTACCGGGAGCTGTGATGCTTGTCCTGTCTTGGCGAGAATCGGTATCGCCTCGTGTACTTTTACAATCTTGAGTCCTGTGCCACACACAAGGGTCGCGCGGCTACGACATTCGGAGGAGAAAGGGTTTGCGGTTGAGCTTGTTTTTCGGCGTTGGGTGGGGTTCCATGGCAAGGCGTTGAGGGGAGGACATAGGGGGGAGAATATGGCATGTGGTGCCAGTGAGGGATTCATGGCAGCATATTTACATCAAGAGGCTGAGGATTCTATTGAGAACAGACTCGGGGAATCAGCAAGGGGGAGGAGGATATACATTTACGTTCGGGGAGGGTACATTCGCATTTTATCAACAACTACATAACAGCCATTTCTCTTTTCCGCTCACGCTCTCCAGAGCTTTGATTCATTACCATGTGACCACGCCATCGCTGTGTCTTTTGTGCATATTTCCTCTTTCAAACCCCTATCTATCCTGCGCCCGCCCGACTCCGGATGGACACTCTAGTACAAAGCACGCAAGAACAAAAAACACACTTCCGTCCAACTATTGCGGGGGCTCGTAGGGCGTGATGAGCATCTGACTAAACTTTTCGAGCTTCTCCTTGCCGCGCACCTCCTCGACGAGCAGGGGCATCTTGACGAGGTTGAAGTCCTCGGCGTACAGCTCCTCGTACTGGTCGAGGTACTTCTTCTGCATCTTGCGCCTGCTGCCGCACTGCTCGCAGGTGTTGTCGGCGCGGGGGAAGAGCAGCTGGTTGACGACAATGGCGTGGGAGTCGATGCCGTAGCCCGTGAGCTCCTGGATCATGCGCTCGGTCTCGTAGAGGCTGAGGAACTCGGCGATGCAGACGCAGACAAAGGTGGTGAGCTCGGCGTCCTGGAACTGGGTGTTGACCTCGGCGATGGTGGCGCGGAGGGACTCGAGCTTCTCCATCATCTCGTTGAGGTTGCCGCCGTTGGGAAGCTGGCCGTTGGGGCCGAGGAAGGAGTTGAGGAGGGGACCGTAGGAGGAGGAGAGCTGGGAGACCTTGGCGAGGCCCTTTTCGAGGATGGTGGGGAACTGGAGGAAGCGGAGGGTGTGGCCGGTCGGGGCGGTGTCGAAGACGATGGTCTCGAAGGAGGTGGACTTTACCTGGCGGAGGACCTCGGCGAAGGACATGGCTTCGTCGATACCGGGGATCTTTCTGGTCAGTATTTCTCCCAGGTCGTGTGATTTCTGGTCAGCAAGGAGTACTCACCGAGTAGAGCAGGTCTCCCGCCATGCCCAGACCGCCAGCCATGGCGTCATTGCCGTCGTCGCCCTGCCCCGCGAGCATGTCCTGCAGGCCGCCCTCGGGGTCGATCTCCATGGCGCTCAGGTTGTCAAAGCCATTGACCAGACGGGCCTCCTTGCCAAACTTTTGCGAAAAGGCATCGCTGAGGTTGTGGGCGGGATCGGTGGAGATGAGGAGGACGGAGCGGCGGACCTTGGCGAGCTGGATGGCGAGGGAGCAGGAGGTCGTGGTCTTGCCGACACCACCCTTACCGCCGACAAAGATCCAGCGAAGAGAACGCTGATCGAGGAGGGACTGGAGGGAGGGTTCGGGAACGTCGTCGGAGATGACAGCGGTAGACATGGCTGGGGATTGCGCGCGTGCGTAGGTGAGTACAGCTGTGCGTGTCTTCGTGTTTTGTGCGTGCGACCTCAACGGGCGTTCAGGTCGAGGAGGGTGGAGGGCGAGGGTAGTCGGTTGTCAAACCAACAGCAGGGACAGTATGTGTCGAGGAGCTATCTACGTCGTCGTGTGTATCTGCTATTGACCGGTTTGTCTGCAAGGGTGAGGCGAAGCTTGGAGTTGCGTCTGGAATCGGATGGAGGGGCACGACTGGGGTGGCATCACCAGGAGGGGCGCCAATCCCCCCCCGGCCCCAGGGGACCTCAGCCCAGAACAGCGCAGCCCAGTGACTCAGGTCCTGCGTTAGACGCGACAACACGTGATCTGCGCCTGGATTCACCAGAATATACAAGTGAATAGGCTTGCATATTCCTACATGCATCGCATGCGTGCGTACGAGTGTGTACGTGCAGCAAAAACGCAGACTCAGCCACGGCAGTTGGGCCATAAATAGCATCGTGGAGGTGTCGCCGGTGCTGCCACGGCGGAGGCCGACGCTGGCTGCAGCAAGCAAGCCCTCACAATCAGGCCGAACCCGCTGTTGCTAGGAGCGCTATTCATCATAAGTGCATGTCTAGCGCTTCCTGAGGAATCCTCAACCTTGCTCTGACTATATAATTCTACCTTGATACATACCTTGTCTCTCACAGGTGTCCTGGTACGCAAGAGCCTCTCTCTCCTCTGTCACGCCTGAGCTGCCTCCAAACCCCGCCAGCTCTCAGCCTCACACATTGTCATCTCACACCACAACACACACCCTTGCTTCTTCATATCACCACAAATCTCATCTTTGCAAATCATTTTCCTCTCTCTCTCAGCCTCTCCTATCATGGCTACTACCAAACCCCCAACCAAAGACCCAATCACCTGCCACGTCCTCAACACCACGACCGGCGCCCCCGCCACCGCCCTCCGCGTCCGCCTCATCGGCCCCTCCACCGTCACCTCCCCGACCCCCAAAACATTTGAGTCCCTCACCGACGACGACGGCCGTATCAAGTCCTGGCTGCCCTTCTCCCCCGACGACGCCTCGGGTGAGATTCCCGTCCACACCCTCGTTGACGTGCTGGAGACCGTCAAGGGCCCCTCGCGCTGGACTCTCAAGTTTGACACCGCTGGCTACTTTGGCGAGGAGAACACCTTCTTCCCCGAGGCTACCGTGGTCTTTCGCGTGGAGGAGGGACAGACCTACCATGTGCCCTTGCTGCTGAGTCCGTACAGCTACACCACGTACCGTGGGAGCTGAGTGGTTTGACTGGAATGGAGAGAAGCACTATTATTTAATGGAGATGTCTCAGAATTCACTGTTTGCCATCCGTAATCACGTTCCATTGCAGCTCGGGGAATAATGATCAATTTCAGATAGTTACCGTGAGTGCCCATCTCAGACGCCCGTATACCGTAAAAGCACTAGAAAAGCACTGTATCCAGAATCGCCAGCAAGACAACACTTGACAGTATAAGCAATGGCTTAAGCCCCCCAATTCCAACGCTAAAATTCAAAAATTCGGCCGTTATCATCACATATATCGTTAGAGACTTCGGCCGTGGGAGTACCATGTTTGCGCACGCTTCCCGTTTACATCCGATATTGCCCCGTCCTGCCTACTCCCGGCTGAGTCTTCGAAGCCTTCGAAACAGCCCGCTCTTCCTGTGGTTCGACGTAATATCCGGTGACGATGGCGGCGTTTCCTCGTCCCGATGCCCGAGCGAAAAGGCGTCCCCCTCATCCTTTGACGTCCTGATGCTCGAGGGTGCCGCACTCGTCGGTGTCGCCAGCGGCGCGCGACCTGCCGCGGTGCCGACAGACTGTTGCCGCGCGTTGCTGCTGTCGGTCGCGTAGGCCGAGTTGCTCATGTCCGTGTCGATGGTAGACACGGTGGTGCTGAGGCCAGTCGAGCCCTGGGGCTGCTGCTGGATACGGCCGTAGCTGACGGCACGTTTGTGCTTGCTGAGGCGGGAGCGACGGGATGATTTTGTGAAGGGGTCGGACAGCATAGAGTCCATGGAAATCACTGCGTTTCCCGAGAGATCGGCGCCGGGGTAGGGAAGGGTGGTGTTGCGATCTGAAAGCCTGTCAGCATCGTGCATTTAGAGGGCAAGGGGGTTAGCTGGATTATCAAGCTGGCACGTACTGTCATTGAAGGGCTCGGGAAAGCCAGTGTCGCGTTCCCTCCGCCTAGATGCCTGCGTCGTTTCCATCGTGTCTGTGGTGGAAAGGTCAGGAAAGGGTTCAGTAGAGTGGTCGGTGAAATGCGAGCCCGCGTCCGAGTGTGTGTCGTTGCGAGGGTGTGCGGATTCACGGTAGCGAGCCAACGAGGGCGCTCGCCGCATGAGGAAAGCCATTTGTGCTTGAATAAGATATAAAACAGCAAATGAAAACAGTAAGGGAAAAGGGAAAGACGAAGAGATAGTTTCGTGAGACAAGCTACGCCAGCAACGCGAAATGAGGATCAGACCAAAAGAGACTGGGGACGACGGATCCGTAGTCCAGGCTCAAGGCAGGGCCTCCATATGACGAGGGACTCGAGTATAGCTCACTTTTCCGTAATCAATTCAGGCTTAGCACGGATGACAGTAGGCCCGTATGTGTGTATCTGTCAACGTTCCGCCATGGCGCAAAGTAATCCCCGGCAGTAAATTGCCGCCGTTGGGGTGTAGCCAATGTGTAAGACGGCGAGCGTACGTACGTACGTGCGTGCGGTGGCTGTGGGCATCTTACTCCCCGAGGATGCTGCAGCAGGCCAGTGGATGGTTGTCCTAGACGCGCAACTTTTCTTGCCATTTCGTTTCGGCCAAGATCGATGCGCTCAAACCACCGGCTGAAAGCTCGAGGAGAGCCCAGCTTGGCGACGACAAGTCGGCAACGCGGATGCGAAGAGTGGGAAAGGCCAAGGCGCTGCGGGAACGCCGTGTCGTGGGTGGGATTGTTGCAAGTATCGCTTGTATTGGCAACCAAGTGAAAAGTGACTTTGGGCTCACAAGCCGGGCGTGATTGGGGACCAATGTGACTCCACTTTGCCGAGTGACGATGATGTGGACTGTGGGGACGAGGGCGAAAGTGACAAAAAGAGATAACTGGCGCGACGGCTTGACTTACCCGGTAGTTGTTGTTCTTCAAGAGTTGCCTTGAAGTTTGTCACAGTTGGACGTACGACCGCTTTATCGTAATGTTTCCTTTTTGCTCGAGGCGCGCAGCTGGAAGGGTCGTTTGTGCTTTGGCGACGCTCAATCCGGATGCTTGGCTGAGCTGTTGTGTTGTGTGCTGTTTGGTGGCAGGAAGTAATGGTGGAACAGATGTCGGACAGGCGCAGCTGTGACGCGGGAAATGTCTGCAAGATATATCGCAATGTCGCCCTCGAAAAGGTGACGAACAATAGCATCTGCCATTAAGCGATTGCGTAGGAGGTGGCGGGAACAGGGGAACCTACAACTATATATGCAGGCCTGTTCTTGCGCTTTCTTGGCAGCCTGCGCACATCACGGCGCCGTTGCTGGCCGCATTTCCGTCAGCCAAAGAGGGGGGGCCTGCATCGGTCTGCATCTGTCTTTCTCCTGTCTTGCTTGTCATGCCAATCCATGAATCCCTTCCGAGACATCGGAGCTTCCCATCCAGCGTCTTTTGCTCGGCTGAGCTCCGCCAAGGGCGGCAAGCTAGTCCGTTGTCAAAGACTCGTTTCTTCTGGGCGTATCACATCCAGCTGAGTCCGTCTGTCGATTCTCAGACACGCAATCTTGTGCGACAGACACGAGCGACAGATTCTTCGTTCTGCTCCTCCAGAAATATCGAGAAAGGCGGTATGGCCTTCGGTCTGTCATGTCTCAGGCTTCGTCGTCCCTCTGGTGATCCACCTAAAGGCAATCGTCCAAGTCGGCCCCCCACTTGACATCATGAAGGGTCCTGGCCCTGGTCCCATCGTTGTCGACTATTAGCACTAGGCTGGAGATGCATTCAGAGTTGTCCACATGAGGAACGGTAAGCAGCATCGCGTGCCAACGTCTGGGCCAGAAATCTAGAATATCAGACACAATTAAAGGGCAACGAACAATCAACGCTAGTCCGTGGACGCGTCTGTTGTCTGATGTTTTGCAGAATCGACGCGGGCTTGGAAAGCCCTACTCTGTACTTGTAGCTGCGCCACAGTACATCCAGCATTCATAAGCCACTTTCCGTCAGCGACACGCGTTGGCCACTATTCAGCCACAACCTATATCTTAGTCATCAGGGACGCAGCGTGAGCGAGGGGCCCGCTGCGGCAGGTCCGGATGTCAGTGCCAGTGGCAGCGCCAGCTCACAGCGCTCGCGTCAGCGCAGGAATCAGTTCCATTGCACTACGCCTCTCAAGCCACACCAGCGTATCGTACTTGTAGTCTCGAGATGCGCAGCGCCGCAACCCCTTCCAACGTTTGAATCGACACGACGCCCTGTGCCTCGACTGCTCGCCCACCTCCTCCATCATCGATCTTATCTTACCGAAGCCTCGAAATTTGCGACCCTACATACTTCAGCTTTCCACGACTGCTGAGCCAAGCGCTCGCCGTCGCCTTTCACAATGGCCGACTCTGTTGATTTCCACGACAAGGAGCCAGAGAAGAAGAAGAGCAGACGTCCCCCAAGTAAGTGGCATCACATAAGCACAACCTCATTTCAGCCATTCAATCTGACAGGGACTCTCCAGATACCGCCTTTCGGCAACAGCGCTTAAAGGCGTGGCAGTACGTCCAAGGAATCCATCGCTAGATCAGCATGTTTGCAAGGCTGACCACGACAGACCAATCCTCACGCCAAAGACTGTTGTGCCTCTGTTTCTCGTCATCGGCATCATCTTCACGCCAATCGGAGGACTTCTTTTCTGGGCAAATACCAAGGTGAAAGAGCTGAAGATCGAGTACACCGACTGCGTCAGGGATGCGCCCAACTTTGACGATGGCTTTGAAGATATGCCCTCGAAATACATCTCGACTTCCTTTACGGGCGCGAACTCGTCCATCAACGCTCAATGGGCTGTGAAGAAGGGTGTCAACACAACACTCTGGAGGACGGGCAAGACGGCCGCCGACGACACCGAGATCGAGACCGACAGATGCTACATCCGTTTCAACCTTCCCCAGAACATGGACCCTCCAGTACTCTTCTACTACTACCTCACCAACTTCTACCAGAACCACCGTCGATATGTCGAGTCCTTTGACAGTGAGCAGCTGAATGGCAAGGCCCGATCTTACAGCGAAATTCACGACTCCAAGTGCACGCCTCTGTACGGAAATAGTACAGCGAACAAGCCTTACTACCCGTGCGGTCTGATTGCCAACTCCTTGTTCAACGATACCTTCACCAACCCTGTCCTTCGCAACCCACCGGGCGAGTCGGGCAACAAGACCAAAACCTATGAGATGAAGAACAACACCGACATCTCGTGGGACAGCGACCAGGAGCTGTACTCCGAAACAAACTACAAGCCCGACGAAGCTGTCCCTCCGCCCAACTGGGTCAAGCGCTACCCCAACGGGTACACCGAGAAGCAACCACCGCCAAACTTGAACGAATGGCAGGGCTTCCAGGTATGGATGCGCACAGCTGGTCTTCCGACCTTCACCAAGCTGTACCAGCGCAACGATGATGATACCATGGTTGCGGGCGAGTATGAGATCATTGCGGACTACCGTAAGTTGCTATCGTTCCGGCACTGTACCTCAAGTCTTGATGCTAACCCAAAATATAGACTTCCCTGTCATGGAATACAGAGGCACCAAGTCCATCCTTATTACCACCCGCACTATCATGGGTGGCAAGAACCCCTTCCTCGGTATTGCCTACATTGCTGTGGGAGGTCTGAGCATCCTCCTGGGCGTTCTCTTCGCCGTCAGCCATCTCATCAAGCCAAGGTACGCCTCTTTGCCATCCTCAAGTCCGTTCCGGAAGACCACACTACTAACGCTTTTCTGTCTTGCAGGAAACTGGGTGACCACACCTACCTTTCATGGAACAAGGCGCCGGTATCAAAGACCGCTGGGCCCTCCAGCGCCATCGCATCGGGACGTGAGGCTCGCCCGGGCGAAACCTAGTTGGCTTTCGCTTCGCCGGGGAACCTCTTCGCCAAAAAAGCGCCGTATATCCAGAGTCAGTCCTCGCTCGCCATGCTGCTCAGTCCATCGTCTCTGCGCCCATCCTCTGTCGCAGGTTCGTCGAACGGGAACAGGAAAGCTTCCGCTGGCATGGATCCTACCTTGGGATTTGTGGAAGAAGGAGAGGACACCGACGACGATACATCGCTTTGAGGACAGAAACTAGCTTTCTCGAGATGTTTTTTTGCATGCCATTTTTGTATGATGAGTCTTATTGTCCTTCTTTGTTGCGTAGAGCCTTTATGCCTCTCTTCTGCCTGTGGGACCCGTGGCTCTTCCACAATTTGTCAGGGGTATTAGGCGAAAAGAAGGGCGGTGTTATCTCGCTTGTTTGGGAATAATGAACGGAGTTTCTTTGTTTCTTTTTCATTTTTCATTGTTTTTTTTTAGAAGACTATGCGAGTTTATCAGACTTGAACAAATGGGGTTACCCATATCCCATTGAGATAGGCCGAGAGCATTTGAACTTTTCACCGTGATGAGGTTTGCACCTTGCGTACGCGTGGGGCCTTGTTGCTGGATGCCTAGGGAGAGTCATAGGTGAACGCCTGCACGCCTCATTCAGATGTCAAGGAGCTATACTAAGCTAAACCTCATCCTCTCTCAACGGATCATCCCACTCGTCCTGAGCAAACACTCTTTCCGTAAGCGAAGGTCAACAAAAAAAGAAGGCAAAGATATGTTTTGATACACGTATTCCAACAACCGGAATACGTAACCTGGTGAGAGGTGTAGTTCTTCCGTAAATATGCTTCATTTCCGATATGAAGGAAACAGGATGACAAAAGCCACAAAAAAGAAAAAAGAGCCGAACGAGAGTAAATATAAAGGGAAGAGATCAGCGACGGCGCTTCTTGCTACCGCGCTCCTCATCCTCCAACTCCCCCTCGCGATCCTTGCGCTTCGCCTTCTTTTCCAACTCATCCCAATCCTCTCCCTCGTCATCGCTGTCCATCTCCGCGTCCTCCTCATCATCGCTCGCGTTGCTGCCTCCAAAGTCCGAGTCTTCTTCGCTAGACTCCTCATCGTCGTCGAGTTCGCTCTCGTCCATCTCAAATGCAGACTCCTGCTCCGACTCCTCGTCGTCCTCGTCGTCAGAGTCGGCCTGCAAGAAGGACCAGCCTCCGTCCGCAAAGAACTGATGCGTGTCGGCCGTGACCGTCTTCATGATGGTGGGCCAGTTGAGGTTGAGCGGGCCTTCCGAGTAGGGAATGTCGGACGAGTCGAGGAAGTCCTTGACTTGGTCGAGGAACTCGACAGGGATGGTGTTGACGTGGTACGGCGGTCGTGAAAAGTCCTTGAAGACAAAGACCATGTCAAAGTTCTTGAGGCCAAACTGCACACGTTCCAGATGAGCAATCTCAATGTCCTCGATCGTGACGACCATGAACGGTGGCTCGACAACCTGGATGAGGCAGTCTGTGGTAGGCTGAATAAAGACGTTACTGCGGTTGGGCACACCGTGGAATCCCAGATCGCGGATCGGCATGTCCACCTCGATGCCTTCGTTCCTGCCGGCTTCCGCAATCTTGGTGGCAAAACCTTGGAAGAGCTTGTCCAGCTCGATCCTGCGCCGACGCTCCTCCTGCTCAGCCTCAAACTCATCTTCGTCTCCGTATCGGTACTTGCGCTTTCTGTTACCGGTCTCGTCGAACTGAATATCCGTGGCTTCGCGGTAAAACTGCACATCCTTGGTCTTCTTCTTGTTGCTCACAATGATTGGGTCTTTCAGATGAATGTGAATAATAACAATCAACTCGTGCTGGCACGGCTGGAAGAAGAGATGCTTGACGTTGGAGAAGAGAATGTCGACGCGATGTTGGGCGTTCAGGGGCGACTGGTAACGGATACCGTTCTGGTGAATCTCGACCTTGCCAGGCACACGCTTGCCTTCCATCGCTGGCCGAATATAGACGTTATCTAGCACAGCGGGGCGGCGATCTATATTCCGGTCAGTATCGATGCGATCCTGGCAGAGAGGCGAGCGTGATGCACTTACTCCTTATTTCGGCGAGCTTGTCTTGCTCGACGACGTCTTCCATTTCCTTCTTCTCCTGCTCCTTCTTCACGGCATCACGCTTCATGTTGGAGATCTGATTGGCGATCTCATCATAGCGGTCGCCGTCGGCGGACCGAAAGGTCAAGCTGCGGACAAATTGAGCGGACGGGTCCTCGAATGGCTGGTCGTCTTTGCGCCCGACACCCTGGCCGGGAGACAGGAAGTTGATTCTGAGATAAGAAAAGTCGTTCTCATCGCTTTTGCTCGCATTCTTGATGGTGTGGATGTGGAAGGGCACGGGGCGACCCATGATCGGCAGAATGACTGTGTTGTTCTTCTGGTCCACCACAATCTCGTGATTCTTTATTCTGGGCGGGAACTGGTTGTCGCGCTTGTAGGACTCGAATCGCTTGAACTTCTTCACCTCTCCACCATCCTGTCCAGCAGTAGATTCAGAGAACCTTGCCAGACCTTCTTTCTGCTTCTTGGCTGCGAGCTCCTTCTGGTGCTCACGTCGCCTCTTCTCGGCAGCCTCGTCGACTTGTGTTGAGCGTTCTGACCGGAGTCTGCTTCCAGTGATGTTTTTCGTCGCCACAGCGCCGACCTTATTGTCCCTCGTCTCCCTCTTCGGCGCGGGCTCGGCCTCTTCGTCATCCTTGAAGAAGAACGAATTGGCATCAGCACTAGTGGGCGCCTCACCAGTGAAGACCACGGCTTCCGAGCTCGTAATTCGGATCGTGTCGGTGAGCACAAGCGAGTAGACCTTACTGCTCTTGTCTTGGGGTTGAGGGTTCTCAATATCCTGGAACCCAGTGTTGATGACAAATGTCATTCCATCCTTGAGAGTTCGCTGGTTCTTCCCACTGAGGATGAGTGTGGGATCCTTGGTCTCCAGACCGACACCCCATCCAACGTTCTTGAGAAAGTGCTTCTCGAGCTCGGGCTTCTTTGCCTTAACGATCCCCAGTGCCTTGTTGTAGACCTCCTTGGCCGTCATACCCTCGCGAATATCCTTGATGATGGTGTTGTGAATCAAGTACAGTAGCTTATAATTGCTTTCTTGAGACTTGTTGGGGTCGACCAGGTAGGTTCTCGCAATCGTCGAACAGTAAGACTTGTACCTCAGACCCATCGCAGCAATGATGATACCAGCGTGCAGATTGTCGTCGTTGGGGTCAGAGGAAAATCGCAAGTCGTACTTTCCACCACTCTGGATCGAGGGACCGAGAATCCAATCTAGTTGGCTCGGGTCGAGGTCGCTCGGGAGCTTGCTCTTGTTGGGAAGCTCGACAGTCTTCCAAAACTTTTCATCGTCGAGCTTCTTGTCGACCTTGTCAGCCAGAGTCGAGTGTTTCACTTTCTTTTCGGCATCGAGAATGTTCGACATCTCATCGAGGAAGTAGGGGTTCATCAGGGCGACACAGGCCTTGGAGGCGGATCGCATCGCTCGAAGTTCGGTCTCATCTTTGACGGAGAAGGCGTAAGTTGAGAGAGCGGTGGAGATATCGACCTGCTCGACGTCCTTGCAGTGATCGGCGAAGACCTTCTTCCACTCGTCGACGAACGGACCGCGAGAAGTGTCCTTTGCGATCGTGCCCACTTTGTTCTGCGTCGCGAAGCAATTAGCAAGAATCAGAAGGGCAGCATGGGCGGGCAACTTACGCCAGCCTCCTTGATCTTCTCCGCGATCTTCACAAACAGCTTCTCGTTCTCCGCTGCATCCTTGCCACGGACAAGAACCTCAATAGGGAAGCGTCCACCCTTGAGCTGCTCAAGATGTTTCGCTGAGGTCCGGTCAATATGAATAATCTGATCTTCAGGCCGGTCAAGCACCTACCCTTCTTTGCCGTCGTCAGAATGTACAGGGTATCGAGCGTGAAGAGCATCAAAGTGGTCGGGAACTCGTAGCCCAGAAGCCAGAACTATCGCAGTGTCAGCGAGCTGGGATTGGAGAGAGCAGACTTCAGGAGAGAGCATACGTGAATCGCGTTATTCTTGTGCAATTCTGGCACATCCTCGACCTTGCCCATCATGACAATGATCGAGGAAGCGCCGCCAAACTGGCCGTCTTTGGATCGCAAGTCATTCTTCCAGGACGTCGCAAAGTGCGAGAGTCGCTCTTGGAAGAGCTTGCTGTCGATTTTGATTTCGGCCATGATGACTGACGGGTCGCGCGCGCTCGCCAGATCGTGATGCCGAGAAAGGTTTGGATGACCGCAGAGCACCAGGGAGGTCCGGCCTGAGGTGACGCGAAAAAGCGCTGTCGCGTTAATGGAAGCTTCGGGTCACGTGATCGAAAACGCGTCGCTCTTGGTTGCTAGTGGAAACGCTTCAGGATGGCAGAGGAGGTGAAAGCCAGAAGCGAACTGTCTTCTCGATTTCTCCAGTATGCTAGCATATCAGAATTTTAATCTATTCCTATCACATGAGTTCTATGAAGTAGCATACTATGGGAAGATACCTGGTCGAATGCCAAGTTTTCAAGACAAGAATCTCTTCAACGATCTAGCTGTGACTGCTCTCAGTTGCGTATCATCATTGCTTATCCATATGAGCTCGCGATGCAGCACATTAAGCTATGAGCCGAGAATATAGTCAATTTTAGTCCCAAAAGACCTCGTTCAAGTAGACCTTGCGATCATCGGTCTATGCATCGGCACTCAGATCGGCGACAGTCATAGCTACCGGCGCACCTCGTACCCCACGTAGCCGGTTCCGCTCGGTGTGTTCACTCTTAAAAGGCACCGCAACGTCGACCCCAGACTCTTTCATTCCTCCAAACTCGCTTTCCTGTAGGATCCTTTTATCGCAAACAGCCAAAACGCCGAGATGAGACTTCCTTACGTCCCTGATCCTCCCCCAACCTCCACCGAGGAGGAAGCCGCCCTTGTCGAGCGCATCCGCGCCCGCCGTGCACCCCGCCCCCTCATAGCCCTGGACCGGACCCTCCTCCATTCCCACCCCATCGCCGACGGCTGGAACCATTTTGTCGGCAATGTTCGCACGAAAACCTCCATCCCCGATGACGTCCGCGAGTTTGCCATCTCCAGAGTGGCAGTCTGCAACCGCGCGTGGTACGAATGGGGCTCGCACGCACCGCTGGCCCTGAAGGCCGGAGTCAGTCAGGAGGGTATCCAGGCCATCAAGGAGCAGGACCTGCCCGAGCAGAGGCCGGACGCGCTGAGCGAGAAGCTTTGGGCGGTGGCGTTGTACACGGACGAGATGACCAAGAACGTGCAGGTTTCTGACGAGACGTTTGAGAAGGTGAAGGCGCACTTTAATGATCAGGAGGTTGTCGAGCTCACGAGCACAGTAAGGAAGACCTCTTCTCGTAGACAACATTTGGTCTCAACTTACCGTGAATAGATTGCGTGTTATAACATGGTTAGCCGCTTCTTGGTCGCTCTGGATGGTGAGTCGTTAACAAGAATAAAATATCAATTCTTTCTACTTTGGTTCATTCTAACTGTTGTGTCCTAGTGGGCGAGCGGAACGGCACGGGCCCTGAAGACGTGGTCCCAGCTCATTGAGTCGCGCGGGTTGACCAAGACATTGCAGACGCCGACGGGGTTTCTTTCCGATCCTTGAGAGCACATTGAAAGGTGCTCAGGAATCGTAGAGGGTGCATTGTTCGTTGCAAGAGGGGAGGGACTGGACGTCAGCGACCCCAGCGGGTGAAAGAGTTGTTGTGACCGAGGGGATCGAAGTCGCCCCAATACTTCTCATATGTAATTCTCCAAGCTGCTACCGCGTCCATCACAGCATTCGAAGATCGTAAGGCGGCGCTGTTCGTCGTGTAGATCAGCGTAAATAGTGTATGCTATCGTGAAGATTCATCGAATTACGACATAAATCGTATCGTCCAGTATCATTCGTGCAGTCAAACATCATATCTCATCATCATCATTATCTCATGCAGATTGTGCGGCCTTCTCTGCAGCCATGGCTTGTTCGATGGATGCAGCTCGCTGCTGCATCCGTGGCGACAATCGCAGCTCCTCGACCACACCGAGCCAACCCCTCTTGTGAGGCTTGCCGGCGTTCGCATTTTGGCCGGACGATGGTGTCACGAGCCGTCGCAACGGTGGAGGATGCCTTTTGTGCGGTACGCCCTCGGTGTGTGACTTTTTGAGGGGAGGCTTTGTGGGCGTAACTAGGGGCATCATCTTCTCAGGAGCTCGCGGCAGTGGTGGCGGCGGCGGGGGAGGGGGAGACAGCGGCGATGATTGCAATGATTGCGATTTCTGCAGCTGCTTCGGAGGGCCGTGGGTCACCATGCTCATGTGCAGCACGAGGAAGCGCATTCTCAGGAGGTCCAGCCTGCGGACTCTCCCCTCGAGCCTCGCGCTCTTGGCCGCCCAAAGGAGTCGCGCGCTCATCTTCAGGGTTGTGGTGTCCTGTTCCAGCAGGAGTTTCTCGAGTTCTTCGCGCAAATCATCTCCTACTTTTTGTATCTCGCGCAAAAGTCGATCGAGTCGGACCTTGTCCTCCAGGCGGGGTATGTTTTGAATGTCGCGATCGTAGCTCTCGTTTTCCTGCACGGAAAAGTCCACGGTGTCGAGGAATGTCGCAATCTCGGTGGGCGCATTCATGTAACCGGCCGAGTACTTTGTGAGAATCTGGGCGACGACGACGAGGGAGAGCGCGATGGCAGTCAGGGCGAGGATGATGGTCCACTGAAGCCAGCCCGTCGCCGGCGCCTCGATCATGGTGGTTTGTGCAGTCGTCGGCGAGGGGCTCGTCCCGTATCGTCAAGGCCTTTGTCGTTTGCGACCCGCAGGCTACCGATGCATCGTTGTCTGAAGTCGAGTACAGCGGCGGGCGAGAGGTAGCAGAGGCATACGGTAGATTTGATCTGACAAGAGTATGCGCTGGCAGTATGACGTTGGATCAGGTTGAGACAGGAGGCGCGATGGTTGGGGAGGACGGCACGCTTCTCAGCTCTGGATGTGTGTGTCGTGGGTGGTGGTGTGGTGGTGTGGTGGGCGCTTTATTAGGGCGCTTCCGCGGCGGGAACCAGCCTGTGCTCAACTAACAACGATGAGGGCGCAACCACCCAGGCCTGGCTGATGAGGGAGGGGGATTTGCATCGCTCGGCGCATGGACACCAGGGGAACTGTCTAGCGCCAGAGAACCCTGCTAGCGAGCAATCACATGGTTCGCGATCCGTCCATCTCCTCGATCGTATCGCTTGTGACGCCTGTGGACAGGCTATCCAGGAGTGAAGTCACCACTGTCGATTTCGTTGGGTAATGTGGCTGGGAAAAGGACAAGGCAGTGAGTTGTCGGCGCATGGCTTATCAGACGCCAGGTCTGGAATCCGTCGGTTGTTTTGGCCTGTGTCACAAACAGGTCGTGTCGAAAGATGGCTGTCATTCCTCCAGAAAGCATCGCAACGGCTCACGAAATGTCGTCGATGCCCAACGCGTCGCGCAGCTCAGTATTCAGGCTCACTCATTCCTATGTCCTGTCGACGTAAACACACACACACATACACACACACGTATGCAGTGTGTGTACACAAGTACCAATGAGAAGTGTGGCTCGTGCCGTCTCGTCAGCCACACCTCCGTCACGTGGGCTGCCATCAGCGGGTCTCCACTACGAATGCCCCTCGATGACTGTTTGGTGGTGGGTTCCGACGAGCGGCTTCCGAAGCAAAAGCTGCTTCCTGACTGGCATCTCGCTTTGTGTCAACGGATCATCACCAACGCCCTTGTCCATCAACTACTGGCTCGGGACAGAGTTTGACCACAAACACCTTCCTGATACTCGCTCGCACGAGCTCCCAGCGCAGCGAAATTCGCAGAAAGCTGCTCACTATCCTTTCTCCGTACCCAGACGAATCCGGCCGGTGGCCCCCGATACCCCGACACCAGAATCACCACCACGACCTCCAAACCCTCACGATGAACTCGGTGAGAGGCACAGACGGTGGTGCAGGGCGAGCCGAACAGCCTGAACAACTGCTTGATGTGTTCAAAGCCGCTGCCTTGTCCGTGACAAAGCTGTATAAGACGTCCGCCGCCAACGAAGCCAGGGCTCGAACAGACGGATATCAAGAGTGTTTGGAGGACCTGCTCGACTTTTTGGATAAGGATGGCACAGGATTGGACGAGAATGCACGGACGAAATTAAGAAAGTGGGCTACCGACCGACACGATGGCCGCGAGCGCCTCCAGACAATGGAGAGCGATGACGAGTTGGAGAAGCCGGAACCGCAGTCGTCCCCCGAGCCCGCTCAGACCTCAGACCCTGCCAACCCGTCACAACAAGAACCGGAGCCGGAACTCGAACCGGAGCCATATCGGTTCAGCGTTCCCACACGAGACAACTTTTCTATCGCATCCCAGTATCCTAATATCGCTACGCTGGACCTGTCCGACTCGAGAACACCAACCAACACACAAAGTCACGGTACATCAAGGACAAAGTCAAGAACAAACGTGACCGGCAAGAGATCATCTTCGAACCTTGGTCGCGGGGCCGGTAGCAAACGACGCCACGATTTCGACGACTTTTGGGGCGGCGCCTTCTCCAACAACGGGCCCAAACGTGGACGGCACACATAGCCCCCACTACCGCAGGTCTTTCACTTTTTTTCCTAGAGTAATGAATGCATGACATGGCACTCTGTTTGTATCAGGGGGCTTCTTCAGGGCGCACAGGCATCAGCGTCGCACGGGCGAAGCTGGTATAAATTATCGTATGGGATGGCGTTTCGAGGACACGAAGGCATTGCATAGCGGATTGTGAGGCACAATCCAACTCATTGGGCAGTCGGGGTATTATGCGGCGTACTGATGCATTCGAGAGAGATACCACCATTCAAGGCAGCGGACAGGGATGTATATAGGACAGCAAGTTGAACAGGAAACCCGTTTCGTTTTCAAGCGTGCATACCGTGAAAGGCCTGTATTTGATATACTCACATCATGTATTTGCGTATTCGTTCTCAAAATCCCCGGCAAACAGCTGTCTCCTGAGACGGGCATTCTCCCCTGTCAATTGTCCGAGTCGTGCCTCCAGGATGTCTGCCCGCTCTTCAGCTCCCATCATCAATTCTTCTGATATCTTGGCCAATCTCCACAGCCGTAGAATCACAACTAGACACCAGACTTCTGTGAGACCGCTTGCCGTAACGTCGATGACGAAGCTGACGTGAATGACTACGGCATCGAACACATGGAAAGGGGCCCTCAGATATCTGCTAGAACATCAATAAGTTTGGCGCAAGTAACTTAAGAAGAGAAATTCTACTGGAAACCTAATGCAATCAAGCACATACTAAGCTCGATCATAAAAAGACAGCTGATAGGCAAGCCAAATACTTCCAGCGCCAAGCTCGACTTCTCGATCCAAGGCTCATGCTTCCGATGAGTTTCGCAAGCACTTAGATGAAGTGAGATGTTTGCCAAGAGGGCCATTACATCAGCTGCGACGATTGGCATGATGATGAGATGCTTCTTCCGTGAGCTGAGGGCCGCCCGGCACTTATCGCGATATCGGCGAATGCGTTGCCTCAGTGCACTTTTTTGGCCCGCATCCTGTCTACTGTGGCAGCTGTCAGAATGCAGCAGAGGGTCTGAAGCACGATTGCTTATGCTGTATCTAGTACGCAAAAGCTAAGCGGTCGGGTGAAGTCGAGCAAGAATCATGAACGAGGCGCCAAGTCGATGAGTTTCATTGCATGTGGTGTCACTGATTGGATAGTCCGAGATTGCGCGCACATGCTACTAGCAGCGCATACTGAAGTAGGAACAAGAAGTAGTTAGGCCTGACCCGTATAGAAACTTCCAGTTTCGATATCTATCATCCGCGGTTTACTGAAATCAGTTTTATTACTTATCATGCGATCCGCGACCAAAAACTCACAATCAGCTGCCAATACTGGGTGACGATACGCTTAGATCTCACGGCTAAACCCCGGTCAATTGTGTCATTGTCGACAAGGGACCCATTGCAAGTGCCGATCACTCAAAGTATCCCTCTCGGCGTTCGTCGCCGTCGCCAACTGCTCTTGATCTTCTCACTGTTGCGTGGTTTGCTTTGTCCTTGGCTTGAAGCATCGCGTCGGACCGCGAAGCCCCTTGACTCATCGATTCTGTGAGTTCTTCCATTCCCCGTGCTCTGCCGATCGCAATCAGCGCGCTAACCTTCACCATCCAGGAATCCCGATATACGCGCGATCAAAGCTCAAAGTTCGAAGATGTCTGATACGGAGAAGGCCGAAGAGAAGCCGACCAATGTGGAGGAGGGGCAGCAGCAGGAACAAAAGAATGATGGGGACGATAATGAGGAGGTTTGTCTTTGAGCTCGTCGCACGGCCATGGGTTCAGGTGCTGATGTGGGTTCCTTCAGGAAGAGATCACGGCCATGAAGCGTCGCGTCGCGGAGATGGAGGAGGAGGCCAAAAAGCTGCGCGAAATGCAACAGAGTCTGGATCGCCAGTCTGCCGATTTGCAGGACGACAAGGAGTCGGTGGATTCCCGCAGCATCTTTGTCGGTAACGTCGACTACTCGGCATCTCCAGAGGATATCCAGGCGCATTTCCAAAGCTGTGGATCCATCAACCGCGTAACGATCCTGCTCGACAAATTTACGGGTCAGCCCAAAGGGTTAGCAGCCCTCGCTTCTATTTGTTCTTTCTTCTTGGGATGATTTGAGATTCGGTAGCTGACTGATCTTGGGGACAGATACGCTTACGTCGAATTCACGGAACCCAGTCTTGTCGCGCAAGCTCTGGTGCTCAACGAGAGTCTGTTCAAGGGTCGTAACATCAAAGTGACGCCGAAGCGAACAAACATCCCTGGAATGGGCGCCAGAGGACGAGGAAGAGGAGGGTACCGTGGTGGGCGAGGGTTCCGCGGCGGCTTCAATCCTCGCGGATCGTTTCGTGGCGGGTTCAGGGGTCGTGGAAGAGCGGGATATCCCTATTAGCAAGACGGAGGTGTTCCTTCGGCCTTTGGCCCAACCGACTTTGGCGATGCGTGATCAGCTAATGCCTCGACAGGCCACCGTCGTGATCTGATGATGTGTGAATGACAGGGCTCGAGGTAAGAGAGGCCCAATCATCAATCGAGGATGATTTTGAAAGGACGACAGTGTCCAAATAAGAGCTGCGGCAGGGCAAAAACAATATCCAAAGACTTGAGCATTATTTACGAGGGTGTACTATGGCAATTCGAGAAAGCTCGTGAGAAAGAAGGAGAGCAGAGAGCCGGAGTTCAGGTTTCAGCAAGGCTGCCGCAAGCACCTAGCTTTGGGTGATTTTCCATGGATAAGTTGCGGTCTTTAATAATAACAAGGCAATGTATATCACGCGATTCAGAACACAGTTGGCGAACCGTTCGGACTTATTATTTGGGCGTGACAGGCGTGCGAATGGGCTTGGAGCTCACCTGCATAGAGCATGAGAGAAAGTGATGGCCAGAGTCTGACGGACCAACCTGCTTGTACTTGTACGTGGGCTATGGAAGTCTGGAGAGTGGACTCGCGACGTTATACAGCATAGCGCAGGCAGACTTATATTGCTGGCCAGAGAATTCTGAGTTACCTGCCAGGTCTGAGTCGAGCAAAGTAATGCCCTCCTCTGCTGGAGGCACGGAATCTCATGGTGTTTTAAGTACCTGGTACCTATGCAATACTGTAGAACCTGCTTGCAGTCAATAGGCAAGCAGCCCCTCGTCTCAGCCACACCAGACAGACACTGCGGCTGCCTCCCTACCGGTTTTGGCTTTGGCGCCGTGCATTGGCGCTGGTCGCGTCCAAACCATTGTGGCACAGGGCAGACAGGCAGGTTGACAGCGGTTCTCGCAGCGCTTCCATCTCACGTAATTGCACCATCACACCCAAACTGCCTGGCTGGGTCGATCCGAGGACGCACCGTCATCCGTTCTTCCATCCATCATCACCTTCAGCACGCTGAGCCTCTGACCTGACCATTTCCTCGCGGCACTCTCTTTGCTCTCGTGCAAGACTCGCATATTCTCTGCTGTATTGTTTTTGCCGGTCCACTCGACCCTTTGTGCTCCTTGCCTCAGTACAGCCACAGGTGGCGGCGAGGACGGTTGCTTCACAGGCGCAAGCGGGGAGTCTGGCGCCCTGGCTGTGTGCACAGCCCCAACCCTCTTCTAGCTCTCGCATCATCGGTCGCTCTGCGGTCCGCGATTGTTTATCGTCGACACTCGCTCCGATCGGTCATTTCTCGACCAGACAACCTTTTTCATCTTGAAGACATTCATTCCAGTGGAGTGCAGCACGCTCCCACCGCTCATCGCGACCCATCCGGCGGGGTCACCTTCGACAGCACTCTCGAACCTGTCTAGGCATATCCCAACCTCACAACATCACAATGAGCAGCAACCGCGCTGATGCTGGCCTTCCAGCGTACGTTTCTTGGCATCCTTCTCAGCTGTTGACAGGCAGCCGACTGACCTTTTGTCCTTTGTAGAAAGCCCAACCTTCGCGTCACGAGTTCGTTTTCCCTAGCTTTCAACCGATGACAACAGACGAATACTGACAAAAGCATCAAAGTCATCGCTGCAGATGGACTATACAAGCGTGATGTGTTCCGTAAGTCACTACAAGACGCACCAGACGCGAAAAATGTACTTTCCGGGCGCTGACTTAGCCAGGTTTCCCCGATCCATTCGCTGTTGCGACAATCAACGGAGAGCAAACCCAGACTACCAGCGTCAGCAAGAGGACGCTGAACCCATACTGGAACGAGAGCTTCGATTTGTACGGTGATACATATTTGCAATATCGATAATAAGAGGCTAACATGCCATAGCCGTGCCAACGAGGCAAGCATTCTCGCTGTTCAAGTGTTCGACCAGAAGAAGTTTAAGAAGAAGGACCAGGGTTTCCTCGGTGTGATTAATATCAGAGTCGGGGATTTGATGCCCGAGCTGAGCCCGGAAACTGACGGTGAGTACCTGTTCCCTGGCCATCGTCACATCTTCATGACTAACGCGTTGGTCCCAAGACCAGATGCTTACCAGGGACCTCAAGAGGTCCAGCGATAATCTCGTGGTCAACGGCAAAGTCATTGTCAACCTTTCCTGCGATCTCAGCACACCCGCTCGTGGAGCTCAGGGAGCGTCATCGTCAAGCAGACCAAGCCTTCCAGCTGCTGCAGGCTCCTCTGCGTCAGCGCTGTCAGCGCCACAAGCAGACAATCGACCTGGCTCGTCCATGGGCACCAACGGCAACACTCTTGCACCTGCGAACGCGTTGCCGCATCGTCCTGCTAGTACGAGCGTGAGCTCTGGCACGGATCAGGCTGGTACTAATGGAGCTGGTTCGTCTCGGCCGGCCGGTGGCCTCAGCCCCTTTGAAGATGCACAAGGTCGCCTGCCCGCAGGCTGGGAACGCCGTGAAGACAACCTGGGCAGAACGTACTATGTCGACCACAACACACGAACCACCAGCTGGAACAGACCCAGCGCGAACGGGACTGGAGAAACGAGAAGCGATCGCGAAGCCGCCACGCAGGTCGAACGACAACGGCACCAGAACCGCACACTGCCAGAGGATCGCACTGGCGCCAGCTCGCCTACTTTGCAACAATCTTCACCAACATCCCAAAGCCCTGGAGGTACTGCCTCCACGTCCACTGCAGGAGCCGCTGGGGCGGGTGCTGCGTTCAACACTGGCATGACCAACCCCGGCACTGGTGAGCTGCCTCCAGGGTGGGAGCAACGTTGGACACCGGAGGGCAGGGCGTACTTTGTTGATCACAATACGAGAACGACCACGTGGGTTGATCCGCGCCGCCAACAATACATCAGGATGTACGGCGGTCAGAACAACAGCAATGGAGCGATCCAGACACAGCCAGTCTCACAGCTTGGTCCTCTCCCCAGTGGCTGGGAGATGCGCCTCACAAATACCGCTCGAGTCTATTTCGTGGACCATAACACAAAGACGACGACTTGGGATGATCCCAGACTGCCTTCGTCGTTGGATCAAAATGTGCCACAGTACAAGCGCGACTTCAGAAGGAAATTGATCTACTTCCGCTCTCAGCCGGGGATGCGTATTTTGAGTGGACAATGCCACATCAAAGTTCGTCGTTCCCATATCTTTGAAGATTCGTTTGCCGAGATTACCAGGCAATCGCCTAGCGACCTCAAGAAGCGTATGATGGTTAAGTTCGACGGCGAAGATGGTCTTGACTACGGCGGCGTATCGCGCGAGTTCTTCTTCCTCTTGTCTCACGAGATGTTTAACCCCTTCTATTGTCTATTTGAGTATTCTGCTCATGACAACTACACCCTCCAGATCAACCCTCACTCCGGGATCAATCCCGAGCATCTCAACTACTTCAAGTTCATCGGCCGTGTTGTTGGTTTGGCCATTTTCCACCGGCGCTTCTTGGATGCTTTCTTCATTGGGGCTTTGTACAAGATGATGCTCGGCAAGCCCGTTTCGCTGGCAGACATGGAGGGCGTCGACGCCGACTTCCACCGCTCTCTGCAGTGGATGCTTGACAATGACATCTCAGGTGGTATCCTGGAGCAGACGTTTTCCACTGAGGATGAGCGCTTTGGTGTCATGACCACGGAAGATCTCAAGCCTAATGGTCGCAACATCGAGGTCACCAACGAGAACAAGAAGGAGTATGTTGACTTGATGGTCAAGTGGCGAATCGAGAAGCGTATCGCCGAGCAATTCCAGGCCTTCAAAGAGGGCTTCCAGGAACTCGTCCCTCACGATCTCATCAACGTTTTCGATGAGCGTGAACTCGAGTTGCTGATTGGCGGTATCGCCGAAATCGATGTCGATGACTGGAAGAAGCACACTGACTACCGTGGTTACACCGAGTCCGATGAAGTCGTCCAGAACTTCTGGCAGACGGTGCGCTCATGGGACGGTGAGCAAAAATCTCGCCTTCTGCAATTCACCACCGGAACCTCTCGTATCCCTGTGAACGGTTTCAAGGATCTCCAGGGCAGTGATGGGCCCCGCAGATTCACGATCGAGAAGGCTGGTGAACTCACGAACCTGCCCAAGGCTCACACCTGGTAAGCCACCATGAAGTATTCAGTCTGCACATGGGAACACACACATTGACATGTCATTTTAGTTTCAACCGTCTTGATCTGCCACCGTACAAGACGATGGAAGCGCTTCAGCAGAAGCTGACCATCGCCGTTGAAGAGACTATGGGCTTTGGTCAGGAGTAAATGTTTCCTATGCGATTCAAAGGTCAGAAACAGGACTTTGTCCTATCGTGCAGGATCAGGACTTGCCAAAACCCCTTTTATCCATATCAATTTTGGTATATCATTGCACGGTCTTTTAATTTCATCGGCCCGCATGATATGTTGCTTCCTTGGCTACAGCGAGGAGTATCATCACGAGCGAGTGCTTATGTTTATTTTGTGGCGGCCTGTGGCAACCCGATGGTAAAACGGAAGACGACTTTGGAGCAACTTCGAACGAGGCAGGCACATGGCTCGGCTTGCGCAATTAACGGTTTATGATTGTGTATGTGTGCATGTGGCGGGCTGCTTATCGGTATGCGCCTTTGTTGCGTCGTTGGCAGCCAGGCCGTGCAAGCGTCATATTTGTTTGGGCGGGCGTCGTCTTTGTGTTTAGAAGATCACCCCGAAAGCACTATAGTACATACTGGCGTTCATTTCAAAATTGTATTATGTTGCGCTCACGAGACCCTGTAAGGTGATGTTGAGTATTTATGGTTTCATCGAAAGCCGGACTGTGTCAAGTAACCTACTACACGTGAGATCTTTTCAGAGAAACCCGAAAGAGACAGAGAATATGAGACAACGTTCAAATAATTGTACATTGTACTTTCGCAGCGAATTCTGCGTTTACATGAGGCTGGGTTTCGATCCTCGTTCCACTATGTACGCCCTTGAGGACAAAAGAAAAAGCAATGTGATCACACGCATGGTACCAACTCCTCCTCGTACTCCCAATGCAATCTGGTTTCTCCGAGCGCCTCGGTCCACGTCGACCGCTACTACCTCTTTCACTTCTTCCCGTCTAGCGCCTGTACCACATCCTGGAGATCTTTGTGTTCCTCATCTTCCTCTGCAGCTGGAACACACCGTACATGAGCGCCTCACTGGTCGGCGGGCAGCCGGGCACGTAAATGTCGACGGGCACGATGCGGTCGCAGCCACGAACGACGCTGTAGCTGTAGTGGTAGTAGCCGCCGCCGTTGGCGCAGCTGCCCATGGAGATGACCCAACGGGGCTCGGGCATCTGATCGTAGACCTGGCGGAGGGCGGGGGCCATCTTGTTGGTGAGGGTGCCGGCGACGATCATCACGTCGGACTGACGAGGGGAGGCACGGAAGATGATGCCGAGACGATCCTGATCGTAGCGGGGGGCGGAGAGATGCATCATTTCGATGGCGCAGCAGGCGAGACCGAAGGTCATGGGCCAGAGGGAGGACTGGCGGGCCCAGTTGGTGATGACATCGAGGGAGGTGCTGGGGAGATGGTTAGTTTCCAGCGTACTCCTGGGGCAGCACATATCAGGGCTGCAGGTAATGGACATACAGAGCGTATTGGATAACGCCCTTGGTGCCCTCCTCGCTGGGCAGAGGGACTTCCTTGCGGGGCGTCGTGAGGCCACCAACCGAGGCGTGAGGCTGGACGGAGGTGGCGTTCTTGTTTGAGGTGGAGGAGATGTGTGCCATCTGGACAGCGCGAAGAGGCATCATCGCGGCGCTGGGCCTCGCTACACGTTCAAATATCTCAAAGTCAGTCTTTCCATGTCCCTTTTTATCTCTCAGCTCCGTAAAACCCTCCGGTATTCCCTTGCTCGGCGAGTCCTCCTCTTCCATCCTCGTCTTCCTCCGGTTCAGGTCGGTTAAAGCGTACCTCGCAGGGCCATCGCGGCCGTTGATCGTGTCGTCGACAGCATCGTGAGGGCTTCGATCCTTTTCGTGTCGTTCCGGTCGCTCGACTTAAAGGGGGGAAGAATTGACGTTCGCCGGGCGAAGGAAATTCGAAGGCGGGCTCTACAGGTGGTGGAGGGGAGATTGGTCGTTGACGTCTACACAAAGTCGAATTCGCCGCTCGGATCTGGCTCCCTGGGTGTGGTGCTGAATCAATCCCAATGCAGCGCTTGTCATTGGTCGGACTGGGAAGCGCGAGGTTTAGCCGAAAGGCTGCCGGGCGACTGCTCAGCCTACCCTGTACTCGATGCTAGAGGCAGACTACTTTAGCCTCAAAGTCAACGAGCTGTGGCAACTTGCGTGACGATTGCACAGTATAAAGTTGGTTGCAACCCTTTTTAGGAAACGGAAAATTCTAGGATGTTTCCCAGGTTTTACTAAGGTTCGAGAAGATGCCGACTATTTGTCTACACGGAGATTGCTGTCGATGAGGTAGCTAGTACATGCTGTGTTCAGGGGATCCTTTGTTACTTGTGGCTCTCTGTCGCCTCACAACCCGACGCTTCACATTCACTATTGAAAGCCGACCAACTGTATTAAGATATCGACCAAGTCAATACCAGGAGCATATGCAGCCCCAATTTGATGTGCTGGGTTAGGGTTGGTGTATCATTCTGCTATCGCCTTGGCCCAAGAGCATCTTCCTTTAGGCCATTTTCGCACACATCAACGAAGCTCCCACATCCTTGACCTTTTTCAAGCTCAAACAATCCCCATCAGTCTACCGTGTCAATAAACCTCTCGAAAATTTGCGACACTTGCCATACTGTCTAACAGGGACTCTGCCAGCCCATCTTTCCGCAGTTTGTGTGACCATCATGCTGGTAAGCTTCAAGTGCAGTACGTCAGATCTGTGGAAATTACAGTAATATTGCAACTATGAACGTATTCTCTTGACAGGGTATCGCCTACACAACGGCCTCCTACGGCTCGCCGAGTCGTAACGGGGTACGGAGCGCCTTAGAAAAGCTTGTGCAAAACCCGCCTCCAGGCTGGCCACGAAGCGACCTTAGCCCTGTAGGCATTGATGGCATCCCAGTCCAGCTCACGGCGGCCGCTATCGACATCCATTTGAGCGGTTCGGAGCCATCCGGTCCTCTTCCAGAAATAGCCGACAATCCAGCAGGCAAGGACGACTGGGAGTGCGAGATACGACTTGAAGAAGCCCTCGGCGGTGTTCAGACCGCTCGAGCCGATAGGTGCAGATACCGCGGTGTAGAACTACATGGGTGAGTCAAGGAACGGAACGCAAAGAGTGAATGCTTGTGCAGACTTACCTGAGCAATGAGAGCGATGACGTTGAGGGCCAGTCCGATCCATGATCCGATCACGCCGCCGGCAGCCTTGAAAGGGATCTCGTCGAGAGTGTGTCCGTGGTACTTCCAGGCCCTGCGGAAACGAATGTGCGCGAGGCAGATGGAGCCCCAGGTGAAGAGCGCGGCAAGGCCGGAAAGTGACAGGAGCCAGTCAAAGACAACGCCACCGTCGGCGCTGAGACCGACGTACGCGATGGGACCGAAAGCGATGATGAAGAGGACGGAAGGCAGGGGGCGACCAGACTTGTCAATCCAGGTGAAGATCTTGGGAGCGTAGCCTTGCTGTGCCAGGGCTGTCAGAGTGCGCGAGCCTCCATACACGGCCGACACACCGATAGAGAGAACAGAGACCAAGATCACGACATTCATGAAGCTGTCGAATCCCTTCAGGCCCGCGTACTTGCCGACGAGAACAAAAGGTGAAGCTTTGACATCGGCGTAGGCGCTGTCGGACAGCAGGTTCTCGTCGGTCCAGGGGATGAGAAGGCCAACCATAAACAGTCCGAGGATGTAGAAGATGGTGATACGCCAAAAGACCTGCTTGATAGCGCTAGGAAGAGACTTGATGGGGTTAGCGGACTCGGCAGCGGCGAGACCGACCAGCTCCGTGCCGCTGAAACTGAAAGCAGCTGTGACAAACACGGAACAGAAACCCTTGAAGCCGTTGGCGAAGGCGCCCGGGTCGTACCAGTACCTGGCTCCCCAGTACTCATTGTAACGTCCGCTGGAAGGTCCGCCACCGAGGACGAGGACGAGGCAGATGATGAGGAAGATGACCGTGGCGATCAGCTTGAAGCTGGATGCCCAGAACTCCTCCTCGGCGTATCCGATCGCACCAAAGATGTTGATGATGATGATGAGCACCAAGAACAGGGTGATCCAGGCGGCGATAGTTATATCTGCGTTCCAGTATGAGATGGTAATGGCGCAGACCGTCAACTCCAGCGGTAAAACTGAGGCCCATTGGAGGCAGTAATTCCAACCCATCTGGCCCAAGATGTCAGCAACCAGAACTCCTCATATTACCACAGAACGCCATGCGCGTCGTTCAAACTCACAGCGAAACCCCAGGACGGATCGATGAAACGTGTCGAGTAGATGTAGAAGCCACCAGAGACGGGGTACATGATGGCGAGCTCACCAAGAGCATGCACTACAGATAGTGGTGTCAGTCAGAGTCGTGGTGTCAAGCAGGACGTTGAGCCATGCCGGAGCGAGCGGCTTACCTGTGTTGAACATCATGATACCGATGATAGAGAAGCAGACGAGGAGAGAAGCAGGGCCACCCTTGGACAGAGCGCCTCCAGAACCGACAAAAAAACCAGCACCAATGGAACCGCCTAGCGAAAGAAGACTTGTCAGCAAAATCGGTGCCTCAGACTGTGTTGACCCGGTTCCTGGACACTCACCGATGGCGATCATGTTGAGATGGCGCCCCTTGAGGGAACGGTCGAGCTCCACGACGCCGCGTCCATAATAGCGACACCTGAAGGAATTTGCGTTCAAGCCGTTACGAGTCGCCCAGCTCTCGTTGGCGTACTCGTTGTAGAGATCTGCATGGGGGCCGACCCGGGAGATGGAGGCGCGGCGGTCGGCGGCGCCTTTGCCATCCTCGACACCTATCGCTCTCTTCTCGTCGCCGGACGACATGATTCTCTTGTTGCTTTGCGCGCGCGGGGGAGACGCGACGGGTGCAGAGTAGGGGATCTGATATGAAGCGTTCGGGTCACGCGAGACAGAGGGAAACCAGGATGTGTCTGGACCAGCAAAGGCGACTTGCTTTTAGCGTGATAAAGCAGAAGCCGGAAACGGAAGCGAGGAGGATCAATGTGCGAGCACGGGCACTGGGTGTCTGCTTCTTATACAGCATCTGAAGCTGGCTAGGAACGGAACGGGCTCACTGATGGGGGTTACCCTGGGCGTCTGCCTCCAGTCCATCGTCTGTTTGGTCCTACGGGTCGACGCCTCCGCATCATGGCGCATCACAGCCGCTTCTCCTACGATCCCCGGTCGTGTGCAGCCCTTACTTGGGAGGACGTTAGCGCGCCTATGTAGTAGGATCCGGCCAATGTGGCATCTCACTGCACGCCGTCTGATAAGGGTGGATGTCTGTGCTTGTGTGTGTGCATGGCCACAAGATGAGGTGCGACGAGGATGAGAAGGATGGACGGGGGACACAGGACTGGAGATTGGGGAGATCTGGGATGGGGTGGGGTTCACGATGATCATTTGCCGGGTGCGTATAGGATCGCAGGAGGCACACGGGTAGAAGGACACGCGCACGGTGTGAAGACTGCAACAGGGTTTCGAGCCGTCGACAGATGTCCAGTGACGAGACTGGATCGAAGGGGGGGAAGAGGGGAATGGGGCGATTCCTGTTCTGTCCACATAACGGTGTTACCCCGGATGCGAGAGTGGGTGTCGTGTGCACAGTCTGGGAGAACGTCCCTCGGCGTCGACAACAGCAAGACAGTGAACAGGAGACGGCACGAGCGGAGAGACCTTACGACGATGGCTCTGCGCCCACCTGAGAAGCGCTCATCATGAGGCCTGCGATAGAGTCATAAGCAAGAGCAGCAAAGGCGAGACGACGGAGCACGATGACATCGGCGCCAGACGAGGGCCAAGTCGGCTCGTGGGTCTGGGCGACAGCTTGGCGTCGGCATGACCTCAAGCCTCAAAGCGGCAGACAGTGCCAGGCTTCCCGGGGTCGTGATAGAGGCGCGTGGGTACGGTACAGTACGAGCGCGCTTCCAAAATGCCCGTCGTTGCCGGGGTTCGTCTGTGGTGTGTAAGCTTCTGCGATAGGGAATTAAACGAGCCAACGAACCGAGACCAGTTTGTCAGTCGGTCTGTCAGCCAGTCCTGGTGAATACTTGGTACGGTTCCCTGCACCTTACCTGGAGTCGTGGACGCGACATCAAACGCAAATGCATGCATCCTGTCCTGCAGGCCAACCCAGCCCAGCCAAGACGAGCCCGTGGCGTGGAATCTGAATGACGTCGTCAATCAAGCCACAGACGAGAGACGGACTTGCGAAGCGCCTTGGCTCCCCATGCACAGCGAGTCTTGATCCCAAAGCGGGCAAATCTGCAATGTGTGCCTCATACTCAGCGTCGCTATCATTTGAGTGCAAGTCATCAAGCTGTTGATTGTTCCCTTTGCTGTCGTCGGACTCCTGGTAGAATGTGGTCGGGCCTGTTCTGGCCCTGTCGCGGCCAGGGACGGTCTGGTATCCATTTCGAACAAGGAATGGGACAGAGTGTGTGTGGGCAATAGAGTTCTTCGAAAGATACGACTGGCAGACTGGGAGGGGGGGAGGGGAGGTGAGGTGATGGGCAGGCAAGCACAATACAGTCCAGGACGCCATCGACACACTGTATCCCATCACATCTCGCCTTGCTGTTATCACCTGAGGCCCCCGTCGCCGTCGCCGTCGCATTGCTCTGGGTACGTCCTCTTTCACAAGTCCCTCACGTCCCTCACAGCACAACCGAGATGGGGCTGACGCGCCTCTGGGAACGGCCAGATCGGCACCATCCTTGCTTCTTGCGGCTAGGACACGAGAGTCAGGACCGGGGGTTCTCAACTTCTCTTGACGGGCATTCGCCCTCCTCCTCATTCCCTCGCGGTAATAACACTTTGTGCGTGTACTGGGGACTGTACAGGGAGCCCTGTCATTTTCGTAAAACTGCCTTGGGTGGTGTCATACCGCGCGTGCTGTTTTGGAATCTTTGTCTCATCACCAGGTGACACCATCAAGGCGACCCAAAACCCTTCCATGCAGGCTTCTACTCTTGTTCCCTTCCTCACACCCCCGGCGATTGCTACTGTACTACGTCCTGTCCCGCATGTGATGGTAAGCACAACAGAAGCAGCCATGGGGGAATGCGAGGCCTCCTTCGACTGTAACGTTGGCCCCCCCTGCTAGGACAGAGCCCGACATGTGCAGGGCGAGATTTGCCCGTCTCACCTACGGGCTAGGTAGGCCTACAAGTATATGTCATGGCGGGCAGGTGAAGCATGCGGGCGGTAGGGGTGATGGAGGGTAGCCTGGAAGCCCTTCGGATCGTTCGGACTCGTTGTCGACGTGCCGCGGCGCAGTCTAAATTCTCCATTTCCTCTTCTCCTGCACGTATCCGTGAGGCGATGAAAACCATATCGTAAGACCCGTTTCTAAACTCAAACTCAACGCTGCGACCAGCGCCAAGCTTTTCTGCTGGTATTACAACTTGCACAAGATTTTCAGACTAGCTCTTGTGCTGCGCCTGGGCCTCAGATGATGTACAAAGCAGACCTCGCCTACGAGTCCTTTTTGGAGAAAGAAAGCATCACGTCGATCGATGGAGCTGACCGTAATTTCCTTTTGGTAACATAAGCTTCCAAGCTTCAAGTACCTGTCCTATCCCTTCCTATCCTTTCTATTACGTACGCGAACCTGGGGAAGCGGAGTTGGCTCTGGGTACCAGACCCCGCAGACTGATGGCCGCGACTCACGGGATTGCCACCATCCCCTCCTCCGCGTTAAAGAAGATGGAGGGGGCTTGAGGAAGCTTTGGGAACTCTGATAGCTGTGATTATTCGGTGAGATCCGAGGCTTGCGCCGTTGCGAGCCGACTCGTGTTGTAAAGTGTCATCTTGCAGATGGAGACCAGGCGATGGTCTGGTTCGGACTCTTTGTTTCGCCTAGTACCCCGACCCGGATGTGACGGTAAAGGCAACGATTCAGCTGCCCTTTTGGATCTGGAGGGGTGAAATCGCACTCGTATGTTTTACACCTCACTTTCATGTACTGTCAATATTGTAGAGAACGCGAGCGATCCGGCTCCCGCAACTGGAAGGGGGCCTCCAATAGACGTGGTGCCATGTTGCTTGCGTGGGTTGAGGGTTGTATGGAACTGGAAAGAGTGGCAGCATATTATGGGCCATGGCCTCCTTTTTCTTTTTCATTGTTGTGGCAGACTATGATAGCTCTCGTCCAACGGCAGCATCACCTCTCCACCATCGCCCGAGCATCCCCCACCGCTGCCCTCGCCATCATCTTGAGCAGTGTCCTCTCGTCTGCCTCCCTGTACTTATCCCACGAGTCCAACCCTTCCTTCGCCTGAATACTCAGCGTCTCGTACCCCTGCTTGATCACCTCCCCCACCTGCTCCGTCGTCAGCTTCTTCCCCTTCCCGCCCCCTTCTCGCTCCAGCATCTCGTGATAGTGCGCGCTCACGTTCACGAGCGTGTCGATCGAGTTTGTCCTCCGCGCGCCGAGTCTGTAGCTGTCCTTGAACTTGTGCAGCACCTCACCGCACTCGACAATCTTGTAAAACAGGTCGTCGTACGCCGCGGGCGTAGGGAGGAAGGCCTCGCCCGCGGAGAGCGCGAGCGCGATGAGGTTGGTCACCTGGTCGAGGAGGGCGTCCATGTGCGCGAGGTCTTTGAGGTCGGCCGCGTACTGCGTGAAGAAGCGGACGAGGGAGAGGAGGGAGCGGAAGAGTTCGGACCAGTGATATTTCACGCGCGTGCGCGTGTTGGACATGTAGGATATCAGGCGGAGCATGACTCCCACGCAGAGCATGTACAGGCCCACGTCGAGACGCTTGCGTAGGTTGTGGTTAATGCCGTCGACGGTGAGATCCAGGAGCGCTGCGGCGAGAACCCGCTCCGTCTTGACGAGCGGCAAGAACGGCTGGCGGTGCCGGCAGAGGCGGACGAGGGTCTTGGACTCGTCGGCGCAGACGCGACGGCAGATGGCCGGGTCTTCGAGGAGCATGCGGACGACCATGAGGTTGAGGTGTGCGTAGTGGGTGGCGCGCTGCGAAAGGTGGGCGTGCTGGAGGAGGTAGGAGGTGAGGGACAAGTAGCTGGCGATCGGTGGTTCCTCGCCCTTGTCTGGTGTTGCGGTGACGAGGCTGAAGCAGAAGAGTTTGTTGGCATGGGCAAAGTCGTAGGTGCCGAGGAGCAACGCTGCGTTCTCGCCGGGTCTGCCGATAGAAACAGAGTCCACCGGTCAGCTAGCTGGGTACGACTCGATAGAGAAGGGGAAGGGACACATCACATACAGCTCTGTGAACATTTGTCGCGCCGTTTCCTCGTCATAAGTCACCTTCTTCTCCTGTTTCGCCTGGGAGAAAATGGATCCGAGGCCGAACATGGCCAGCGTGTTGCTCAGCGTCCACCCCTCTGGCAGATCATCCTGGATCATGACGTACTCGAGCCGCAGTCCCTGGCAAGTGTAGCCTATGCACCTGATGATCTTCTGTATCGTGGCCTCGTTGACGAAATCGTTGAGCCGCAGCTGGTAGGGATTCCGGAACTCGAATTTGTTGTAGTTTGCCAGTAGCCCGACCAGAGTGAATGGCTCGAGAACGGAGATGGGAGCTTCCGAGTCTTGGATAAACTGTGTGTCATATCAGAATCTCTGTCTCTCCGTATGAAAGGGGGGCAATTGTCGCTTACCCTCATGACTGACGGGAACAGATCCCGTTGCACCATATATGTGAGCAGCGTCGTCTGATACGCCCCAGCCGTTACTGCCAGCAGTACATGAATGGCCTTGAACCTCACATCCACTGCCCTTTCTGTTAGCGAGTTCTCTTTTCTGTCTCTCTATTACTCTTCTCTTCTTGACTCTCCCTGCACGTGTGTATGTGTGGGTGTGCGCCTTGTACGCCTCTGTCGAGGGCTGTCGTCTGGCATCGCCGAGTGACCTACGGGAAGCTCCTGTCCTGATGATTCCGTCCAGCGTGCCCACAAAGTCTGTAAAAACGGCATCGATGTGATCCAGCCCCACCAGGACTGAAATCACGTCCGAACTCGGGTGCGGATACCTCTTGGAGAGCACACAGCTCAGAAACACGCTCAGTGTCTGCATCCGGCGTCAGCCTCTCTGTGTTCTTTGCTCTTCCCCCTCCCTCGGCGCCGCCGTCCGGGAAGCTGTTGTATCTCTCCGCGACAAACATCAAACGAAAACACCGAAGGGAGGCCGGCCCAGGATATCCTTACCTCAAGCGCATGCACCTGCGTCGCTTCCCTGCCCTCTTTCAGCGCGACGATCGCCCGCGCAAACAGTTCTCTTGTGGTATTCTCCCGCAGCAGAACCTCACTCGGGCGCATCCCCGTCAACCGCGCCTTCAGCGCCCCGCGGTCCGGCCGCAGGAGGAAGAACTCACGCCAGAACCCCTCCGTCTGCTCATTCTCGTCGTCCTCGTCATCGTCTTGGTGTGGCTGTGGTGCTCAGGAACGTAACACCTCATACGTCAGCCTTTGGCTCGTTTCCCCCCCCCCCCCTTCCTGGTATGTATGGTCTTGTCGGTGGCTCTATCTTTCTTCGCGCGTGGCTCGTGTGTCGTTACGCGCAGCTGGGCACAGGTGCAGTGTGGGACATTGGCGTACCTATGCAGACTGAGCGATCAGCAACATGTTCTCTTCGACCTCATGGGAACAATAGCGAGAGAAATGAGAAGAAGCAGCAGCAGCAACTCAGGCAGGATGTAGGGTGGGGGGGGGCAACGACGATATACAGCTTGGAGTGGAAAGGGGCATGGCAGCAACGAACCTTGAATAATGAATCGTAAAGCTGGACAATCTTGGGTGTAAAGACCTCGGGGGCCGGGTCGCGAGTGAGGGGTGAGGCCTCCATTGTGCTAAAAGTCGGGCGAGAAGAATAGCCAGGTTGGAGATGTTTGGAGGTTCGGGAGCTTGTGATAGCAGCCCGTGACGGCCTGGGTCATCGTGTGATTGACAAGTGGTTGGCGGGGACAGTGCCTCGAGGGTCATTCGCACGGTCTCGGAGTGAATTGTTCGCGTTAGCACACTGTGTCAGTCGCGCTTCTAGCACAGTACTACGCTGCAACACGGCTCCTTAACCTCGCTCAGGCCAGGATAGTTTGGTTTGAGATGGAGACTATTTTAGTTCCTACTATAATATTCTACCTATTCAGGTCATCATGTTTCTTATTGTTTTCGTGCCTGGTTACGTCGTGGCTATTTGAGGCTCAAACTACCCTACACAAGCGGCATGTGCACGAGTCGAGGAGATCGAGCAGAATAAGTCTACGAGGTGTTTCACAGTCGATTCACTGGCTTGAATGTGATAATCGTGATTTTAATGATATCAGAATGTGATCTGAAGAACAATCACAGCAATTTCTCGAGGTTAATGCTGTCATCAGTGCTAGTATTGGAAGCTGAAATGTAAACTCCATCATTATACGGCAACAATGTCTGTTTGCATTCCGACAAAATCGACTCCATAGTCAAAAAAGCACGAATTTCCCAAACTCAACACAATCTAGTTTTCCCTCAAGTCTAGGACCGTGATTCAACAGACCAATCCTCGACAATACTGGCCAGCGTGTCGTCAGTCCCAACGTTGCCCGGGAACACCACGTAAGGCACCGCAGAATGGCGACTCGTGGCCTCCTCACATCTCCAGACCGGAACGCCAGGGGCCGCCTGGCCTAAGACCCTTGCCCTTCGCATGCTGAGCCCACTTGATGCCGCATCGGATGATGTGATGCCGCCCTTGGCGATAATATACCTCGGACGCACCTGGATGCTCTGCAGGAACCTGACCAGCGCTGTGGCTACCTTGGACCCGATCTGAAGGGATCCGAGGGCGTCAGAGGTTTTGACCAGCATGCGCGAAGTCATGACAAGGACATCCCTGCCAGCGGCGATTTTCTCGTTCGCAATGGCTGCGGCGGCGTCGATGGTCCGAGAGGCAGACTCTTCTGACTCGATGAGGTCTGCCACATCGAGTTCCACCACCTTCAGCTTGGTACCTCGCCTCTCGCGCAGTCGCTTCAACTGTGCCGTCGTCTTTGGGACGTAAGACCCGGCCAAGATGAGACCTCCAGAAGACAGATTCTCTTTTGACGTGCTGGCGACGGATGTGGAGGACAGCGTTGCTGCTTCGATACCCAACGGGGGGATTCCTCGGATGCCCAGACGAGAAGACACGAAAGCAGCCGCCGTGCGATAGAGATACCGGCGTCCAGACTCTTGTGCTTTGAGAAGCCCTGCCACAAACACATGCATGTCCGACTCTGCTACTGCGTTCACGATGACGACGGCGGTGCCTTGGTCGACAGGACGCGACAGCAGCTTCGCCTTGACCGCATCTGGGCCGCCGATGCGGATATCCTCGAGCGTCACTGACAAGAACGAAGTTGCATCGAACCGCGAACCGCACTTTTCCAGTATGTAATCGCGCAAATTGGAGTTTTGAAACCCAAAGGTTGCGTCCTGGGCAAACGGAGTCTGGCTGACTGGCACAAGAGTCTTGCCCTCCTGGACATAGTGCACGTCGTCAATGGTCAATCGGCCTCCCTGGAAGAAGAATGGCGCGAGTATCCAACCGTCAAACCTGCCAAGCGCCTCTTCAACCGCCGTTGGCTCCTCTGGCAGGTGACCTCTGAGGGTCGAGTCGCCGCGCAAAACGACTTCAAATGTCTTGCTGGCTTGCTGCGCCGCCTCCTTGACGTTGTGGCAGATCTGCAGCAAAAGTTCTTTTGCTTCTACCGGTGGAAGTGCTCGGCTGTTGGTCAAGATGAAGAAGCCCTGGCAGTTGAGCTCAAATTGAGCTCGTAACGTCTCCACGTCCCAGACCATCAGGACGTCAATGTCGTGGCAGGTTTGCGTACCGGTCGGATCGTCGTCCAGAACAACCAGTACAGGCGCCTGGCCACCGTCGACGTGCTGTCGATTTGATTCCAGCATGTCGGAAGGATACTCTTTAGGCAGTGCGGCGAGTGTTGGAGGGGCGGGGAGGGGTTTGGGAGCCTCTGAGTTGGCCTTGTGCTGCGAATCTGTGATGTCGACCTTTGGCGATGCATTCGTGTTGGCAGGCACGCTGATTTCCCACAGCCGGAAGACACCAGCGTCGGATTCCTTGGCCCAGCCCTTGGCGGCACCTGCCAGGTAGAGGTTGTGGGATGCTGCTGAGATGGGCGCGTAGTATCTCAGACGTCTGGCCTCATCCAGCACGATCCCCAGGTCCTTGACGAAGATGGCGAGCGCAGAGTGTGGCGTCCAGTCCGTCTCGAGGATCTGCGGTGCTCTGTTCTCGAACATCCAGCTCCAAGCTTGGCCCTTACAAACCGAATCGTACACCTGGCGGGCGTCAAGCCCTAGTCGACAGGCGAGTGCAAGGGCCTCGGCGGCGGCTGCGATGTGCACGCCGGCAAGAAGTTGGTTGATCATCTTGACGGAAGATGCCGCGCCGACGCCGCCCTTGACGAGGCACAGATTGTTTGGCATGCCCGTCATGGATAGCAGGGCGCTTCGGGAGGTAGAGATTGCCGACTCGTCTCCGGAACAGATAATCTGTCATGCGAGGATCAGTTTATTGCTACTTACAGAAGTAGGGAAAGCGGCGGGAAGAAGAGTGATGTTTTCATACCATTAGCGTACCGTTGGCAGCGCGGACAACACCGCCGCTGACGGGACAGTCGAGCATGGAAATGTTGGTGCCCAAGGAATGGAGTTTTCTCTCCAAGTGACGGGCAAAGGAGGGAGGCACAGTCGAGGCAAGCATGACGACAGCACCAGACGGGAGGGCGCCAGCGGCCTTGCCGGATCCGAAGAGAACGTCCTCAGCCTGCGCGGCATTCTGAACCATGAGGAGCAGGACGTCAGCGTTCTTGGCGGCCATGGCGGGGGACTCGGCCGCGGTGGCCCCGGGGTTCGCGGCCACAAACTTCTCGACAGAGGGTTTCCAGACGTCGTAGCCGTGGACTTCGAACCCGCCGCGGGCCAGAGATGCTGCCATGCCCTGTCCCATGGCACCCAGGCCGATGACACCAACCTTTGCGATGCTGATGGGTGTCGTCGCGGGGGTGGGCTCGGCTGCAGTAGCGACAGACTCCTGCCCTTGCTTTGCTTGACCGCTTGCGCTGCCTTGTGAGGAAATGTTGACGAGGACAGAGTCGTCCTCGGCCCCGTATCCTTGTGCGCTGCCAGAAATGTACAGCTGCTCTGCCACGGACGCCACGGGAAGGGCAAAGTTCAGTGCGCGGGTCGTGGCCATGACGGTGTTCTACCCATTCAATATAGTTAGCCCTAGTGTTCCAATTTCTTTTGATGTTGATGTTCCGCCAGAGATCATGGAGTGCCATACCATCTCGTGTCTTGTTGTGTCGAGTGAGCATCGCGGCGTCCAGTCTTCGTTGAGCATCCGCGGTACGCGACTCTTGAACGAGCTCGAGCTGCCTGCAGCGTTGCTGATGATGTTGTACACGTCGTTGGGGTCCAAGTCGGCTTTCCTCGCGAGGCCAATGGCTTCAGCCGCCGTGGCAGTATGCACGCCGATCAGATGTTGGTGTACCTAGAGCCGGGCGAAGTGTCAGTCAAGTTCATCGCCTTGTAGTACGTTGCCAATTTTGTCTGGGAATTTCAATCGCTCCCATACCAGTCTCAATTTTGAAGCTGCATCCAGACCACCAGAGATGATGGAAAGTTCTTTTGTTGCTGACTCAAGGATGGATGTGACTTGAGGAGAGAAATGTGAAGCTTCCGCTCCAGAGGCTGCCACTGATCGCTTGTCATCGGCAGCCTCATCCTGATTGCTGTAAAGCTGAGCGTTCACCACCCGGATATCGGATCGCCCTGATGCCTCTAATTGTGATGGCAGTGTATTGTAGAAGTTGAGCCCGAGGTCGGAAGAGAAGATGATAATTGTGGCTTGCTGGGGAACGACTTTGACGATCCCGTCTGAGACTGAGAAAAGGGTGTCGTGGGCTTGCTGTTCGCTCGATACGAAGCATGTGATTATTGAGGCCTGAGTGGCAATGCTGCGGGCAGAGGACCCAAGTGCCACTTTCTGGCCTTCTGGCCTCTCTGCAACGTCGTGAGATAGTGAAGTGTCGAATGCGCTGACTGTGAAGCCTGGGAGCTGTTGCACATGGGACGCCATGGTGAGTCCCAGGGCGTTGAGGCCAATCACGGCCACCTGGCAAGACATGATCGTAGTTGTAGGTGAAAGAAGTGAAGAGTGAAGACGAATTTAGATCGATAAACAAAGACGATGGGACGGAGGAAGTTCTCAACGGTCCAATGGGTCTTATAAATCATCTGAATGTCCCATTCTTACATGGAGGGGCCTGGCTCGGACATCTCGCCCCCGAACCCTCCACGCGCAAGAAGGCACGCAACAATCTACTCTACTCCGCATAACGAATGGCTAAAACCCCTTTGCGAGTCCACATTCATGCTTGTCTTTGAGTTTCGACTACGACTAACACTCAGTCTAGCGTGCTTGCGCGGCACCAAATCCGGGGCCAAGCCAAGTGATCAGGGACGACGCCCTCGGCATTCCTCCCGCATCCTGCCACCGGACTTCGCGCCGCCCCTATATGAGGGCCTCGTCCCCCGGTCATCTCTTCCTCTTTCTCACTCCTGCAGAGCATCGGCTCTCTCTGTTTCTCCCCGTCTTTCCCCGCGTCTCCTCCACTCCTCTCCACTTGATGACTTCTTACCCCACATCGTTACCCCGCATGCCATCTTTTGACTCCAACTCCTCAAACGAGAGCGCGGTCTTCTTCCCGAACGTCCAACCTTGTCATCCGCTGGTGTCTAGACAACAGCACGACCGTTTTGTGGGCTAGACAGATCAATGAAGCGGGCACGCTTCCAAGACGCAGCAGGCGGCGAGTCGGAACGCCCATCAAAGATCTCGAGAAAGATCACAGCATGTGAGTGGGCCTACGGTCGCGCCCTCATAGGTTGGGCCACTGGACTGATCTCAAGAAATCGGTACGAGCAGGCCAGGCATGCCAAACACGCAAGGTCAAATGTGACTGGGGCTCTGATCGACCACAATGCGTGCGATGTGTGCGTCTTGGCCTCGAGTGTGTCGTCAATCGCAGTCTGCAGACGCTCCTCGATGGCGAGAACGAATGGAAGCAAGGTGTCGAACAGGAGATCTCATCACTCAAAGACCACGTGAACCGCCTATACAGGATGCTGGCAGACAATCAGCCTCATGGCCAGGACGGCCACCACCCCACAGCTCCCATCCTGCCTCCGCTCGCAACCGTCAGCCCCTCTACGGGTCCGTCACCCCGGCGAGGGCCCGCCATCACGGCCATGACGCGGGAGAACTCCCCCGAAGCAGCAGTGGCTGTCGAGCCTGGGGGGAATACCAGAAACACTCTGCACGGGGGCACCATGAACGCGCCTATGGACAGTCTGTTTGAGGCCACCAAGCTGCGTAACATCAGAAGTGACCCCGGCTCACACGAGGCCGTATCAGGACACTCTCGAGAGCCAGACTTTATTGATCAGGAATATGTGGACGAGGGTCTGGCCGAGCGCCTCTTCAACGCTTTCAAAGGCACACTCAACTCCTATCTCTGGGGAGGTATTGCCCTGGTCCATGATGACCTTGCCTCAGCAAGGGCATCGTCTCCCCTCCTGGTCTCTGCGATCCTGGCTGTCACCGCCCTCCACGAGCAAGACAACGGCCGCAGCTTCGACCTGTGCTATCCCGTATTCCTGGAGCTGGCCAGCCAGTCCATGTTTCAGCGCTACCACGTCCTCGACGACGTCCGCGGACTCTGCATCGGCGCCTTCTGGCTCTCCGACGTTAGCTGGAAGCTCTCTGGGCTCGCCGTCCGTATCGCCACCGAATTGAACCTGCATCACTACGCCACGCGTGCTCTCGAAAAGGACAAGGGCCAGCATGCCGATAAAGCCCGGCTCTGGTACCTGCTGTACGTCTGCGACCACCACTTTAGCATCGCGTACGGCCGGCCACCAGTGATCCCCGAGGACGTCACCATTGCCCGGCATGAGAGTTTCCTCGAGCTCGCTGATGCAAGCCAGGCCGACTGCAGACTCCACAGCCAAGTCGCCGTCTTTCGCATTCTGAGCCGCGTCTATCATACTTTTGGGCTGGACCGGTCTAGGCTGGTGGCCAATGACGAGTTTGATAGCATCCGCAGGTACGATGCGGATCTGCTGAACTGGAAGAGAACGTGGGAGCCACGATTATGTGAGTGTCAGAATCCTACGAACCTTGAATGCACTCTGCTGTATCTTACATCTTTCCACGATTTCTGACAAACGGAGGATAGTGCCTGATGCCAATATCTCCAATTACCCTGCCAAGGGCGTGGACCTACACTATGTACGTATTTGCACCCACATATCTTGGGCATCGTCGTCACCAGCAAAGACCCAGAATGTACGTTTGAGTTACGGTTATTGACACACTACATGAAGAATTTTGCGCAGCTTCAACTCTTTTCCGTCTGCCTCCGCGGGCTAGAACCCGCAGAGCAGCAATACCACGTGTCAAACGAGCGGCGCATCTTCATCGAAAGAGCCATCGAGAGCGCCACCGCCGTCCTGCGCCTCATCGTAAACGATTCTGACATGCGCAAAGCCATCACTGGAGTACCTCTCTATCTGCTGACAACCATCGCCTACGCTAGTATATTCCTCATGAAGGTCCAGTCCGAGTGGCGGGCCGCAGGTTTCCACATTACGTACCAGGACGTCGTGTCTCTTCTCGAAGCTGCCGTTTCCGTGCTCGAAAGCTGTCACGCGTGCGCGCGGCATGTCGCCCATTATCTTGGTAAAGGGCTGGGCGCGATGCTGGTCAAGTTCAAGGAGCGCGAGGCGGCGTACCAGGCGCAGACGCAACCGCAGCCGGAATCGCATCTGCAGCAATCCATGAACATGGCGCAGCTGGGATGGGACGGCTGGATGCAAGGAGCGGTTGATATGGAGGTGTACTATCCGGCTTGGCTCGACGTACTGGGATCCCAGATGCCGGGGGGAGATATCTAGCGGATTGTCTGCGTAGGTTGCGAGCATCATCGATCTGCCCTTTGATTACACATGAGTGCGAGGCGACTCAATAATACATAGTGATACCCAATTCGCCACAAAGCATCAATCTACTCCAAAGGGTGGCAGAAATAATTACGTCCATGGTCGGCATTTACTCCGGTCGTCCAGGTTGGACTTGCAGCCCCACGTCCGAAACCGCGGTCACGACGATCATCACCATCAACCAACTGCCTAGAACCATGCTACGGGACTTGTCTGCACACGGCAAGTAGTGCGTCGAAAGGGCATGCTGTCGACCGCTATTCCCATGCATTTCTCACTAAGTGCGATAGTACGGACTTAGTGGGATCTACTAAGACCCTCGCCCCCCCCCAGTCTCGAGTCCACCGCGGAGAGAACACCGCTCCACGCCAGCCTTCTTTTGTTATCACCAGCATTCTGAATGTTGGGCCTAAAAGGCGGGGAGAAAGGCGGGGAGGGAAACTCTCCATGGGGAACCTGTCCAGCAGAATGCGGAGGGCGCGAAATTTGATCGTCGAAAGATATAACAGTCGACCACCATCGCGTTCCCTGGACCAACAGTCTTGGAAGATCCGACATCATCCTCTCTCTCTCTTGAAAAGGCACAATGAACCGCGCCTCATCTCCACCTTCCACCCAGCTGCACACCATGGCGACCACCGATTCTCTGGACAAGGCTCAAGTCTCCACAAAGGAGGATGCCACCCAGGCCGACACGGAACTGGCAGAAGCTATTCGCAACTATGTCCCAGGCACCGCTGAAGAGCGCAAGCTCGTGAGGAAGATTGACTTGCTGCTCATGCCCATGTTGTGGATAATGTATATCCTCAACTATGTGGATCGTACGAATATTGTAAGATCTCCTTTTTCGCGTTTGCTGTTTCAGTGTGGCTAACGTTCGTGTAATAGGGCAATGCCAAGATCGCGGGCATGTCCGAGGATCTTTCTCTATCAGACGGCGAATACGCCTGGATTCTCTCGGTGAGTGGAAACTAAACCCATAACCAAGAAAAAAACACCTCCCAAAATGGAAAACTAACAGTTGGTGAAAAAGATCTTCTTCTTTGGCTATCTCATCTGCGAGGTGCCGTCCAACATGATCCTGACCCGCGTTCCCCCATCCAAGTACCTCCCGTCCATCATGCTCCTCTGGGGCGCCCTCTCCGCCGTCATGACCGTCTCCCACTCATACGCTGCCCTGATGGGCTTCCGCTTCACCCTCGGCTGCATCGAGGCCGGCTTCTTCCCCGGCGTCCTCTACCTCCTCAGCTGCTGGTACACAAAGAAGGAGCTCGGCAAGCGCTTCGCCATCTTCTACACGGCCGCCGTGCTGTCTGGCGCTTTCGGCGGTCTCCTCGCCGGCGCCATCACCTCCAACCTCGAGGACGCCCACGGGATCCGCGGCTGGAGGTGGCTGTTTATCGTCGAGGGCGTCTGCACCGTCGGCGTGGCTATCGTCGCCTACTTTGTCCTGCTCGACTACCCGCTCACGTCGAAGAGATTGACGCCCGAACAGCGCCAGCTCGCTCACATCCGCATCGTCGTCGACGGCGTGTCCAATGATGGCGCTAGCAGCGGCATTCGTCTTACTCACCGTCAGGCTCTCATTGCGGCCCTCGTCGATCCTCGCACCTACGTGCTCATCCTCCTCTTTATGCTCGACGTTGGCGCGGGCACCATCTCCTACTTCATTCCCACCATTACCCTCACTCTTGGTTACGAGACCGTCAAGGCGCAGTACATGACAGTGCCCATCTACGTCGTGGCTTCCGTGGTCCTCAACATCGCGGCATGGTCCTCGGACCGCCTAGGCGAGCGCCGCTGGCATATCGCCGCCGCTCTTGGTCTTGGCTTCATCTGCAGTGTCGTCTGCGCCGTTGTCATGAATCCCATCGTGCGCTACGTCATGATCTGCTTCGTAGCCGCCGGAATCGTAAGTGTTTGCTTCTCGTCACGTATACAAGAAAAGGGGAAAAGTGGCTAACTATCTCAATTCCAGTGGACCGCACTCCCCCTTATTCTCTCATGGACGAGCGCAATCATCAGCCTACCAGCCGAGAAGCGCGCCATCGTCCTCGCCCTCGTCAACGCGTTTGGCAACTTCTCCAGCGTGTACGGCAGCCGTATCTGGCCCAGCACGGACGCCCCCGAATATCACATTGGTTTCGGTGTCACGGCTGCCTTCCTCGGCGCGGGCATGATCGTCGCGATGCTGCTCCCCGTTTTCTGCAAGTTTGTCAACTACAAGGGCACAAAGGCCGAGAGAGAGTTGATGGCCGCTACGCGGACGGAAGAGGACCATCAGTAGCTGTGGGATGGGAATTGTGCAAACGATGTTGGTAAAGGTAAGAAGGGTCACTAGGCGTATTGGGTAATGATTTTATGACTTTTAGCATTGTCGGAAAACTCACAGGTCAAATGAACTTTTCGTTGAACTTACAAAAGCTTGGATACGTGTATGTTTCCCTGACTGTTGAGCACATAAAGAATGTGGCCAGAACTATCAAAGTTTTCTCCGACTTTGACGATTGATTCTCCTCGCCGATTCGTTCGTCCTCGTTTCCAGAGTCAGTCAAAGACTATTTGAATCATGGCACTGTGCGCAGTCGGAAATATGCTTCATTCCCAATCCATTGAGTGCAGATCAACTCAAAGTTGTCGTCGCCGACCATCCCTACCTCGTCCTGACCTACCCTATACCTATCACCATGAACAATTGCAAGTCAGGAGTCAGCTTTCATCCACGAGGCATTACGCCGCAGACGGACTCGAACTTTGCAAAACACATGCACGCTTTTCGGCATCTGCTTCACTTTGCTAGGCGCGTTTCATCCCCTTTACCGGCTGACATCAGATCCGTCGTTTCAGGGCGGCTCGACACTCTTCCGACCGTTCTTTTGCTTGCTTCAAAACACAACAATACATTCTCTCCTTATCGCAGCCGTGTCGCGCAGGCCACATCGGGGCAATGTTTGCCGACATGCTTTGCCATCATGAAGGATTGCGGCCCAACCTCGAGAGACCCGAGAAAACGCCAGTCACATCAAACCCACAGCTCACCTGAATCATGGCGGGGATCCCTGGGCAAAAGCAAACGCTCCATCGGACCGCATCTTGTGCATGTTCGTCGGGGCGGGGACAAGAGCGATGACCACGACGTCTGCCATCCAAGGATCCAAGTCATTGTCGGACAAATAAAACAGAAGAAAACCACCTTCACAGCAACGTGAACGCCCTGCAAGCAAGGACCAGCTCTTCAGCGTCAAGGCTGCGACACGGCGAGGGTACCCATGCCAATTGAGCATGGCGGCTTCAGTCCAGGGCGTATCCCAGTTCATCCGGCCAAAAAAGACGTCCACACGCGTGTTGTCAAAGCTGTCATGTGGGCGGCGAGACATACATACATACCTGGCGCCTGATCCGTGCATCCCTTGATCCTGGCAATCGAATGGTGATTGTGAATTTGTGATGAAGGAATCGAGACCCAACTCTCATTTCTCGCGGGTTGCAACGAGCAGGCAGTGCGACCCTGGCAACCAAAGAGAGTTATGATTGCGACCCCCAAATTCCGAAGAGAGAGGATGCTTGCGCACGAGATCAAGGTGGGGGCTCCGTATCGGTTCATCCAGCAGCGGCGCGGCGCCCCCATGATGTGTCGTAATTGCAATCATCGAGGACTGCGACTGAGGACAAGCTTTGCACATTGGCCCGCGCAGCTTTCTCTGTTGCCCTTCCACCATTAAATTCTGGCCAGCAGTCCGAGCCCTGTCACGGTAAGCGTGGTCGCTACCCCTCACGCCCGCCCTGTCTTGGCCTAGTCGTCCGTCCAGCAAACTCCCGAAGGCTGAAAAGAGCGCTCGGGATGCCTCACAACGGTGCATGTCACTTTCGCGCACCAGTCGGCCGGTATCTTGACAAACAGCTGACGAATATCGTGCGCCCTGCGATGCAACGGTTGGTTATCACTCTCAAGGCGAAGTTTCCGAGATTCATTCGTCAGCCAACCAACATCAATGGACTCATCCTGTCCTCCAATGATGGAGGAGCCATCAGGCAGGGATGGGTAATCAAATCCCGTTGACTGAAGGCAACCCGACGTAATCTCCTTCGAGATTGGTGACAGCGAACTGTGGTTCACGAAATTTGTCCGTGACAACCCCGTCGAGGGCCTTTTCGCGGAGATAGCTTCCAAGGGATCGCAGATCAGGATGATGTAACGCAGGCTGATCCTGTTATTTTACTCACGAGTGACAATGAGATTGGTAAAAATTTGCGATTTCGCCTCGACAATCCCATCGTCGCAATGGAATCGACTCGTGCTCTGGAGGCTTGCGTGGGGGCAGCGCTGAGTTCCGTGGCCATTATCACCGGTGCCAACTGAATTGCCGAGAGGGAACCGTTCTGACCGTCTTGCAGAACCTGCAAGTAGACTGGTATCCTGCACTGCGCGTTGCAGCTATGCTTTTGCCCGTTTTAGTAACGTCGCGCCATCGTGGCCGCGATGGGTCAGCACGGCAGACGATCATATTAGAATGGATCTCAGCATTATAGCAGGCATTCCCCATGTCGTCTCGGTTGAGAAACGACCTCGACCTTGGCTGGAGCAGCGCCACAGCTGAGGGATTCGGTGAAGGCTTAGCATGGTCATGACGCAAAACAAGTAGTCTTGCCATATTGCCAGTGGCATCTTGTCGATCACATGAACCGAGACCTTTGATCGCCGGAAGATCCGCTCCGAGTCGCTATCGAAGGTTTTTCTTGTCATCAGCTGTATACGGAAAAGACCAGCTTCCATTGCCCGCAGTCGGAAGTGGCCATCAGCCCTGTTGATGCGCAACTTCAATTCTGCAGTATGCCTAGTACCTGCATTAGCGCCTACGTGATTGACTTTTCCCCTCTCCATTTGCCAATCTGGCACTGACGGTGACGAGCAAGTTCCGAATGGGACGGGCCGCTTTTGCGGACGCGGCGCTCGTCGTCTCGACTCAGCGTTGGCGTCTGATCATTCTCAGACGACTGTGCTAGCAGGCATGTGGATGAGCGGTCAATGTGGCCAGAAACACCGTGGGCATCGCGGCGGCAGGTCGCAGGGTTCCAAACGTCTGTGCGATGGAACCAGCAACTGCCGGGCGGTAGGTATGTAAAAAGGCGGCGTCGTGCTGGTCTCAACGGCATCTCCGCCTGTACGCATCGTCGTTTTGCGGTAGCTATAGTCTACCCACCCGTCCGATCCGCGACTCTGTATAGTCACCGGGGATGGTCAGCAATGCATCCTAGTTCGGGGTGTGAACCCCATCGAGGTCCTCTGCCTCGTATAGCTCATTGAAGGCGAGCGGTAGGCTAAGGCACTATTAGATAGTGGACGACGTGGTAGCGCGCTGTTTTGGGCCCTCAACTCTGAGATCCCCGAGACTCGGAGGTCCAACTTGCAGATGGTTTATAGCTCTCTCCCGATCATCCACTCGGGAGGGCATGACCATGGGGCCTGTAGGGAAACGTCAGTTTTAACATCTTATGCATTTGCGATTGAGTGCACTGACCACTTCGCAATGATGGTTGCCGTGGTGCCGACCTGACTCTTCCTACGTCGGAACATGGCGTACACCATCAAGACAATGGATGAGTGATACTTTCCAAATAAATTGCAGCTCGGCCCACTAGGTCTGAAGCATAACACAAAATTTTCCGTCTCTTGCTTCTGCCCGTGCAACGTGTTCTTTGATGATCATCAAAGTGGATCAACATGGAAATCCTGCATGTTGATCTCAGGTCAGACCCATCGACAATCATCCACTGTCTGGGGAGTCTTAGAATTGTCCGCGGGTGCGCAGTTCAAAAGTCAGTCGGGTACCATTGTGAGACAAAAGAGAGTACGCCGAACTTGCTGCCTTTGGTCGCGGGGCATGGCTGTTGGTGCGGATGCTTTCGCTCAATTGCTGCATGACAATACTTCCTGTGATCGCCTACACGGACTAGACTGGTGCTCACAAAGTGCTCACAATCGGACTCATCTTTCAACAATGAGAGGGCATTGCTTGGTGAGATCCAAGAGACAAAGTGTGTCAGCAGTTGAGATGTCTGACAAGCTACCAGAACTAGAAGATGTGGTCAAATGAGTACCACAAGAGAGCAAAGCCTCGTTTCTCGTTGCCCTGATCAGTGGACGGCATACTTCGTAGGTGAACGGCTTTCTTGCGAAATCGCCAAGTCAAGTGTTATCAACGGACCGCAACGGGAGGGCGGTTATCGTCTGGACTAGTGCAAAGTCGTGCACATACATAGATGTTGGGCCCTCACCAGGGGACCACAGAGCAAAGCGGCGTGAGTCCCGAATTGGTAAGCTCAAAGAGGCGAGTTGTGTCGATTTGGAATTACGTCCAAGATGGCGAGTCCAGGTGCCCGCTCCGTCTGTGCGTAAGTTCAACAGGGTGAGCAAGAGGAGGGTCCGCATTTAGTCTCGGCGATGTCTGATCCCTGGTCAGTTGGTCGGTCGTCGGGAGCCGGCCATTGCCATTGACCGGGTCAGATTCACCGAGTAAGACTACAACGCGTGTCCGAGTGGCTTGTTGATACTGACGAGCCAACAGGCCGATTGCTTGCACTTGCTCGCGCATGCTGGACAGATCATGTGAGCATCCTCCGCTTGACGTATGAATGACGCGTCGGCGGAACGTGCGCACGGGCGTGGGCAAGCGGCAACTGAGACCTCTCGAGGTCAGAAAGGCAAGGCGTGGTTTATGGCAGGACTCCGCTGCCGTCTTCACATTTCGTGCTTGTGTGTCTCTGCACACTGCGGCTCTCTGCGTCTGATCCTCAAGAAAATTGCCCTGCTCGCCATCTCAGCAATAGCCAACTTTTTTGACAGTTTCATTGTATATCGTGCTTCTTTGAGCTGGAAAACGAGCAGTGGCCGAGTTGTTAAATGTCACATTGCACTGAGTCGTAACGTGATCTGCGTTCACTGCTTCGGCCCTGGTTCGACATGCGAAGCTCAGCGTTGCATTCTTGGAGATTTTCCTTGCTATTGTTGATGAAAAGGTGGGCGATCTTCAATTGACCCGAGGGATTGGAGAATAGCAGAGAGCCCCTGGAGAGGCGCTTCTTGACCGTTCCAGATTTCCGGCCGTGATCTTTGGTTGCGGTTCAGGGTGGTGATTGCGCTGGTGCTTGGACATGTTCGTCGGGAGTTGGCTGCGTGGGGCGCAGGACGCCATTCACTAGGGTCGGGGGAAGCGGATTGATGACAGGGAAGCCTTGGAAGGATTCAAAGACTTGCTGATGGCTGGTGGGTACGAAGAAGAGGAGCGAGTGCTGATCAAAAGTCGGCTGCTCACAGATCTGTAACAGAACCGTCCAGTCCAGTCCAGAGTAAGTGCGTGCCATCGCGCCGTGACAACTGTCATGTCACAAGAGCATTACTGTACCTTGACAGCACGACACCCTTTGACGGGGGGGACGCAGCAGTTGTACATATGTACGCATGCATGGATAATGCAGAAGACACGAGATGCCTGCTTGACCCTGGTGAAACGTGACAAACGTGCATCCGAGTCACAGATTGCGGCCTGAGGCAATCCTCACAAGACTGTCCAAATACGCCTCACCCCACTTCCACTGGACGGTCTGTATCAATTGTATATTCTGCGCTACGGAATCCTGTACGTAGAAACACGTGTACGGGCTGGGCATCACCAACGCGTGTCTCGCGCGGAAGCCTGCTTTGTGCTTTCTGCTTTCTGCTTTCTGTTTCGTTTTTCTTTCTTCATAGCCATTGAAATTTCCTGCATTGAAGACATGTCTGCCCTTGATCATCAAGTCATGTTCGGCTCGCGATGAACAAGATATCTGGCAAACAAGGCCGGTTGCTGCCCGTTGTGTCTCGGGGACGCTGAGAGCCCGATGGTTGTGAGATCGTCCTGGTGGAAGACTGCCGGGTAACCACAGGCCTTTCCATGGGCCGAAAGGCTTGCATGTGAATGTGTTTGCTTTTGAACGGCGCCGCTAGTCTGATGTCGATGCCGGGGTCGAGCAAATCCGACCCCAGTCCGTGTCCCCTTCTTTTTGTCTTTGACGGTTCCTAGCAAGGGGCATCTTCCCTCTTGTTAGTGTGTTCGGCGGGCTGCAGCAACCCACTCACACCCTAGTTTCTTCTTGGGAGTCTTGTCAACGGCTGGCGACAATGGTGTCCACAAGCCAAGTCGCTTTGCTGCTTTTGCGCTCAGCTTCGGGAGAGAACCATCCAGCCGGGGCATAGGTCAGCCAGATTCTGCGACATCCGAAATGGGTTGCCATGGAAGAGGTCTGAGCAGAGGGTGGAGGGGGGAAACCCAGGCAGAGACACTTTTTGGCGTATCGAGTCTCGAGGGCGTATGCATTCATGCAGAACATGATTCCTGGCCATGTACATACGAAGAACCTGGCCGCAAGCATCTCCACTGATCTGTAAACTATTACTTGCTAATCTTGGTTCGACGATCTGGTGTCTGCTTGGTGCCAACTTTGTTACAAATACTGCAATACAGGTAACAGGGCGAAGAGCGACAGAAGGCAAAGGCAAGACCCAGTGGTATGGTTCGGGAGGCCAGGGTAGTCTGCCATTAGACTTTCCAGGTTTTTTTTGTATTAGCCTGCATCTCAAACTCTGTCGATTGTTCACCTCGCCGCAGAACTAAAGCTGCATGAGCGTGATGACTGGCCGAATCAAGACGCTGAGATAAGCGGGTATCGCGGTGACATGTTATCGCACGACTGGCGACGGATACGAGATGTGACACTTCTCGGAATCGTCGGGGGCGCCCGCGGGAGGAAAGCCAGGTTCGCGTGCTCGCAAAAGCCATAGAACGTCAGCCACCACGCCACCAACGAGATCTCAGGATCGCAAGGGGCAGGGGATGCTGTGAATGAGGAGAAGTCAGTATCGTCAATGCAGCGACGAACGTTGATCTTGTGCGTGGACCTCCTCATACTTTGTGTCTTGGGGAAATATGTGCGTGTGTATGCTTGATGGTGAACAGCAAAAGGCCACAACACGATACGAATCGAGAACCCTTGCGAGTTGGTTAGACGCACACGTTCACGCACGCGTTGTTGCTTTTGGTGATGGATAGTCTAGGTAATAGATAGTCTGGGTGACAGCCCTCCACCGATCTGGAGGACTGTGAGGTACCCGGCACCGCCAACACGCTTTGCTCCCCCCAGCAACCCCCTCCCCTAGCTCCCTTCCTCGAGGGTGGGGGGCCCCTGCTTTGCTCACCAACTAAAGGAACTCACAAGTATATACCCACATGGCAGTGGTGCGCCGGTACATGCAACGGCCGGGGACTGACGACAGGGGGTCGGCAAGGTCCAGCAGGGGTAGACAGCAGGGACCAGGCACGCTGCAGCGAAAAGGCAAAGGAGGGGCGGCCCCTGGTGCCACTATCCCTAGTCTAGCTTGCAGCCTACTCACCACAGCCCACAACCCGCCCGTTCAGCGTCTGATCTCCGTTGCTCCAGCGTGTTTAGCGTGCGTGCGTGTCGGTGTCCACTGTCCACGCCCTCCCAAGCTCTATCCGCCAGTTCGGGCACGCACCGCGCCTAAGACTCCCTATTATCCTGCCCTGCCTCTCTCCTGGTCTGGTCTTGTCTGTCGTCTCGTACCTCTGCTCTGCTCTGCTATGCTTTGCTTTCTTCCCGTCATCATTCCAACTGCACCATCTCCTCTTCCCGCCACAACAAGTCATCCTGTGACGCGCGACGCCTACCTGTTCTTCTCGACTCACCAATTCAATCATTCGAACTCTCATTTACAACTGCTACTGCACTATCGAAGGCCGGCTTCCTTCGATTTTCGGCCTACGCACACCACCCATCCACGGTCGACTGCACGCACGGGCTCGACGCCTTCTCGCTTCACCTCCCCATACATACATCCGTCATTGCTGTCACGACACACAGTCTGCGCTGCAAGTCTCGGGCCCCGACAACAATCATTGGCACTGGGTTCGCCAGATTGTAAATGGTTGGCCCTCGGTCACAAGTGGTTGGTCGCAAAACCTCCCGTGCATGACCCAGCTTCGCGATGCCCAGCGACTACGCCCAGCGAGCCAGTCTCCAGGTAGCACCCTTAAGTCTGGACAGAACAAAAGCCAGTTTCCTCGCAGATGATCCCGCACGATATCTCCATCACGACCACCTCTATCAAATGACACCGCCACATACTCCCGATACCTCCCAGGAGGATCTCAGCCCAGACCTTGACGATGGCCTCTCTACCGCTCCCGCCTTCACAAACTTCCTTCGAGCTGTCTACCCTTTTCACCCGACGACAGCCATGACCGACTCGACCGTTACCTTGCCCCTCAACGAGGGCGATGTTGTCCTCGTCCACTCGATCCACACCAATGGCTGGGCTGACGGCAGCCTTCTCCTCACTGGTGCTCGAGGCTGGCTGCCCACCAACTATTGCGATGCCTATGAGCCTGAAGACATGCACAATCTCCTCAAGGCACTGCTGTTGTTTTGGGATTTGCTGCGGAGCACTTCTGTCAATGACAGAGAGATTTTCGGCAACCAGGAATTCATGAAAGGACTTATCGCCGGGGTTCGGTTCCTATTGGTGAGACAAATCCAATCCAAACGCAGTGACAAGCCGTCTGACCGAATTTCTTTCATTTGCAGGAACGAAGCAACTGCCTGAATCGCGATGCTCCCACTGTACAAAGGAGTGAGCTGTTGCGCAGGGCTCGCAAATCACTCTTGTCGGAGCTCTCGGCGCTGGTCAAAACAGGCAAGAGACTCCAGGAAGGTCAGGGCAATGGCGACAGGTCTGCAGAGCTCGTCAATGACATTGTGGATGAGATGATCCTGAAGGCGTTCCGAATCGTCACAAAGGCTGTCCGTTTTGTGGACGTACTCGAGGAAGACAGACGCCTTCGGGCGCCTGCATCGGTGACGGTCATGGCCACTGTCGTGGAGGAAGCTGCTGTACCACCAACTCCGCCTGCTGACCGAGCTGCGTTTGACGACCAGGCTCGAGATGCCGCCAGCGACGCCGACTCCAGAGCCGCGGCCGACGACATGGCCCTGAGCGTGGCAACTTCGGATGCCAGCGATGCCTACCTTCCGACTCCGACCTTTAGCAAGCGCATCTCCTCTCTCAACTCTTCCTTCCACACGAACGCACAAAGGCTTTCATTCAATAGCAATCGTCTTTCTACCGGTATCTCTCACAGAGTATCGCTTGCGGGCCCTTCCCCTCTGTCCCGAGCTCAACACCTGGTCTCGGAACGTTTGAATCGAAACCACGACACGTTTCTTTCTCACTTGGGTTCATTCATTGGACGGCTGCACCTCCAATCTCAGTCCCTTCCGGAACTGTCTCTCGCAACAAAGCAGTCGGCGTTGTCGGGAGGCCAGCTTCTCGCTGTTGTTGACGCCATTTGCGCACACAATCTTAGCAACCGCGACCTCTTGGCTTTGTCTCGCGCAACTGTCTTTGAACGTATTTCCGATCTTGTGTTCGCTGCAAGGGATACGTTGATTAAGGCGTCGGCTGAAGAAACAGGACTGATCATGCCCAACGACAATGCCAAACTGCTGACCTCCGCGACCGCTTGTGTGAGGGCTGCTGGTGAGTGTGTGGCTAAAGCAAAGACGGCTGTGGAACGCACTGGCGACTTTGAGTTTGATGACGACCGGAGCTCTCTCGACATTGACCTCGGCGTGCTTGACGTGAGCATGGACGAGTCGTCCCCGAACCTGATGGCCCCGGCGAATGAGCCATGCGGCGTCAGTGTTACAAGCTCTAACCGACGGTCAGACTCCTCAACAGCATCGCAAAGGCGTCCTACGGTTGTGGCGGTTGACAAGCCTCTGCCCGAAGTACCCCAGCCAGCTGAAGATAACACGATGGTCTCCGAACGGACCGAGCGCACTGCCTCCCGAGCCAGTTCGCGTCCACTGTCATTCACAGAGGAAAACGTCGCCACAGACCCCCAATCGCGCGTATCTAGCCGGTCGGCTCTTCCACCCTTGCCTCAGCTTACCACCACAAGTCTCCCAGAGGCTGAACCTAACACCGGTGAGCAGTCTGCGAATCACGAACATGACTTTCACACGTCATCTCGTTACGACAGCGTCAGCGCAGGGAGCAGTGCCACCTACCCGAGTCGTGATTCCGAAGCCAGCATGGCTTCGCAAACATCAACCCGAGCGACAACGCCCGACCACACTTTGGCTCCACGCAACCAGCCATCTATGTCGGAACTGAGTGCGGCAGCCAGTTCAATCCACAATGAGGACGTGGATGAGCTTGAATCAAGACTCATGGAGAAGACATACGTGCATGAGCTGATGTTCAACAAAGAAGGACAGGTTACCGGCGGTTCCCTGCCCGCACTCATCGAGCGTCTGACCACGCACGAATCCACTCCCGATGCCATGTTTGTGTCAACTTTCTACCTCACCTTCCGCCTGTTCTGCGCCCCACTCGAGCTTGCCGAATGTCTCATCGATCGTTTTGAATACGTTGGCGACTCTCCTCATATGGCCGCTCCCGTTCGTCTTCGAGTATACAATGCTTTCAAGGGCTGGCTGGAATCGCACTGGAGGCATGAGACAGACAGAGAGGCTCTGGACATCATCACTACTTTTGCGACAGGTCGCCTCAGTGTCTGTCTGCCATCGGTGGCCCGACGCCTCCTCGATCTCGTGCAACGCGTAGCTGCCGCCGGCAACTCTGCCTCTCGGTTGGTATCTTCCATGGGCAAGACCAACACGTCGATTGCACAATACGTGCCGACTGACACCCCGATTCCTGCTTCCACCTTGACCAAGGGCCAAGCCACCTTACTATCATCTTTCAAGAATGGCGGCAACGATCCTTCCATTGTCGATTTTGAGCCTCTGGAGATCGCTCGTCAACTCACATTGAAACAGATGAGCATTTTCTGTGCCATTCTACCCGAAGAGCTCCTCGGTGGTATCTGGATGAAGAATGGTGGCGTTGATGCACCCAACGTCAAGGCCATGTCTAGCTTCTCCACCGATCTCTCGAACCTAGTCGCAGAAACAATCCTCCATCACTCAGAGATCAAGAAGCGTGCCGCTGTGATCAAGCAGTGGATCAAGATCGCACAGCAGTGTCTTGAACTCAACAATTATGACGGACTCATGGCCATCATCTGCAGTTTGAACAGCAGTACCATAAGTCGCCTCAAGAAGACCTGGGATACAATATCCGCGAAACGCAGGGAGGTGCTTCGCACTTTGCAAGCACTGGTTGAGCCGAATCAGAACCACAAGGCTCTCCGCACGCGTCTCCACGACCAAGTCACCCCTTGTCTGCCATTCGTAGGCATGTATCTGACTGATCTGACTTTTGTCGATATTGGCAACCCTCCGACGAAGCAAATGACTCACGGCAATGAGGCCGATGAGGATGGCTGCTCTGGCTTGACCGTCATCAACTTCGACAAGCACACCAGGACCGCTAAAATCATCGGCGACCTGCAGCGCTTCCAGATCCCCTACCGTCTCCAGGAGATTCGGGACTTGCAGGACTGGATAACTGCTCAAGCGCAACGTGTCCGTGAGGGTGACCAGAGTAGCCAGCAGGTGACGTTCTACCGCAAGAGTCTTCTTCTTGAGCCTCGCGAGACCAATCGAAGCATTCCTGAACCTCCGCCGACGCCGTCAGTGATCACCCCTGTCGCGGGTTCCAAGACGGACCTCTTCGGCTGGATGACGAGGGATCGCAGTGGAACCTCTACTCAAATCTAACCGTTATGCCCGACGACCATCATACCCCTCCACCCCTCCAACGAACCTCTATCGTATATCTTCCATCCTTTCTCGACTTGATACCCACAACATTTTCAGCATTACTTTTCTGGATCTTACTTGCATAAGCACTGGACACAGATACCGCAAGTATCACATGGCGCAAAGGACACCACGACTCTTCCGGGAGCGCCTCCCAATCCCTAGCAACTCTTACAGCACGCAGCTACGCAGCGACAATGTATCACCATCTATACTGTGGCCAGAATCATCGCGAGATTTCTGTATCAGTCTGGCCCAACAACAGCAAAATTATTCTTTCTCGGACACGACGCATCCGATGGAAACCGGACGACGACAAGACTTTGTCATGTGTTCGATTGTGGGAACACTTATCCCTAACCTCATGTCTTTTTCTTCTTTTTGGACAAAACAGCAAGCGATTTCTCGTCATTTTCTTTTTTCTTCATTCTCTGCGACTCTTTATTGTATCGGTTTGCGTTGGGGTTGGGACGGTTCGGGACAAGCTCGCATTGTCCTGGCGCAGGCGTTTGATATGCATTGCATTTCTTTGATTTCTTACTCTTTATGGTTCGTTTCTGGGATATTCTGGCTGGAGAGGGCGGCGACCCTGTATTGTCTGGAAGGAAGAGGGCATTCAAAAGTTGTTTATTGTGGTAATAGTTTTCGTTCACTTTGGGCAGACGAGGGAAGAAGCAGGCATGACAGAACCGAATTAGTGTAGCGATACACGTTGGAGATTATGGAGAATGCGAATCAGAAGTTGAATTCATTGGATTGTTGGCCCATGATTGATGTTGTGAACCCATATTGGCGATGTGTTTGTAGGGTTTGGCTGTCTAGTTGCAGTTGCTTGTGTAGACGGAATCCATCCATAACACCTGCATGTTTCTTGCTACTTGCAAACTCGCAACACAAAAGCTGACCAACCTGCTGGCAAAGGATAACTGTGGATTCGCACCGTCATGGGTATTGTAGTGGCATTTCTTTTTTTAGAAAAAAAAAATAGATAAGTAGTAGGGTATGTTGCTATTCAAGGACAAGATTTGGCCATCGATTCAGAGGCCGGACATTATTACGACAAACTTGCCCAACTGCATCTCAGTAACACATGAAAATCATCATCGTTCATGTCCCATCTCGTGGTGAAAAGGTCGCGAGACTGAATGACGCAAACGGAGCCAGAAGCACCAAAGGTGACGAGCTCACAGAGTGAATATCTAAGCAGCCTCCTCGCCCTTCTTGATATCCCTGCCGACAATCACATCCTCGATCGTCTCGTTGGAAAACTTGAGATCCTCCTCGATCGTCACGTGGTCCTTGATCTTGAGCAGAATGACAGGCGCGGCGCAGAGCAGCGACAGCCCGAGGAGGCCCCAGGTGACACCAAACATGGTTTCAAACTCGAGGTGCCACGAGTCGAGGCGCCACCAGATGGCGGCACCGGCGGACTGGATACCCTTGTAGAACCCGGCGTAGTTGGCGGTCTTGCGGCCCGAGTTGGAGAGGGAGCCCATGAACCAGTAGATGCAAGTCTGCCACGCGGCGTCATAGAACCCGTAAAAGAAGTAGAGCATCATGGGGCCGGCGAATTCCGGGTCGGACCAGTCGAGCTTGTGCGACTCCCAGTCGGGCTCCTCGGTGCGGGCGCGGGAGACCTGGTTCTTCTGCCAGGCCCAGCCGCCGCCCCAGATGACAAAGGTGAGGACAGTGAGGGCGGCCAGGGCGGCGCGGGCGCGGACGGTGCGGCGGAAGCGGGTGAGGTCGAGGGCGAAACCGAAGATGATGGCGGCGCCGATCTGGGCGATCCAGTAGAGGAGGCCGTTGAGACTGCGGGTGCGGATGGTAAAGTGAGAGGCGTTGAGGCCGTTGTTCTGGTAGGTGTAGAAGATGTTTGAGGAGAAGAACATGGGGAAGAGAGCGACGATCCACCAGTCGGTGCGGAGAGTCTCGAGGAGGCCGAGGAATTCGGTCTTCCAGGTCGGGTTCTTCTGGAGGATGACCTTGGTGCCGTCGGGTCGGATGACTTTGTCGGCATCGCTGATGAACAGACCAATGATGAGTCCGGTGGTCATGAGAACGATGAAGCTAGCATTCGGTTAGCTCACTGTGTTAGTTTCAGGCTGATTGTGATTGCTCCTACCCGATGTAAGTTCCGTTGTTTACCGGACCACCCTTGTTCTCCAGGTTTTGAACCAGGGGAATCTGAGCATGCCGTTAGTAATTGATTCAGAAACGTCGCCAAAGTTTAGGGAAACCTACGAGAGAGCCCAGAACAGCACCACTGTTGAAGATGACCCAGAACACCGAGATATAGCGGCCCTTGGACTCTTCAGGAGGATAGGACATCATGATAGCACCTTGGGCGGTCCACAACAGACCTGCGCGGAATGGTTAGTACGTTTCGTCAAGCCGATATGTCATTTTGCGTGACATCTCACCAGCGCAGAAACCGAGGAAGCATCCGGCGAAGATGATGAATCCAAAGTTCTCGTTGATATTGTAGGACAGGAAGCTAGCGGCGTAGACTGCATAGCCAAGACCACCAATAGTGAGGGTTGCACGAAGACTGCAAAGTTGCTCATGATCAGTAACAGACTACTCCGGGACGTCAATGATTCTGGCACATGGAACGCACCCAATTTTGTTGGCGACGGTGCCACTGAAGAAGCCAACAAAAGCAAAGATGGAGTAGAGGCAGGTGTTGGCAATATCTTGGGCGTGGAAGTCGACCTGACCACCACCACCGATACCACCGAGAGCATTGAACATGCCCGGGCACATGAAGCAGACGAAGGAGATCATCAGCAACTGGATCCGCGGTGAAGCGTAGTAGAATTCCTTGCCGAAGATGGTGAAGCTCTTGTACATCCAGCCGCTAGGCCGATCGACGTGAAGGGGGGCCTCATTTGCCTCGTGAATATCAGTGTGCTTTGATTCTGGGGTGGATTCGACAGCCGCGTGGCCAGTCTTCTCATCGTGTGTCGCCATCGCGAGTATCCGTGTGGACGTGTAGTGGCGTGAGCGCCAAGCGCAGGGCGAGGTTGTGTGTGAAGCTACTCGCAGACGCGAAACCAGGATTCGTGAGTTTAAGCCGCTGTTCTACCTGAGCAGTCGCAAGGCAGTGTGAAGTAGTGGAAAGTGAGTGAGACTGGTGAATCACAATCGAGGGGCAGGATCAGGATGGGAGGAGAGGAAGAAAAAGGTTCCTATACATAATAACTGACGGGCGGCGGAGGGCGAGTTATGTTTTAGGTTTTGATCAAAAGACCCTTGGTTGACGGGTGATGGGATTGTTGCGCCGATCACTGCTGGAAGGCAACCAGTCAGTGGTAAGTGGTAGCAGCGGCACGGACGGGGGGTAGCTGGTGAATGTGGATATCCCTTCTCCTTTCGTTTCCATGGAGTGTGCATGTCCAATACGAGGCCAGCGACGGGTGCCCATCCATCATTCATTCAATCATGATCACATGTATCACAGCTACCTACCTACCTATCGCCAGGTTCCTTCCAGACCGACTTTGATGTTGCAGTGGCTTGCGACAGGGTCGTGTCGCTTCGCGGGGGAGGCTGGCACCAAAGACGGGTTGGTACCGTCGCTACGTGACAGCGAGTGGTGTGCAGCGTGCAGTGAGCAAGTGTGCGAGAAGAGTGTGCATCAAAGCTCGCGTGAGTGGAGGGTTTCTCCTCACTGGGGTCCCGGGGTTGGGTCCGTGTGTGGTTGGTTGCAGGACGATACTCGGGAGCCATCTCGTCGCCCTGATTGTGGGTGTTGAATGTTTTCATTCATTCGTTTTGACGGGGCAAACGGCCACCAAGCTCACCGACAAGGACGCGATGTCACGGTCACGAGAGAGGCTGATCAACTGTCACTGTCTCCTGCTTAGGCAAGACGAGAGAGACGTCAGGCAGGAGCACCCAAGACTCGAGATCAAAGGTTATTAGGACTCAGTCGGAGGTGCAAGTCCATGGACCCACCCAAATCTCGCAGCATGCCCGCATCCATCCTGCGATTCGCCCCATCCCCATCTCATCTGCCGTCAAGAGCCGTGATTGCGTCGTGTGGCCGAGAGACACATCTCGTCCTACAGACTCGGTGAACTCGAACGGCAGCAAACCCATTTAGAACATCTGCCCTGAAGCTTTCAGCCTGGCGCTGTCTGGAGCAGCACACTTGTGGCTTTGCTTCTTGCTTGCCTCGCGCATAGCGCCGGAGCATTCCAGAAACCGCCAAAAGTTCGTTGGCACGTGCTCAGGTGCTCCTTCTCTTTCCCCAGACAAAGCACAGGGCTGCCCACCCTGATAAGGAAGGGCCGATGCTGGTGACTTTCTGACTGGTCGACAAGGTGGGGCCATCAACACGATGAGATGGAACTCTCCTGCTCACCTCGACATCTGCACGTTTCACGCCACAGATGTTTTTCGTTTAGTTCCAAACGCGTATCAGAGGAGCGATAACACAAGAGGATCCGCAGGAAGGTATGTGAGCTATTCAAGCAGATTTACGCGATACTGTCACATGTGGCGGCTCAGTCTCGCACTATCATCGACAGCTAGCAAGATGAGGCAGGCTGCTGAAGTTGGACGCATGGTGACGAGGATCTAGCGCCGTCTCGAAATTCGCAGGTAGCAGCAGCTTGGCATGAGATGGCGCAAAAGTCTGCTCATCCTTCGCGTCCTAGACTACATCGTGAGCCTGCCAGCCTTGATGTCTCCTCGGGCGCTCGTCTTGTTGCACCGCGCGCGCTAGATGCCACACCCGCCTATTTCCGCTGCAACGTTGCACGGGTTCAGCCGCCGCGCTTCTCACCGTGCACCTCACTGTCCCACCACCACTAGCCTCGGCCCGGTCATGATTGCACAACTCAATCCGAGAACTACCTCGAATTTTTATGGGCGAGTGATGGCAGATTCCTGCCATCCGGAATCCGGGGTAGGTTGCATTTATGTGTCAGGTCCCAACTTTGTCCAGCCGACGATTCACGAGAGCGTCGACACCTTGTTTGCAAGTCATTGCGGTCACTCGCCAGCTGCTTTCGGTGCAACGCTCCTGCATATGATGCATCAGATCCGAACAGGACCGATCGTGGTGTGTTTGTCTCTGTGGCGGACGTGCACAAGACCCTCGAATACTGGATATTGTGGTTATCAGTATAAGGGACCGAGCCCAGTTCCCTCCAAAACAAATTGCTCTTCCGGTGCCCCGGGTTTGCTAAGCCTCAAGTCCATCAGGTTGGGTAGACTATGACGAGGCACTCGGTCATGCTAGACCGAGTGATAAAAACCATCCGTCTTCATCCTCGACTGCACCGAAGTTTAGCAGGACGATTTATGTAAAGGTTACATGTGCCCTCCCCTCCAGCCTCGAGGACACTGGCAGGTGAGCAATCAAAGACCGTCGCCACACCAGATTCTTGAGCTTCTGGTCTTTCCCAAAGAAATACCAACAGGTTGCAGACCCGACAGATCCGACCGCATGACGAAGAAGGAGGAGGAGAGAACATCTCGCTGCAGTCCTCACTTGTCTGACGGAAATGCCAGTAACGCCATATGAAGGCGATTGAGCTTGTGAAGAACGTGGCCCATCAGTTGAGAACCATCCTTTCCACCTCCCCTCGAATGTTTGTCAATACTGCTAGTGCTAGCAGCGCGACTGAGATGTAGTTCATGTGTGTTTCAGATGCGTGTGATCGAACACGAACATCTTGACAACGGCACTTGCAGAATCTCGTCAGGAAAAGTTGCCAGTACTCACGCTCACCGTGCTGAGCACGTGTGGCTCAATGGGCATCCAAACGAGAGATGAGCAGCTTGGAAGAGACTGACCGTGACATAGCAGACGCTCCATGCCCGCTGTTGAAACTGCTTGCTTCAGGAACTTCTTCGGCCAAAGGAGACAAACACTGCTTTGCATTACATATGCCCGCATGCGCCTCCTCAGTCCCAAAAGGGTCTCTGATCAAGTGTTTCGACGCGCGGCGTTCAATGCCGGGGCTCAATGCGAAACAGCAGAATGCGTATTCGAATAATTTTCAATGAGGAGAGCTGCAGGCGCGTGGCAGGCAATATTACTGATATCCACACTGACTCCCCAGACACCATTCGGAAGCGGTCATAGTGAATGAAGTGCCCAGACAAACATTCTCTCCCGCAACGGCTATCTGGCCCGAGATTGGATCGACCTATTTGCCCAGTGATGTAAGATATCGCGTTCACGTTTGAACTGATGATGATGGAAATTTATGGAGACGGTGATGGCCAGAGGAGCCGCTGTGGTATATGACTATTCTATTCCCAGTCTGTGACAGGAGAATCCATTCCGACATACTTTTGCTGTAAACAAGGAGACCTGTGACCAACATGTGCGAAAGAAACAGTGAAGGCTATGGATGACAAGGCGCTCACTGCCCGATCGCAATGTCAGCGATTTCCAAGACAGGACAACTGGCCAGCTGTCTCGGCGGACCGCTGCGTCACTGGAACCCCTTTTACCAGTCGATCTTTACCAGCGAACAGGCGCTGATGCCCTCTCATTCGCGCTGACGTGCATCTCTGACAGCTCCGGTTCTCCGAAAGGCATCAAGCCTTGTTTTGGTCACGATTCCCCTTCAGTCGGTGCGGCCGTACATGATGCAGTCAGTTTCTATACTGCTGCTAAACTTTTCCCCCGTCTCCATGGTGTGCAAGTCGTCAATGTCGTCGTGTAAGGTCCGGTCGAACCATGAGTTTCAGGCGTCTGAGCTGCCCTAGTCGTACCCCGGCCTCAGACACGCCCATATAGTATATGAGCGTCCAAGGTTGGTTTTTTGAGGGGTAGCCGGCAAGCCCGGGGGAGTTCCACCCCCCTTTTGACGCACAAACTCAGCCGAAGACGGTAGCGCCACCAGACTCGACGGCCTCGATCTCGGAGAGGGAGATGGGAGCGCGACGGAATCGAGCAGGCAGCTCTGAGACGTCAAAGGCAACGCCGTTCTGGGGCTTGATGGGACCGAGCTGAGCACCAGAAGTACCGCCCACGCCGCCTGCGCTGCTGGAGTAGATGCTGCGCTGAAGGGGACCGTGCTGTTGGGCGTGGTCGCGGTAGGCGCTGAAGGAGGAGTGGCTGCCCTTGTTGGCACCGGAGCCGTAAGCGCTGAAGCTGGCGGGGAGGTGGCCCTCGGGAGAGGCAGGGTGAGGCTTGGGCGTGTGGTCGATTGAGGCTATTTCGAGAACCAGAGTTAGCAGGATGCTCACGGGCGTGAGAGGATCGAATCCCTTCCGAGCCACGGATGCGGCGTGGTTGGGGAGTGCAGGCAAAGAATCCAATTGCTTACCAGGAATGCTGCGCTGGCCAATGAACTTGATCAGAGGCTGACGCTCAGCGTGCTGAGCAGCCTGGCGGAGAACTCTGGTGGTGAACATTGTGGGATTGTGGATGAGGTGGTTGTCGTCGAAGAAAAGGACGTGAGAAGGGAAAGGAAAGTGGTGACGGAGGTAGTCGGGTAACGAAAACGGCTCAAAAATGGCTGTTTCGCGTCGGGCGCGTTCGGGTGCTGCTGAACTTCGGGCTTTTTGGATGGATGGGGGGTCGTAGCGGGACAGAGCGGGTTTCTCTTCGTAATGACTGGGGGGTTGGAAAGCAAATGGGTATAGATGGGTAGTCGGTGCGTGACGGAAAGGCTGGGCGAACGAGCAGGTTTAATGAGGCAAGAAAGAGTAGTGAAGGAGATAAAAACCGAGTACGAGGAGGAGTAGGAGGAGGAGGAGGAGGAAGGACGAGGGATTTGAGGATTTTTAGCTTTTCTGGAAACCCCCAAGGCTGTTTGCAGTGGTGGTGTGGTTCACGTACTGCACAATAAGCGTGCCAGCCAGATAACAGATGATGTGTGGGATGGCGTGAGGCTCGGAAGTGTGGTCTGTGGCCTGAGGCGTGGAGAAAGCCGGTGCCTGATTGGTAAGGGGACAGGAGATGGTTCGACGCGAATGGCTAGGTTGCGATGCCGGCGCGCCTTGAGGGCTCTGCACAGCAGCGCGTCCAGTGCTTTACAATTGCTGCGGCCAGGCTGCATTAGCGATGCTGCTAGCGACGGGATCCGCTCACCGACCCCGCTTCAACCCTGAACCAGGGGCAAGGCCGGCCCCGATGACGGCGAGGACCAGTGTTTAGGCTTCGTTTGCGTGTCTGCCTGGGCACTTCGCTCCTCGAAACACCAGCTTTTACTCCTGGCAGCGACATATCGAGCACTCGATCCGGCTTCGACTACCCTGCCATGTCGTCATCATAGTTGGAATGAAATTCTGGTGTTCCATAACTCCCAAGAAGGCCAGACAATTTGCCATCGACCCTAGCACGTGACGATGCACCAAATCAGATGCGGCAAAAGTACTTGTCGTCGCCCACTGGCAATCCTGATCAGCAAAGACACGCACATCTTGCATATTATCCCACGCTCCGCGCCCACAAATGTCGTGCCCAAACAGCCTTTCGCCGAAACCCGAAGATCGGATTCCAGGCTCTAGCTTTCACGGACCAAGGGGGGACCACCCTGGGGTTTGCCCACGCGCTGCTCCACGCCAGTACAGATGCCAGGATGACGGTCCACTCGCATGCATGCGGGGGAATGGCATGACGGAGCGATTTGACAAACCTTTCTTGTCTTTATCTGCTGTATGATAAATCCAAGTGGAGGCGGTCGCGTAACTTTTTGCTTTGCGACCGCTCGACTTTCGCACTTCGCGGCTGGCACGAAAAAGACTATGGCGAGCCGGTGATTTCAACACCGAGGTGGTGCTGTCGACACAAGCAGCCGCCCGATGAATAGCCCGTTTTTTTCGTTTTCTTCGTAGAGAAGGGTTCATTAGGGCATGACGCACGAGGACACGGCACCAAACAGGCCGGTCAAACTGTCCGAGCTTCAAACCCTCACCATGGTGTCGTTTTTCCAAGACGCGATGGTTACCTGACAGCTTGGCCCGCTTGTATCCGACTCGGCTCACGCAGGCTCGGCGCGATCGTCTTCTTGGCTGCCAAGGATGGGGCTTTCCGATGCCATGTTATATATCGCTCATCGCCACGGGTAGCGATCGGTAACGCTGTCAGAATTGACATCACACCCTCACCCTCGTTCGAGATCGAAGCAACGACAATGGTATCACTGCTATCCGAATGCTAGCATTCGGCAAGACCAAGAGCGCGCCGACGGGTGTCAAGACCGCTGGGATAGATAGCTTATCCGTGAGAATGAGCTGTCAAGGTCGAAAGCAATCCACAACCTAGCCCTGCTAGGCCTAGGCAGGCTGCTCTGCCTCTTCAGAACTGGAACAACTCAGCTCAGACTCTTGGTTTTGAAGAGCGCACACTGACTCTGAGTCTTTTTGAGCGTTGTTGGACTCAATCACTCCGGCAGTGAGCTCCAATGGTTACCACCCCGAAGGACAGTTCCCTCGTATGTGACTCAGGCGTGAGGATTGAGGATGTCAGGCACCTCGAGCGTGGATCAGGCTTTCCTGACCTTGTGAATCTGTCGCAGAGTTTTCTCTGAAAGTGCAATCCAGCGTGGCATGTTGGATCCGGCGGGTCGAGGAGGAAGGGAAATGGTTGACGACCGTGCAAACTCTGAGCCACCGGCGTTTACGGCTGCAGACGTGGTGATGACATGTCTGTTTGTTTCGCGACTGAACTGAGTAAAGCGATGCGAGCAAGTGGCGATTGACTCAGTGGCCACAAGTCGGCGTACGGATCATGCCTCGCGCTTGAGATTGAAATTGAATAGATTGAAACTTGGCTTCAGGATCGGAACTTGCTCAGGCCTCTCCTTGAGGATATGGAGGCCGTTCTGCATACGTCTTGAGGCGGACCGAGATCCCACGAGATCCGAAAGCTCAAAATTGTGGCGGCACGCGGAGACTTTGAATATGTGCTCATTCCCCTAAAGAGCCTTCAGCGATATCTCGGCCTTTCGGCCTGAAAGTCCCCGTGGACTGCGTTTCTGTGTAGGATGCTTCTCCAAGGGATTGCCATGTCATGCGCTGCATGCGCGGGCCTACCTACAATGCGCAGGACGCGCAGAACTTGCTCAACAGCCTTTAATCTTACTGCTCGTCCCGGGCTGCGAGCCTGAGCAGAGTCTCGCTTGCGGCGAAATCATGTTTTCTAAATCGCCTCGTACCGTCAGATTGGCGAGGACTCGTTCCGCACAGGCGGCTTGACGGGTATGGAGCAGGGTCCTGCACGAAACAAGTTTGTTTATTCGGGGGCGAGCCTTACGGTTTCTGGACATATGGGCTAACGGAGGCAAGATGCCCGCTGACGATGGCAGATTGCCTGGGTCCGAATCCAGGAATCTCCGCCAATTCTATCAATTTGTCGACTGTACGCGCCAGGTTACTCGCAAGCCTCCCGCAAACTATTGGTTCGCAGCTGCAGCTCGCCCCCCAGACTGGGTTCTCTCTTGCCTCTTCGGGGTGTTAGAGCGCGGCATATTGCAACACTCAATTGCGGCGGCCCTCCACACTGGATTCGATTCCACGCGGTAGGCAGTCACGGGCGCAATGGGGAAGACGGGCGATTGCGAGGGCGTCATGCGAGGGATGATGGCAGCAAGAGGACCCCAGGTCTTGTGAGCCCTGATCGACACGAACATGGACGCGGGACGAGGCGGCATTTTGGAGAACACGGCGCGGAAGCCGAATGCGATTTCTGGGTCTGCAATCAAGATCGTCGGTGCCTGTTCGATTGCCATATTGAGAACGGAGGAGCAGGACGACGAGCCTCGGAGTATCGGGAGCTCAAGCCATAGAGATCTCGTCAACAGCATCAAGAAGAGTTATATCTATCAGGGCCGTCCTTCTGGATCTACTCATTCCCATCATCTCACATCATCTCACTTCGAGTCGTCGCTTCAGTACAAACAGTCGGAATCATGTATCACAAGTTTGCGGTCCTCTCGGCCTTGCTGGCTGCCGCCAAGGCCCAGCAGGTCTGCACTCTCACTCAGGAGCAGCACCCTTCCATGTCTTGGAAGAAGTGCTCTTCTGCCGGCTCTTGCACGAACCAGAACGGTCAGGTCGTCATTGATGCCAACTGGCGCTGGACTCACTCCGTCAGCGGTGCGACCAACTGCTACACCGGTAAGCTTGAGAGCAATTGTCTTAACCATCACACAAGGTACTGACATATCTTCCAGGCAACAAGTGGGACACCAGTCTTTGCCCCGACAACGAGACCTGTGCCAAGAACTGCTGTCTCGATGGTGCTCAGTACGCCTCGACCTACGGAGCCAGCACCAGCGGCGATGCCTTATCTCTTGGTTTCGTGACCCAGGGTGGCTCTGGCACCAATGTCGGCTCCCGTCTGTACCTGATGAACTCGTAAGTTTCTCTTTCCTAGGTTTACCCTCATTACTTTGGAGGCATACTTGTGCTAACACTGAGGCAGTGAGACAAAGTACGAGATGTTCAAGCTTGCGGGCAATGAGTTCACCTTTGATGTCGATACATCTTCCCTCGGGTAAGAACACTACCATTTTCCCAAGTCAGCTCAGAACCGTCCTAACAAGAGATGCAGATGTGGTCTGAACGGTGCTCTGTACTTTGTCTCCATGGACGCCGACGGCGGCATGGCCAGGAACCCCACCAACAAGGCCGGTGCCAAGTACGGCACTGGTTACTGTGACAGCCAGTGCCCAAGGGACCTGAAGTACATCGCTGGAAAGGCCAACGTGGAGGGATGGACTCCTTCGACCGTTTCCGCCAACTCGGGTGTCGGCGACGTCGGAGCCTGCTGCGCTGAGATGGACATCTGGGAGGCCAACTCCATCTCCAATGCTCTCACTCCTCACCCCTGTGACACTTCCGGCTTCACCACATGCGAGGGTGACGGCTGCGGTGGCACGTACTCCAACGATCGCTACGCCGGAACCTGCGACCCTGATGGTTGCGATTGGAACCCCTACCGTGTTGGGTCCACGGAATTCTACGGCCCCGGCCCCGAGTTCAAGCTGAACACCAAGAAGAAGATGACGGTTGTCACCCAGTTCCCCGCTCAAGGCGACAAGGTCACTGCCATCCGCCGCTTCTACATCCAGGACGGTGTTCGCTACGACACCCCCAAGGCTCTCAACGTACCTGGCTACACCGGCAACGAGATCAACAGCGAGTACTGCGCGGCTGCAGAGGCTGAATTCGGTGGTGAATCTTTCTCCGACAAGGGTGGCCTGAACCAGATGTCTGACGCCCTCTCCAACGATATGGTCCTGGTCATGAGTATCTGGGACGACTACGGCGTCAACATGCTCTGGCTCGACTCCGTCTACCCCGTTGGCAGCACCAAGCCCGGCGCTGCTCGTGGTAGCTGCCCCGCCGACTCTGGCAAGCCCCCGGTCGTTGAGAAGGAGCAGGCCAACGCCAAGGTCATCTACTCCAACATCCGTTTCGGTCCCATCGGCAGCACCACCTCCTTCAACGAGCCCGGCACTGGCGAGCCCGGCACCGGTAACCCCCCCACTACTTCTCGCACGACCACTGCTCGCACAACCACCACCACCATGGCTACCAGCACCCGTGGCAACAACGGCCCTACCCAGACCAAGTACGGACAGTGCGGTGGCAACAACTACTCGGGCCCTACTGCTTGCGTTGGTGGTTCTTCTTGCCAGAAGCTCAACGACTGGTACTCTCAGTGCCTGTAAGCGCCGCAAATTTGGGCGAGCGTTTGGATGGTGGATGGTAGCGGCAAGGGCCAGAATGTATATCTCTGCTGGGCCTCCATATCAGGAGGGATTATACTGAGCCCATGGATCAGGATAGAAGCCTCTTTCTTTCTTAAATTGCAATGATGAATATGAATCATGTTTTTCCATCATTACAAAACTCTACTCCCAGTACATACGCTTGAGTGAAACGGTGCTGTTCTATTATTGACTAAATCAGCAGTATAAAATGCTGGCCTCTAGCCAAGCTATTCATCAGTTGACATCAAGTCCAAAATACGCACTTCTCTCTAACAGATGGAAAATTCACAAGAAAAAATAAGAGTTCATTTTCGAGGTGCAATTGCGATACAATTGAGTTCATTGATCGCCTGTACAGTTCGTCAATGGAGGCCAAGCTGGAACTTCCCAAGCGCAGTACCAACGGGGTAGTCCAAGGTTCACTCTGGCGTAAAATGAGCATACGACGAGTGACCCAACCAGAGCGTCTACCGAAATGACGTTCAATGGTCTAATCGCCACGGGTATTAGTGCTGTTTCGCCTTCCCTGATGGATCTGGCATTGCGGCGTCTCACCCTCCGTGTGGGGGCGAGATGTGGTGGGGGTGGGTGATACCCCTGGCATTATATAGCTTCCCGCCACGGAGCTCGAGGTGCCGATCCTGTCTTGATCAGGCTTCCCAATTTGGAGTTCCGCGGATTCCAAGCTCGGCTCGGCTCCGGCATGTTGCGGCTGGGCAGTCTGGGCAGTCTGGGCAACCGTCTGGGGAAATGGTGGGGATGATGGAAACAAACAGGGGAGAGAGGGAGCGGCACATGATGTAGAACGTCAGTCCAGAATGCGCGGCATGATAGAGAGAACCAGGCAATGGTGAAGAGAGACCGAACAATTCTCCGTCGGCGCGGGGCGCCGTGGCAAGAGATGAGTAGTGATGATAATGTGGGTTTTCTGCTTAATGCTCTGGCCTGGTTGAGGTGATGATCCGTTCCACTAGAGTGCCCTTTCGGACGATGGCTTCCCGGTAGAGTAATTTTTCTGCCTAGTCATTTGTTTCTCTACCTTGTTTCCCATGACGGTGGGGTTCATGTGCGAGTCCTCATCTGGGGTTGTATCGATGGGTGTGATCGTTCGGCCCAGGAGCTTGAGCATCCGATCATGCCTGGGAAGTATGGTCGAAACTGACTACGGTCGTCAGCCTCAAGAGTACTTGAAGAGCAGGATGGCTCCTCCTTGGGGCTCGTTCTGATTCCTACCCATCCAGACGTGTCCCAAAGCCTCCAGACACCCAATAGCCATGGCGTCCCATCTTCTCCTCACAGCTCTCCTCGCGACTGGGGCTTTTGCCCAGCAGACAGCATGGGGCCAGTGCGGCGGTAACAACTGGAACGGCCCTACGAGCTGCGTTTCTGGCAACGCGTGCTCCGTGATCAACGAGTGGTACCATCAGTGCGTCCCCGGCGCCACGCAGGCTCCCAACCCGACCACCACCACCACCCGGCCTCCTCCGGTCACCACCAGCAACCCGGGCAATGGCAACGGCAACACCGGCAAGGTGCAATACTTTGGCGTCAATATGGCAGGCTTTGACTTTGGCTGCGCCACTGACGGCAATTGCAACACCAACAAAATCTACCCACCGCTGCGCAACTTCAAGGGCACAAACGACTACCCAGACGGCGTCGGCCAGATGCAGCATTTCCAGCGTGACAACGGGATGAACATGTTCCGTCTGCCCGTGGGCTGGCAGTACCTCGTCAACAACAACCTCGGCGGCACCCTCAACTCGCAGAACCTCGCCAAGTACGACGAGCTCATGCAGGGCTGCCTGTCCACCGGCGCGCAGTGCATCATCGACATCCACAACTACGCGCGCTGGAACGGTGGCATCATCGGTCAAGGCGGACCCAGTAATGACCAGTTCGTCAGCCTCTGGCGTCAGCTCGCCACAAAGTACGGCGGCAACGACCGCATCTGGTTCGGCATTATGAACGAGCCGCACGACGTCAACATCAACACCTGGGCCCAGACCGTCCAGGCCGTCGTCACGGCCATCCGCCAGACCGGCGCGACAAACTACATCACACTGCCCGGAAACGACTGGCAGTCTGCCGGCGCTTTCATCTCCAACGGCAGCGGCGCCGCGCTGCTGAAGGTCAAGAACCCCGACGGCTCCACAGACAAGCTCATCTTTGACGTCCACAAGTACCTCGACTCTGACAACTCGGGTACACACACCGACTGCGTGACCAACAACATCAACGACGCCTTCGCCCCGCTCGCGACTTGGCTGCGACAGAACAAGCGTATGGCGATCCTGACAGAATCGGGCGGCGGTAACACCGACTCTTGCCTGCGCTACTTTTGCGAGCAGATCAAGTACCTGAACCAGAACTCGGATGCGTACATCGGCTACACCGGCTGGTCGGCCGGATCTTTTGACGGAACGTACGAGCTGGTGTTGACGCCTACGTGGAATGGCAACGGGTGGACGGATCGTCCCTTGGCCAAGTGTCTGGCAAGGTAAATGCCAGTCTGAGATTGGAGTGTACACTTTAGTCATATGCAGTCAATGCACATCACAGTGAATTAAGTTTATACAATGAATCCTCAGATAAAGTGACGTCGGAGATTGGCTTCTTCGAGAAACAGTGGGCGGGAGTGGGAAACCTTGAGCAGACATAAAGAGACATGGAGTTGGCGGGGTTGAGTAAGACACTGAAGTTTTTTTGTCAGGTACATGTTGAAATTCTGCTAGATTTGAAGCATTGTAGGCGGGTAAACGAGAGCTTCGAACTTGGAAAATACTCAGTCGTGTCCATCAAAAGGGTGGTAACGTTCCCAGTCGCCTACCATATCATGTGCAATATGTCTATACCGATATTTGTAGTTTATCGTTCCCAAAAATCTTGACCTCGTCAGCTCGCACATCCACACTGCTCGTTGTCATAAACCTTTCAGGTTCAACGAAGTGGCATGCTCGTGATATTGCCTTCATTGAGCTCATACTTCGGAAGTAACCGAAAACCACAAACTAAGCTAATGTGCACCTTGGAGCTTCTGATACCTCAAATTCTCGCCACAATATTGCGCGAGGTCAATATCATCTTCCTCTCTTGCCGCACAGTTCCTCTCATCTCTCTATACACGAGGTTTGTCACATCCGTCTTTGCCCTTCTCTGCAGTTGCACTCCGTAAGGAACTTGAAATGCTGCGGTCTTCGTCCTAGTCGAATAGACCTTGTCCCTTGAGTATCGTTGTCATTTGTAGGCAGTCAACCGTTTACGCCAGCTTCACACAATGTCTCCCTTCTTGCTTCAGAAATGCAATAGACTTGTTATCGGCGGCCGTCACTTTTCCTCCATCTTTAATTGGAGGATATGCGAACGAGCTTGGTTTTTCTCTCCCGAGGCTTGATTGCGAGTGTGTCGAATGCCCCGGTCTCCCTTCCGTTGAAGGTTGAAAGAGGCGCAGGAACATTAGCAAAAAACGTTCCGTTCAGTTCGATTTCCATTCAGACTCTTTATAGGTGAGGCAGCGGACGTTTGCCACCATAAAGCCACCTAATTCAAGAGCCCTCTGGCTCAATATGTTCTTTATTCTCGCATCAAACTGCTCATTTGATATTGTTGCGTTTTTGTTGCAATGCAGAGCCAGGAAAGTAACCGAGTTCTCTGGTCGAATAAGGTTCGGACCAAGAATACAGGCACATATATCGATGGCCGTCGCATCTGACTTCCTTCTGATTAGCACAGTAAGATGCTTCATCCTTTGTGTTCCCCAGTAGACAGGATTTTGGCGTAGTAGCCAGCCGTAGTACACGCGTACCCTAGCCAAATCGATGAAGAAGTGATTGCTGCCGTAAAGAATCCTGTAACACTCGCCTAGGCTGAGAACTAATGTGTCAGCGGTGTTAGGAAAGTCATAAATTCATTGTTGGACTTACGCTTGATTGCAGGTTCTCATCACCGATACGTCAACATCTGGACTGAAAAAATCCCCAAAGCCCCTCGGCTGGAGGAGCCATTTGGGTGGAGTTTTGCGTGTCCTGTTGTACTGTGATAAAGGAATCGGCGTAATCCAGATGTTTCGATTCCCAAGAGGGTAGTTCCAAACGAGATTTCTCAGCTCTCCAGGAAGACGGAAAAGAGGCGATTCGACCTGCGCTTGAGGAGTCTCGACGTATGTGCTTGCAGGAGGCTGATAGCCTTCGTCAGCAGCCATATTTGCTGATCGAGGGGAAAATCCAGGACTTTGTTGAGGTGAGTTTGCCGAGCCCGAATGTGTAGTGCGCGAGATGAAGAGTTTGGAACGGTGTCTGCCTAAATCGAGGCCGCGTGGTGGAGGAAGTTGGTGCCTTTGCGCCTAGCATAGGTTTCCTGAAACGCGATCACAGTGACGGCACTGCAAGAAGGTGCTAGACACTCACAAACGGTAGGCAACAGTCAAAAGTTTGTATTGGGATCTGCTGAGCCTCTGAATCGTGATACCACTGGATGACTGCCAAATTCATCTCATCGCAGACTACCAAACCCAAGTTTCATGCTTCAGCCTATATCCACACCATCAGTCTTCCCCAGAACCAGTCAACCTGTTGATGACATTCTCGAATCTCCACAGCACCACCATGCCGAGAATCGAACCGTGCGCGTTCCATCAGTGGTTGAGCTCGATCTTCCTGACCCAAGCGCGGGCGTGCTCAGGTCGATACTCATATGAGTCTCGAAAAAGCCTTTCGAGCCACGGACTGATACTTTCGCTTATTCCTCGTCTCACGATAACAAAATCGTCGTAGAATATCCAGCGAACCTTGGCTGCCACCGTACCACCATGCCGGCGGGCGGCGGTTCCGATCATCTTTTCGAGCCGCGCCGCAGATACGTTCATATAGTTCCTATAAACCGGTGTCAGGAGAGTATGTCGCATTCTGATCTCAGCAAGTTCGGACCGAGGAGGTTGAGGCATACGTCTGCCATTGGGGCCGCAGTTCCGATCTCGACGGGCACCGTGAGCCGACGCATGCGTTCCGTTGGCCACAGAGGGGATCTCCCGCGCGTGAGATCCTGTGCCGAGGCTCGCAAGTGTATCGCCCGTTAGGCCACGCTTCGCCTCGGGAAGCAACGCCAACGGAGCTGTCGAGGTACTCTCCGTACTGGATCATATCGGCGAAGAAACGGTTGGTGTTGTATAGAATATGGCAGCCCTCGGTGAATCTGAAATTTATTGTGTCAGTGATAGTAGGGTAATATTTGTTTCCTGACCAGAAGACGCACGCCCGCTTGCAAGTTTTGATGATGGATATCTGCAAATCGTTCACCGGTAAGGGCTGCCAAAAAGAACCTGTGAGTCAGAGTGTTTCATAGAATTAGGGAGTTCACAAGACATATATCACGGACCGTTATATGGGAACTATACAACTCAAGATCGAGCAGTCGCCACTGCCAGCGTTCAACTTCTGGCTGCGGCTCGCCCGATAGTAGCGTTTCAATGGCTTCTGACGGCTGTATCTGGACCACAAACACATGTCGACCTCCCAGAAGGTGCGTGTATATTGTGTTTCGAAGCTCGGGCGGTAGTCGGAAGAACCGCGATTGCGTTTACTGATGGCGGTCGTCAACGCGCACGAGGCTGCCAGTTGCTGGAGGTGGTGAGGACCCCATTACTCGGTAAATGTTGCCGGGCTATTGTCTCCAGGCTTTGGATTAGTTCTGCAAAACTATTATTGTGATCGTGATTGTACGTCGGAGAGTGAGTTCAAAATAGCAGCTCGTTGGGTGAGAGATGTGAAGGATGCGCTGTACACAGTGTCATAAATCCTTCTTTATTTCAAGGTAGTGTAACAGAAAGGAAGACCAGATTTCCTTCAGAATTGCGAGTTGGCTCTGAGGGGAAAAAAGCGAGGTCGCCGAAGTTCTTCTCGGTCAGGAATTGTTTGGTTACACAAATGACGCTTGATGATAGATAACCGCGTTTGCAGGCAATGACTGCCGCCCATTCCAAACAGAACCCTTGCGCCATGCTGTTCCCAAAATCAAATACAAAAAGAGTAATAAAGATACAAAATCGCCCTGAGGTATATCCCTTTCATTTTTGCCAATCCAGAATGCAGCAATCAAGATGTGACAAACAGCATACAGAGCCGGCAGTGTTCTGAATCAGACCTCGCCACTGCGGCAAAACGCGAATTTGCTCTCGCTCCCCTTCTCAACAACTGAGTCTTTAACGCCATCTGTGAAAGGTTGAGAAGACCTCCTGTGCTTGCGCTTTCTCATCCGCGGTGCCTTGGTGACCGCGTTCGAGCACTGCTGTGCGACTTCAATGGCCCGTCTGTAGCGTATACGGGGCGCACCCTTGTTGACCCGAGCCTGTGAGAACATTCGTTGCACAGCTGTTGGATAAGATGAGTCGCAGTCTTCCGTGTCTGACGGCTCCTCATATGCCTCGTTGTCTTGGTTCTGATCAGCCATACCGTCGTCTGGAACAATAGGGTCTGAGAAATCTCGGGTTTGCGTCCAATCTGCTGGTCGGACGCTCGGGTTCGCTGCTCTGACTCGTCTCCTATGCTTTCTGGCAAGCAGTCGCTGGCGACAAGCATTCAGACAATGATGCTCTTCGTTCTTTTCGTCACGCCGGATATCCTGGTCTGAGTCTACCTCCATTGACGCTACGTCCCAAGAGATGGTTGCGGCAACCGCGGGGACAACCGTGGGCCGGAGGGGTGACACGTGAAGTTCCCTTGCGAGGCGTTCGGCTGGTGGCGATGGAGCAGACAGAGTGTCGGGATGAGCCGTGTGTGAAATGGGACTACTACTCTTTTCGCTCTCCAAGCCCGGTGTCGATGAGATGCAGGAGAAGGCGGGTGTGGTAGGTCGAGGCAGCGATGGAGGTGTATCGACCTGGGGAAGCTGTCCTTCGAGAGAGCTCATGGTTTGCTCTGACATCCATGTGTGTACGATCTGTGCGACCGATGGTTGAGGGAGCGGAGTGGTTAGTCTCATGGCGACCAGCACGGCGACATCTGGCTGAAGATGTCGTTGGGCATCGAGACTCTTCAACAGAGGGCGTTATTTGACGAATGATGCGATGAAGCCAAAGGCTCTTCAGGCTATCTGAGCATGACGGCAATGGCAGAGGTTGAATGTGGGCAGATTGTTGTTTAGTATTTGACGTCGACGATGTCTTTCATGGTTCAAGTGGCGTTACCAAAGCGAGAGAGAAACCAGAGCCTCGGGAGATCGAGAGGGCCTCATGCAGATAATAAGGAGCCCAGGATATGGCGGGAACTTCTGCACGGACGTCCAGGATATGGGGAAGAAAGTCCCCATAAAGCCTTTGGGTTCATTCAGGCGGGAGGGGTCCTCTCTGTCTTACAACGATGAGCAGGTTGAGGCGAAGCGATCCAAGGTTGTGGAGACTGGTGATGGTTGCGAAGTATTCATCATGCGTTCTTCGTTGTCATTGCCTAAACGCCACAGTCAGTAGCTGAGGACTGAAGCAGCTGAATGGAATGATGATTGGGAGCTCTGGAAAGCAGAGCTACGAGAGAAAAAGGACGGGCCCACCACACAGGGAGAGGGGGCGTCAGAGAAGACGACAGCGGCGTAATAAGCGCGGGTTGTGGGGTCCAATTGCGACTGTTATGCTTATCCTGTTTGTACAGAACAAGACGATCGATCGGGTCACGGTGAAATGCCTTGGACCCCGTGCTGCTCGCGCTCTCAACAGTTCATATTATGCCAATACAGGGGGTACTGTACTGTACATTGTAGTGTTGTTTATCACGTGGCAGGAGTCTAGAACAAGCATGCATGCAACAGTCTGCAGCATTCTTGACCACCTCAGACCTTTCCCGACGAACTGGATGGATCTGTGCCGCGCGCATCCAGAGTGCATTCTCGATCTGCCACACCCTTACCATACAACGTACCGACAAACACAGCCCGGGAGATCGGCCACTTGTGCAATGCCCGTTGGAAGAAGCAAAGACTTGAATACCGTGGAGACGCGATCTCTCATGCGCACGATACGCACAGTACGGAGTGTGCGAATGACCTACGCACAGTATAGTGGACAAGAAAGCAAGCGATACCTGTGCAACCTTCTTTGGAGCTTGACATGCCGCTAAGGCCCGGATAGGAACCATGCTCCGACGACATGAGGAAGCGGCGTGTAACAGACAAGTGCAACCAGGTGCCTGGCTTGGGAAAGAGCAAGCCAGCATTTACAAGGGGCCAATGACAGGCGGTAGGGGGATGGAGTCGGCCATCTGCACCTTCCCGCCAGCTTCTCGGGACCGACGCTCGGTTCCACAGGTCTAGACCCGTTCTGCAGCGTGATGCCCCATTTATGAACTGACTGACTGTCTAGTTGCCACACCTCTGCATCTAGCGCGTGCCGTACAGCCTCAAGTTGGCATTCTGCAGCATGCATGCGGTCATATGTACAAGTAAATAAAGTACGGAGTTGTGCAAGTCTGGCTTTTCTATTTCGATAGTTCTCCCAAGGCTGGCGAAATGTGCAGAGCCTGTTGTTCTACTGACGAGTCGAGACCGGTAAACCCCGTGTGCTCACTGAGACTCCCTCACCTCCTCTTGTCCTCTCCAAACGCCGTACCTACCCGATGGGCTACTGGACCCGGGCGCCAGATCCCCAGCGTCGGTACCCGACCCTGTCTACAACATGTATGCATTGCAGCTTTCAACCTGTCACGACATTGGAGGCTTTCTTCCGCGGATCGTCTGGATCCTGCAATCGCTGCAGCCAAAATCTTGCATAACGGCCCCTGATCGACCAATTTGGGCCGTCGAGATCCTGGAAAATCGTCGTCGTCTCTCGGCCGCTGTCATCGTTACCGCCGATAGAACGGCAGCCTCGCAGGCTTTACCGTTTTGATTGAAATGCCCCGAAAGTATGGAGTGTGTTGCAACTGCAATTATTTCCCTCAATAAACAAGCAACCGACTCATGCCAATACACGTATCCCGAGCACGCACAGGGTCCCGTGCGGCCCCGCTGAGCATCGCCAGGACCAGGGCTTCGGGAGCATCCAGCTTCACTTTAGCTCGGCGAACTCGCGTTCTTCGCGTATTTTCGTACGTTGATGATCAGTATAGAATTGGAACTCCTCAAAAAGGGTGTTGCAGGGTAGGCGAGACCTCTGGTGACCCGCATGTTTTCGACGTGCCCCTTTGTGAAACATTCGCACTGGCCGACTTGGATCGTGGTGATGTCCCGGGCAATAGCCTATTGGTCTCATTTCGTCGGAACGTTCCGAAGATTTTCCCGTCAGAAACAATCTTTATCACCCGGAAGTTTGGCTCCGGTCATATAGATTAATTCCCCAGAGAAGGATCTCAGGATCCTGGTCGTCTTCAGGAATCACTTTATGGCGTTCCCAAAACCTAGAAGCCATGGTTCATGTGGGAGATAAGAAGCGCGATTCACTTGCCGACAATAGTTAGGTACCGGGTAGTTTCACAGGCTCGCGCCAACGGCGATCGAAGTGTTCATAGGGCGACGAGAAACTACATATTCGGCCGATAGGTGTGCCTTGCACACAAGTACCGTCTTTTTTCAAAGCGATCACTGCACAGGCCGAGAATGGGAACATTCTGACTTCATGTCGATGATGTCTGTCACGACCGTGACGGGCATTCAACTGTGTTGGAGTCCTAGGCTTTGAATCATCTTGGAAACAGCTGACTACCCTGCAAAGGCTCGAGCCCATGATTGAGTCGACTTTCAGTGGGTTGTGTATATGGGAAAAGGAACGTTTTCCTCGCATGTTTGCACTAAAGAATTGGAAGGGTTTCAACCAATTGTTCATGGACGATCTCATCAACTAACCTAAGAGGCATCTGATTGACACGGGCACCCGCTCAGTCGTCCAGAAATACGCGCCGTGAGGATCTTGGCTGGGCGCGTAAAGGAGAGCCAGCTCGTCCTCCCAGGCCACCCATTGGACAGCAATCATGTCGCCTCGAGCACATGGCCCCACTGGAGCTTCCCCAGGACGTTGGGGGATTGTGTTGCATCTCACGGCTCAGCGCGACATCTTTGGCCTTTCTTCCTGATATTACCGAAAAGTCTGCAAACGAAGCTTCTTTGAACGCCAGACAGGATTTTGCACAATTTGTCGCCGACTTGGAGCGACTGAGGCCATCATGTCGGGCCAGCAACAGCACTTCTACCCTCGTAAGCTAACCTCAAACCCCACTTCCCCCCGAGACGACATGATGTCTCTCCAATTGCTCGCGACAGTTCACAAGACTGACAGACGGACAATTCGTCAGCGCCTCCGGGATCGGGACAGCCTCAGCAGCAACATCAATATGCGCCGCCGCCGCCGACATCACATCCTGCAACTGTCTACTCGCCCCCGCCGGGTCAAGCCGTGAATTATCCTGCACCACCGCCAGCGCAACCATCACCAGGCCATGTAGCCAGCCATTCACAAAGCTACCCTTCGCCGCCTCCTCAGCAGTCTTCACCTGGACATGCCCAAAGCTACCCTTCGCCGCCTGCTCAACAGCCAGTGAGCCATATGCAAAGCTATCCTCAGCCGTCTCAACACATGGGACAGACATCCAATATTCCACACTCGCCCAGTCCAACAGCTTATCCGGCACCCCCTGGTGCTCAGCAACAGCATGCACAAGCTAGACTCTCTGGCCAGATGGCGATGCGGCCGGCAGTGACGCCGGATCCCTTCCAGAACCAACAGCAACAATTCTCTCCGCCGCCACAGGCGGGACATCCTCCGTCCGAGGCGGCTGATGCCTACCCCCCTGAGAAACAAAGTCTCGTGACAGAGGAGCAGAAGCAGGCGGTAATGGACCGACCACCACTCAACACGAGCAAGACTGAGAATCTCGTTGGAGGTGCTCCCCCTGCCGACCACTTTGTCGGGGCTGCCACTACAGGCGATGATGTCGGAACCTTCAACGGCGGCAGCTATCGCATCAGCCATCGTGACACCAACACCATCTTGACAATACAGCTGGCGATTGGGTGCCCTCTACAAGCAAAGCCAGGTCAGTCCGGAGACTTGATTGTGGGTGGCGATCGTACTGACTGACGTGTGATTTAGGTGCCATGATCGCCATGTCCCATAGTATCACCCTCCGTGGGAATGTCAAGTTCAGCATGAAGAAGATGATGGCCAACTCGGACATCGCGAGCTCAACGTACACTGGCCCGGGAGAGCTGCTATTGGCCCCTGCGACTTTGGGTGACATTACGAGTATTCGGCTAACGGGCAAGGAATCGTGGTCTGTCGGTAGTGACTCCTATCTTGCTTCGACGCAGGGCGTGTTGAAAGACTACAAGAGACAGGGAATTAGCAAGGCAATCTTCAGCGGGGAGGGCTTGTGGGTGGCCAAGATCAGTGGTACGGGAATCCTCTGGGTTTCCAGCTTTGGAGCCATTATTCGCAAGGACGTGAGTCTTTCCCCCGGGTCACGACGCGTTTCATGCATGCTAACCGCAGATAGCTTGCCGAGGGCGAGAGATATATTGTTGATAACGGGCACCTGGTCGCCTGGAACACAAAATATGTGCTCGAGCGTGTGGCATCTGGTGGCATCGTATCGGGGCTGGCGTCAGGGGAGGGTCTGGTGTGCCGGTTCAACGGGCCAGGAACAGTATTCATGCAGACACGCAACGCGGTAAGTGGAGAACGTAGCTCTGCTCGATCACGTGGACTAATCCATCTTGCAGAAAGCGTTCAGTGCGTACATGGCCGGCCAAGCCTACCAAGGTTGACTTGGAGACCCAAGCCGCATCGGTTCCAGGTGTCGGAGTGGCCAACGCGCATCTCGAGAAGTGTCAAGGTTGTTCAATGTCATGTTGTACTGTCGTAATCGGGAGGCTTTTACCATGTATGCAGATTTACGAAAGCAGGTATTGTTCTTGTCAAGTACAAGCATTCGCCATCGCGCCGATATCCGAGAGCTTGACCCAAGATAAATTGCAGTTGATAGTGTGGTGCAATCAGCTGGCGTAAAGGTCTACGTATGGGTCAGTCTTCATATCGATTTTGGCGCTTTCATCGTGAAAAGTATGGTTCCGTGAATAGCGGAGAAAAGAGAAGGGCAGGGCATTCACTCGCCTGTTCGACCTGAGTCCCCATCTTGACCGCCTTGCCGAGAGCCGGAGGGCGAGCGTGCCATCGCCGGTGGTGGTGCACAGCACCTGCCTCGCAAGCTGAGTCGCGTTTTCGATCAGAACGTTGTCACTCCCGCCCTTTGAGGTACGTTTGCTTGAACCTGATGGACCGACCCATCGTCCCTACCCCAAGGTGCTCCTAAGTTGGCCTGGCATTTACCCGCCAGCTTCTTGGGTGTTTCCTAGCGTAGATTCTCCTCGTCAACCATCTCGATAACACCATCAGCTTCCTCGTGGCAGAAGCCCGTTGCTTTGCTTAGCCCCTTTTTTGGAAGAAGAAATTCGGCACTGCTCGCCAACACGCCGCTGAGTTATCACCAAAGAATCCCACTACCTCTTTTCCACTGCTACGGCCTTTTGCTCGTTTCAGAAGAAGCAGCGTCTCCTCTTCTCCAGCGACTTATCATCAGCGTCTGCGTCGCACACTGTTGTTTACTTCGTTGCTTCCATCGAGGTAAGTGCTTCATCATTGTGAAGCGTGCTGCCACTTCTCGCGCAACTTGTTCAGGAAATTGACCGCAAACGTCTCGCAGTACCACTCGAACTCATCAAAACATCCTCTCCAATCATCTCGTTGCCCAGAATCCTGTCTTTTCATCCTAAGGAGATTCAATCAAGCTTCACTTCGGCAACTAGCAGAGGATAAAGCACTGGCATCGAGATGGTTCGCGTTCCTCAGCCGACGACCATAGGGCTCGGCCGTTCTCATGCCACAACCAAACGAGACAAAACGGCAGAGCATGAAAAGCTCTCAAGCATGATGAAAAAGTCAAGCTGGCGAAGATCTGCCGAAGATGACAAGGAAAATACGAGAGTGAAGACACTGGATACAAGGCATACTGCTTCTACCCCTTACGATATGGAAGGATCGAGTGACTTTTCCGACATCTCTATTGCTGAGGCATCTCGAGCTCCCTCAGACGACCCCATATCAACCCGTGCTGTGGTAAGAAACTCGACATCACTTCCCGGAATTTCATCCTGTGGTCGCCCCTCGAGTCTCGTTGTTCTACGACCTGTAGAAGCGAGCCCGTCGCCTACTGCCGCGTTAAACTGGGTTAAGCCAGGGAAACTGGACGGACGTACTGTAAGTCTCGAAAGATTTGATGACCACCAACTCAGATGCTTGCAGCTATTTGGACCGGCCCAAGCCGCAGAGCTGGAGAAAAGGCGTCACCCCAGACAAACGGCCCGTAGCCTGAGATGGCAGAGGAAAAAGCTTTCCGAGACTAAGAGCACCGACACACGAACGTCGCTGTCGAAGGCTGTTTCACCTGTTCAAAATATCCAAGCAACAGACTCGGCTGGCGTTGCATCTCTGCGCGACCCTGCAGTGGTCCTGGTGGGTAACCGATTTGGTACCAGCACACCTCGTTTTTCTTCAGCTGGATTGCAGAGCGACAACCAGTCGAACGAACCCAGACAGCACCTCGAGACATCGGAACATCCCATCAAAGATCTCAACGAAGGTTCGGAGCCTTTACCTTCTGCGTCATCGCGACCGTTCGAGAATGAAGCCTTTCAACGTCTGCTACGAAAGCTCGCCATTGGTGCAACGAGCAGCAATCCTTTAAGGCAAACCCCCATCGGCGCCAAGCATACACAGCAATCTTCAAACCCTCTACCGGAAGATGTAGAACCTGAAAAAGACCGTGTATTTGGCGGCGGGTTGTTTCAGCGACCGAAAACTAAGCACGTTTCAATTCGAGCTCCTGATGAGCAAAGATCATCCGAGAAGAGCCGAGGGACCGAGGATTCATACTTGTCTTCACTTCCATCCTCACACAAGCAAATCGTTTCCAGACGGACAGACTCTGGTTATGAGTCTATGAATGGTCCCACGCATGCACAACCATCTCGGAACGCGCGGTCAAGCTCAAGCACTGTCTCAGAGAGGGCAGATGTGAAATTCAATCCCCGAGCGCGAGACTTTTTCTGCCTCAACGATATTCAAACCTCTCTCAAAGCCTCTTTAAGCACGGCTAAGTCAGTTGAGACGTATCCGGGGACGACTCAAAACCTTCAGATGCATCCTCCTCCAGAGACCACCTGGCCATCGAACCCCCCAACAATGCCAGCAACCCCTTTTCCTCTGGGCTCGCTTAGCCCTTTCCAAGGCAACAACCCCTGGGGAGGGATGCCGTCAACAGGCATGAAGTCAGTTCCAGAGGGCTTTCTGTGGCCGCAATCTACTTATCCTTCGTTACCCATAACACCGTCCTGGAGTCGAGGCCCATGTCCTTCTCCTTATCCCCCTGATGGCTTACAGCAAGGACCATCATGGTGGCCTACGCCAGCTCCGTGGGCTGTGGATACTCGTAACTCTATGCCTTCGCCAGTCGTCTCCGCTCCAACACAGTTTCACCCTCCGCGCCCCATGCCAGGTCGGCCAGTACCGAAGCCAAAGGTTCCGGACGCTGTAGGCCAATTGGCTTACGAGGAACAAATTGAGAGACGTAAAGCCACCGACCCTGCATACGCTCTTGAATGCAGGGAAAGACAGTTGAGGCGTTTCAGAAAACAGCAAAACATGAGCAAACTGGGCGAGACCACTCCGGACGAGAATGCGAACGCCGTTTAACCACCACACATTCAACAACCCGATCATCCCGCGACGGCCCAATCTCCCCAAGTCAAAGCGGTCACTAGCACACTCTTGTTACAAAACATGGCTTTCGCGCTACGTAGCCACAAGTCAGAACTTTCGCGTTCCATTAGCAGGGTTACATATATGGCTTCCCGGTTCACGAGGAGTTCCAACAGACACTTCATGTTGGCCTCACTCTCAATCACCGCTATTGATAGCGCTGGCTCTCTTTTCCCGAGGCCTACGTCGTAGATATATTTCATTGATACCGCAACTGAGCTGCATTGGGGGCAAAACCTGGACTATCCTTTTACGATTTGTCCCGCCATCACGCTTTATACAAGGCTTGGTGAGCCCTGGTCGTCCCAGCTGTAATCCACATCTTTTGCTGGCGTTTGCATGTCGTTCACTTGCATTTTGGGGTGGAGGCATTTGATGATATTGGTGCGAATCAGATTATGCTTTCAAACTGTATCAATACACATTGGCTAGAAATAGTACAAAAATTCGCCATCCTGTTGATGTAGCTTTCCACCAACATTGATATAATCGTGATACTGATAGCTTGGGGAGACGTGCGTCCAGATGCAGATAGCTCTACTTCCATGTTTCTAACTCGACAAGCGAAATCAATCCCGCCGCCTCCTTCTCTTTATTCATCACCATTGTGCCATTCCAACAGCAAGTCGCGAAATCTAATACAGGGGGCCCATTCTCGCAGTTTGAGCCCTTCCCCTACCCTTTATCCATACAATGTGATAGTGCGCATCCCTTCAAAGGGTCCCAGCACTGCTTTCGACCGGTATTCGTCCTTCTAACAATGTCCACCTCGTCTGACTCTGCCCAATCTGTCAAGGTCGGATCCTCGCTCGCCCCAAAGGAGACCTCTTGCTCTCGCCCGTCCTCGGCGGCCTCAAGGTGCTTGGCAACATGTTCCATCCTCGCGTCCCAAGCTTTATCGCCGCGACCGCGGAAAGCGGCTCCGCAGCCCGAAACGGGACACTTCATGTACGTCGGGAGCTCGCATCTCCTGCGCTCGGCATCACGGAGAAGCTGCGCCAAGTTGTCTGCCTGCGCGGAGTCGTCGGCGTCGGCGTCGCCGCTATCGAGGTGCATGCGCCGGACGTGCTGCGCGAAGAGGTCTTTTCGTTTGAAGATGCTACCCCAGGACGCCACACCGTTGCGGAGGGTGGTGCTGGTGCGAGCGTGGAGAGGTTGCGCTCGGCCGCAGTGGCCGGTCGTGCAGTGCCAGTACTCGATGAGGAGATGTTGCCTCTTGATGTGCCGTTTCCACTCGTTCCTTTTGCTGAATGTTGCGCAGCAGCCGGCGTAGTGGAATATGCACGTGAAGGGGCGGCGATGCTTTGTGGCCATGTGGCGCTGAAGCAGCTGTGCAGTGGAGAAGGCGGCATGACATGTGGTGTTTGGGCAGCCGTGAGATTTGGGAGATGAGTGAGGGTGGGTTGGGAAATCCACGGATTGTCCTCCAGAAAAATGAAAGTTCTCTTGGCGCAGGGCAGATGAAGCGGAGGGTACTGCTGAGCCGGAAGATCGTCGTCGCCCTCGGTCAAGTTGCTTGTCGCTGCTGTTGCAACGTCGGTACTTAGCAGAGCGCGTGTATGTCTTCACACTGGCGAAAGAAATGAGAGGGGAAAGAGAGGTCTCCAACTTGAGGCCCTTTTCTCCAGCTGGTAGATACTGCGTGGAGAGTGACGCCGTGGGAGGCTCAGTACAGCCATGGCTATGTTCCAGTTGAAGGGACGAGGTCATCTCCTGGGTGGATGTTTTTACGCAGGGATCAATGAGATTGGGAGGATTTATATTGTCGTTCCATGTTGGAAAAGCCTCGGAGGGATCGTAAAATTTTTCGGTATACTCTGTCTTGATCATTGGCGCGTGAACGCGCCGGACGGTGAGACCCTGAGCGAAATCCGGCACGTCGACTGTCTCGCTGTGATACCAATTCGCAATGGGAAGTTCTTGAACAAGCCCAGAGTCGGTCCACCCAAGAGGTGGAAAGCCTTGATACATGTGAGGCAATGCCGCCGCGTTTCCCGGCGTCGGTGGTCCATATAACTGATCAAAGCAAAGATTGTGCTCCGAACACGGGCTCAGGGGTCGGCTCCCGAAGGGGCTGAGAGATTGTAGGGACAAAGCCTGCGAGTTCGACCGATGGAAGTAGCTGGGTGGCTGCGGCGGCGCGTAGGTAGGCATTATGGCTGTCCCAAGGTAGACTCCATGATCTTCCTCCACAAAGCTGTCCAGGGGCTGAGCACCAGTGAAGGCAGCAGAGGATGTGTGAATTTCCGGTTGCGGGCTCGCTTGTGCACGTGGTGAGGACGTGAGAGGCGACATAGTCAACGGCCAAATAACGACATGGGATACGTCTGGAGACCGAATGGGAATGAGAGCAGGTTGTGTTTTGGATCACCCAACCGTGACCAATGAAGCGAACCACAATTTTGGTGATAAAGGCAGCGTGAGAAGACGGATTGGAGGGTCATGCAGCGAGCTTACAGGATCGAGAACTTATGGACAAAGACATCTTAACGTTGGAAGGGGAGGTCACACTTTGTATGAGCAGCAGCTGGTTGGTCCTCAAACATACCGCCAGTATCTTCGCTTCGGTCCATATGCCGGAAGACTGGTATGCTGAGCAGAGCCGGCAAAAAGCATCGTAAAGCATCTGCCTTCCTCGACTTGTCTTGGGTTCGTCCACAGCTTTGGGTAGAGGGAATAGTAGCTGTAGACCAGAGAGAGTCGACACTCAGACCTGCTGAGAGCCGCAAACCGGGGGGTTCCACATAGGTACGACAGCCTTGCTGTCAAGCCACCATTGTGCAAGGCCCTCGTCTCGTCTTCTCGTCCCTCCGCCCCAGCCTTAAAGGGGTCGCGTCTCACTCCCACAGGTATTTGCGAGCTTTGGCCCCCGCTGCGTTGCCTACGGCTCTGACCTTATGACACCATCTTTTGTCCGTGTTGGCAGCGGAAGGAGATTAGGAGCAGCGCTGATTGGGCCGGTTTGGGTCCCTGTCTCTCCTTTTGTCGAGTATTCTAGCATCCATGGCAAGAGTCTCTGGAAAGGGTGTGGGCCGCAGGAAGAAAGGTGTGTGGTGACAGAAACAAGCAGACGATCGCCGCACTGAGCGCGTTCGGCGTGGCATCAAGAGAAAGAATCGTGGCGGGCCTAGCGTCAGCCCCCAGATGCTATTTCTGATCTTTTGTCGGCCCGCGGACCAAGCTCGACGCCTCGTGATCCTGTGATTTTTCTCCACCAATGTTGTATACGTCTGTTCCGTTCTGACGTACCCCTGGACGCTTTTTGCGAGGTAGTATGGCCGTCAAGGATCGACGAGCCTCAGCTGCGCGGCATGCGAGTCGTTAGACTGTCGTTTTCCAGTCCTTGGGTTTGCGCAGAGGAAAAGGATTGGAGACGTGTGGGCGGAGCAGACTAAGACTGCAAAGTGGTGATCTCCGTCGCTGCGGGAGGAACCAACATGCTTCGCGGGGGCAGGGGGTCATTGTCCTCGGCGCGAAACATCTGTGGAAGTCTGCACACCATGTCGATTGCATTCGTTTGATCCAGGACCTATTCTTACTCGCATGTTCCGGCCAACCGTACATGCTTCTCACACCGCTCGGATGCGAGTATGCAGGTGAGTGATGTTGGGTGCCGCTGAGCAACCATGACGATCATTCTCAAACGACTGTGTGTTTGATTTGGTCCTCAGCTCAAGTAATCATCTGCGAAGCGAGCCTCCTGGAAACTAAGCCAGATTAGTATCCGAGTTGAGGGGCTGGATCATGGGTGCCTGGGGGCGAAGACGCCGCTGCACTCTTGCATATGTGCGGCTGACCACAGGCTGTATGGAAAATGCACTTTACGAAGCTGTTGAGGTGAGGGAGAGAAAGGGGGAAGAAGGAAGAGTAAAGCAGAGGGGGAGAGTGTGCCTGTTTTCGCCCAACAATAGAAGGTGGCAGGTGCCAACGAGACCACCTGGAATCGCGCATGTCCAACTAGGCTTCTGACGTCTGTGCATAAGGCAGACGCGCTTCTCGACAGTGACAGTGATTGGACAGTCGGAGTATCAGAGCCCCACTATGGAACCTGGTAGATCTTCGAAGCTATCCGGGTTTGGCCGTATCGCTGCCCAGAGGACGTCAGTCTCCCACATGCGCTGTGAATCTCAGCTTGCATCTCCTGCATGTAACAAACCCCAGCAAATGTCACTTTGCTGACATTGCGGCCCGTTGATTATCGGCCGAGAAAATTGCATTTGTGTTCGGACGAAACAACCACACCGTCGGCGCGACCATTCCGTGCTTCTTCTCACGCAACCACTGACTGTGCCCTGACCTGTGGCCTACGTGAAGCCTCGAAAGAGCGTCATGGCAACGCAATCGCGATGCTCCTCGGAAAAGAGAGAGAAAACTGTCCGAGGTTTTACGGTACCCAGACTCCTCTCCGAAAATGTGCAGAGTAGGTAGCCGTTGTGACGTGAGGTTTCGACGGCACGTTGAATCGAACGTTAACCTGAACTGGCCTCGCGAGTTGCCTGCATGCGCCGACCTGCCCAGCCAAGACTACAACCCCCGAACAATGATGTTTCTCCGAGTTCTACCACGTCAAACTGTGAGAGCATTATCAAAAGTCGGTCAAATACCTTTCCCTCAGACTGACGTGAGAAACATGGATTTTTGCAAGCGTACAACTTTGCAAGACGACTTCATGCAGTTGAATGAGAGGAACGTCTGAGGTAATGGTTTGGTCCCGCGACGATATTGATTCAACTCCTTCTCATGGACGGCTATCAGACATACAACGCTTGACATGCGAAAAACATAAGCTCATTGCAACCGGAACGCAACACCCGTATGCGAAACAAGACCTTTAACAAAGCCAAGAGAATTCAACGTTGAAAAATGTTGCTGAAATGAACAGAATCAAAGGCTGACTGGTACATTACCCCAGCCCTGACAGTCCATCGTGGCTTAAATGTTGCCTCTTGGTCCAGCTTCGCGCAGACTGCTGTGAAACCGAGCAAGAGGGACATCTCACATGACAACAGCTCAAGCAGGATGCGTTCATCTCCATTCCGTTCCAAACATTCGAAACTCCATCACTGCATTGACACTGAAAGGGTGTCAGCGCCTTATCAAATATGCTCTGTTGCAGAACTTACACATTCCCAAACGTTCGAAGGCGGTTCAACAGAAGTGACTGCCTTCCGTTTTCTCAGCAACTGTCTCTCCTCATCCTCAACAAACACCCACTCATCCATGGGTCTTGGATCATGGTTTTTTCTGCCACAAATGTGATCGTCGATATGATCAAACCGAAAATTGCTTGCGTCATGCTCTTGTCCCTCACTCATCAGCAACTTCTTGCAGAAGCCGCACCAGAACGTTTGGTCCGAGTGGCGTTCGCGCCTGTCAGGCCTGAGCTCCTCGGCGATGCGGCCTTTGTCGTAGACCATGTGGCCATTTGTGAGATGGTTCTCCAGGGTCCTTCGGCTCGAATATAATTTCAGGCATCCATCTACACCACAAAGCCATTGTTGTACTTGATCATGTTGACCTTTTTCGTGTCGCTTCCAGTCGTTCTTGCTTCCAAATCGAGCCCCGCAACCAAAAGAGGTGCATTTATATGGCTTCTCGTGGCGCTTTCTGTGCTTCCTGCAAAGTAAAGTTTGTAAGAAATGAGTAGCGCGAGGAGATCGATCATACTTACTTGAGCTCGCACAGCCTTTTGAATGTTTTCTCACAAACACCACATCTATGAGAATAGGGTGAATGCAAACTCTTGCCTTCTTCTGTGATACTTGCCCCATCCCGCAGCCTCCGGACCACCTCGGCACAAATGTCTGGCGGAAGGTTATTCTTGAGACTCGCTATTACATCTTCAGCACGATCGACTGGCTTGTCAGTCGTGGAAACCCTTCGTTCGCTTTCGGGAACCATTTCGGACTCCATTTCGAAGGCCTCAAAGTTGAACCAATCGCGTTCTGGCCCTGAAACATCCGTGCTTTGCGTGACCGATCCAGTTGCCTTGTTCGACACTTGGTCACGCCTCCGTCCCAGACTCTGTCCCATGTCACTCATTCCATGTTGTATGTTCGTGTGCTCAGTAGTCAGCGACATGTTTGGCATCAGCACCGCGTTTTCCCATGTCTCCATGTCAAGTCCACTTGCGAGAAGTCTGTCGTGTGCGATGGCTTGAACGTCGGCGTCAGGCGTCAAGAGATTGTCAGGGTCCGTGTATGCAGAAGTCATAGTCTGTATCGGCGAAGCGTCCAGGAAAAGGGCCTCCAATTCGGGGGCAAAGGTTGTCGCTTCGTCGACTTGGTGATGTCCGAGAGAAGTGTTGAGAGGAATCTGAGTCGAGCTGCTTGTCGCGGACACCGCCATGTCTCTGACGTCTTCGGGAAGCGATGACGATGGATCGACAGCCATATTGTCTTCAGTGCACGCACCCTGAGTCTGATACTGTGTTAAGTCATCATGAGGTCTCCGCTTGATCTTGTGGATTCTCTCAAGATGCTGTCGAAAATTGTCAGCCCGTGGCCAAGGTTTTTTCTTGATGGAATCCTGGCAGTTGTGTGTGCAATAGTATGCCTTGGTCTTGTCGAATTGCTTGTGCCAAGTCTTCAGATGCCGATCAAGGTCATTCTTGGTGCTGAAGCCTTCGCTTTTTCGTTTGCAAGAGGGGAGCGGGCATGTGTGAGGTCGCGTATGCCGTTGCAAGTGTTTGCTAATATGGGTTCAGTCAAAATTCCATCACCAAGATCATCGAAGAGGTCGGCTTTTCTCACTTTTGCTCAGACTTTGTCTTGAATTTAACGCAGCACTGAGCACAGAAACGAAGTGGGTTATCAGGCCTGGACATGGAAGTATTCGAAGTAACCGACCGGGCTTTGGATGGCGTCACATTGCTTTCTGTTGGTGTGCCGCTCAAGTACATAGCTTGGATCAACATGTCTGCGTCTTCGGTATCATGGTCCTGGTAGATGGTTGCAGTGTCTGCGCCTTGGGCATATTGGGAGGGCAGGCTCTGATATCCAGAGTCGTGTATGGATGTGCTGCTGTTTGATTGCTTGATACGGCGCTGCTGATATGTGGTGAAAGCTGGTGTAGTGTGGTCAAATTTGCCCTGCTGAGAGATAGCACGAGGATTGTTGCTTCTGTTGACCTGGTTCCAAGGTTCTTGCACGGCTTGGTGGACATAGTTTAAGGGCCACTGCTGCGGAACCTGGTTCTGCTGAGAGAGGATGAAATTCATGCCGCCAACTGAATCCAAAGACACAGGGATCGAACTTTGGTCAAAAGCGACCGTGTTTTCTTGGGATTCTGAGGGAATCATGGCCAGCGGTCTTTGAGGAGCTGGCTGGCTGGTCATGCTTGAGCAGACAGCTCCACGCAGGCCTGTGAAGGGCTGTGAACGACGATCTTCGGGGCAAAATGGACGAGTAGATCGAGCCTCGTAGACGGCAACTTCCGAGGAGAGGTAGAGTTTGTGGGTAGATTCGAGCTAAGTGCAGTGAGAGTATCTCCGTAACAAAGATATGGTAGTCAAACAACGCAAATTCTGGTGTCAAGAACAGTGAACGGGTACTACTGGAAGATTAAAGGGAATGAGGGAGATGGGAAGCTGCGCAAAGTTGCAGAGACCATCAAAGGCAGTGGGCTTCTAGTAATGGGAAGAGATTGAAAGTCTGAGTTTTGAGCAGTCGTACGAGAAAGCAAACAAGAGGATAGCAGTGCGAGATATCGCTTTGATGCATCGCGGTGCGATGGGGTGGCTTGCCCAGGACGAAACAACACTGGGGTAGCATTTACGTGTGATTCCTGCACAAAAGGGACTCGGGCGCAGACGTGCAGGAAGGCAACCTCGTCCGCCTCAAGTTCCCTCCTGTATTGTCCAATCATACTGTCACAACGCATATACAGCGGGGGCATCGTGTGCATGTGCAAGCGACAGGTTGTCACCGAAAGAGCAATTGATTATTTCCACTTCGGCCCAAGGGCCAGCCCAAGGGCCAGCCCAAGGTGACACTTTACTGGTATTGGGGCACCGAAAACCGTCGAACTGAGCGCCCAACGACACCCTCAATTCACTGACCGAAGTTATCATATATAACGCTCCACCGAACACCTACAATGACATGAAGTTTCTCCCATCATCAGACTCGGAGTTATCGATGCCTGAGTTCTTGTGCTACAGCTCAGCGAGACACGATGTACGTTTACGACAAACTGTATACATGGTAACCTGAGTGTAGCACCCAATGAGGACTGCCTCAAAGGAGCCCCCAAGTCACAGCATTGTCAAGTTGACGAGCCGCCGTCGCTGCGCCCTGGAAAGGCAAGCAACTTGCGCCCAAGCCTTGGGACCTTGCTGCTGCCCGTCACAGCCCCAGCGGTGAAGCGAATCTGAGGCGGTCACATGCCCTCGCGAGGTTTACCGTAAGCAGCATAATGCGGCTCAATTGTACTGACGCGCGACGTTGAGGAGTTGTTTGATAGGGGGGAGAGCAACTCCCAATCTCATTTTCGGCATACACTCCGTCTCTTCTGCTCGCCTCACTCAAATCTCTCACAGCCTCACTTTCCTCCACAACCCGCCCCCAATAAACGCAGAGAATCACATATTTGTTGCTCCTTCGACGTGACCAACAATATTGTAACGCTTCGAGAAAAACGTCACCCAGTCGTCAAGTGTAGACTTCTCCTTGTCGTCCAGATCTTGCCACTCTGACCGAACATCCTCTGCCTTTGTAGAAGTCTTTCCAAGCGCACGAGAGGCGTCCTTGCCCGCGAAGACTGGGTCCGGTCAGTGACAGGCCTCGAAACCTGCAAGTCGGAAAGGGCACGAACCGTTGTAAGAGCCGCCAGGCTGGTAGGCTTTGTTGCCAGTCACATCATACACTTTGCCCTGCGTCATGTTAGTCGCTAGCCCGCCATCAAAGTCTGAGCACCAGGTCTTGCGAAATGGCGTGCCCGGTCGTGTGAACCCACCTTGATGGCAACGTAGCATTTTCCACCATCCGCACCTGCGATTGATCAGTCTGCGATTTCTCGCTCAAGTGTTGCTCAGCGATAGTCGGTCCTCCCGCTTCCGTAATCAACGGCGATGATCATGGCATTTTGACGCGTCATGAGATGTATGGCAGTCGCATGGGTTCGTTTCTACCGCGATTCTGAATCGCGGGTGAAGCATGTCGCCAGGATAGTCACGTGATGACGAGGCGTCCAGTGAACATAGAGATTGCGGGGCAGATGTCACTCACCGTTCGCTTTCGCCAGCTCCTCGAGGGAGATGGGATCGTCCTTTGGCGGGCTGAGTTGCACGGGTGTCTTGGGCTCGAATTTGCCAGCCATTTTGAGGATATTTAACTCTGTATACAGATGTGAAGGGGAAGAATAGAGTGGACGGATAAGCCGAGGTGTCGGAAGTGAGGGTCGAGTGAGTTGAGGCTAGAGGTCGGTATCGTGGGTACATAGTGCATATAACACAAACTGGACGCATCCCAACGCATGCGAAAACACATTATCCTGCTTCAGTAATCATCATGGATTTGCAGTCCTAGTTTTCAAGACCATATTCTCATTTTGTCATTTCATCTGGCCACTACTGACGCTTTGAGAAGGAGTCGCGCACGGCGTGATCGACTTCACTCCTCCACGCTACTCGTTTGGCATAATCGGCTAGAGCTTACTGGGCACTAGCGCAAGGTCCAAGCTTCCTAGTCGTTGCAAGTCTCGACGACGTCTTCGATATGATCAGGAACAAAAGCTTAGGATACACGACAAGACGGTAACCCAAAGCTCGGCTATACTTCAGCATCACATGCGCCTCGCGCGCCTTTGAAATCACAATGTCGATCTCGGCGATGGCCTCATTAAGGCCTCTACGCAATCAATGCCTTTCCACAGCGAAATTTGGCGTCCTCTCAATACGCATTGCCTCACGCACGTCAACGATTGGGATTCGCGCCACGATACCTCTCGATACCGTCCGCAGGTCATATAGTACCAAGCCGGACCCAGACGATAAGCAAGATTCAGACGATGCTCCCGGGGACAAAAAGACCTCGCGGCCGACAGGGCGGCCTGTTTCATTCAGGCATTTCGTGGGTCGTAACCTCGCGGGAGGTCTGCGCCAGTTTGCGAATGCATTCACAATCCAGTCCATCCGCAGTGCCTATCGTGCGGCACCCTTCGTGTTCTCCCTCAAAATGGCCTTGTAAGTCAGATTCGTGCATACGACAGTCAGTCTGCGTGGGCTAACCTTGCGCAGTGCCGTGGTCTATTTCATCATTATGGCGATGATCTTGGTCGGCTTCACGAGACGATTTTACAACGATTTCTTTGCCAAATACCCACAACCTGTCGCCAACACTCTGCGGCGAGCGATCTACTACACCGACTATGCGCCAGACGATGAGCTCGCACTCAAGTTCTATAAGAAAGCCCTGGCCGAGTCAAAGGAAATTGGCCTTCACGCCTTCTCCGACTTGGTTCTTGGCATCAGGATCAAGGTGACCGAATGGTGCGAGAAGAGTGGCAACTACCCGTCTGCTGTAGCGAACCTGGAGCTCCTGCTCAAAGATTGCCACGACTACCTCCGGGTGTGGAATGAGAATTACGAACAGGGCAAGATCTCGCCCGATGGTTTCTTGTGGGATTCGCAGCAAAGACGGTCGGACGGCGAGGTCTTTGAGAGACCTCCCGAGACTCTCTACCACGCCAGGCAGCGTGTCTTGAGACACACTGTTCAGATTGCCACCAAGATTGGTGAGATCTGCGCCAGCCAATACGTCATGGACCCCGAAAAGTCTCACGAGCACCTGTTGATGGCCGTAGAGACCGCGTTGAAGGAGTTTGCGCGAGTTCGCAGGGAGGGCATCCGACCGGGAGAGGAGCAGTGGCTCTCACCAACCGAACTGGGCGGGTCCATGGAATCCCTCGCCAACGGTTACGAGCGCAAGTCGGAGTTCCAGCTTGCGATTCCTCTGTACTTTCAGGCTCTGCGGCTATGCGACCTTCCCTGTCACCGCGCGGTCATCATGAACAACCTGTCGGCCGCTTTTGCACAATATCCCATCTACGCGCCTACAATCGGCAACGCTAATATCGATACGGACGAAGCTCTGAAGGAGGTTTTGAGCTCGAGCATGCCCAGCACTCGCGACGACTGTCTCGATGCGGCTCTGAACTGGGCTCGCAACGCGTATCAACACGGCAAGGATGTGAAGGGCGAGGAGCGAACTGATGAGTGCGATACCGCCTGCGCTGTCGCACTGTGCAACTGGGGTGATGTCGCCGCTATGTTGGGGAAGAAGGAGCTGGCCAAGAAGAAGTATGGTCAAGCTATCAAGATGAGCCAGAAGCTTGGGTTCGATGCTGGGGTTAAGCAGGCAGAGGAGGGTCTGGCAAAGCTTGATACTGTTGCGTCGGAGCAGCTGACGACCTCCACAAAGGGTACGGCATGATTTGGCTCACCCGTTGCATTAGGGATCAAGCTGTACAATATCTATCATTTCACCTCAGTAATACCCAGAAGTAGATTCACTCATGTCAATGTATTTCGTGTCACCAAATTCACGTGCCATGTATGCAAATGATATCAGGGGGGGCGCTCTAGCGAGCTTACGACTAAGAGATAACTCGGCGCGACAGCACTTGTGACGAAGCATTGACTCAGCCCACAACTTTCGTAGCTGGTAAGACGGTCCGAAAGAGCTGATTGATTGCATGTCAACCCCGGATATATCTGTCACTTTGTCCGAATGTCGGGCAGAGAGAGCTTGTGGGATTCCAATGAAAAGCACTTTTGATACTGAAGTCCAGCCAAATGCCGGAACTCTAACTTTGAGTCCGACAATGAATGCCTCAAAGCGGCTAGCTCTGCTGCAGGTGGAAGAAACCGGGGTAGTGAGATGTGGACGATTCGGTGGATCTATGCAAGGTAACGCTATGTCTGGGAGCGTCACCATGTCAGTCGTTCATTGAGGCCATTCAAGGGTTGCCAAAAGCATCGGAAACTCCGTGGAGCTCATTTAGCCAATACGAAGTAAACTCTCTTTGGGCCATGCTGCTTGGATACGCAGCTAGCCGTTACTCGGCGATCTGCCGTGTTGAATCCTTGTCTTTCATGAGCAACACGGTCTCTGGTACTCCACTTTGGACGAAATAACCCTGTTTATAGATAATGACTGCATTTTCCTAGCACTGTAGGCACTCAACATATACTATACTTAAAGGCGGGATACAGACGACTGAGCCAACTGTGTGTGAACAGCAGCTCGTCATGTGGTTGTGTAAATGGACTCAGGGTTCTCCCTCAGACAAATGTCATCTGGGGAAACGAAGTTTTCTCTACCAGCTGGAACCCTGATTATATCGAGTCCCCCAGAGGGCCGCACCTCCTGCAAAAAAGCCAGATGTGGGAAACCAGAATTCGACAGCCTGGAAATATGCACTGGTGTGGGGTTGTCAGATAGGCTACGCATAGAATACTGGTGCGGCTCCAAGAACGACCTCCCACCGGTCTCCAACCCGGCCTCTCCACCCCTCGATCCGGACCCCCATTCATGTTGCTTGACATTGTCACCTTGCTAGATTCCGCCTTTTGCACGCATATTCGTGCGAGTGTTGCTAGGGAGAAGACGGAAATTACGCGAAGTAAAGTATATTCGTGCGCTTGTCGACTGCTTTTCATTTTCGCGACTGCCCCGCCGGCAGTATGGCTTCCCGTCTCAAAAATACTTCGTACCTCAGTTCGGGATCTGATTACCGTGGAATGCCAAAGTCAACTTGATGCTTTCCCGCAAGTCGAATAAATTATGAGCTTGTTCAGATGAAGCAAGGCGTTTCTGTTCGCATCATGTCCGGGAAAGGTTCTGCCAGTACGTGAGGCGGCCGACGAGGAGGCCTTTTGTCATTGGGGCTGCATACAGTGCGTATGTCATGCAAGGAACCCCATCAATTTAAAGGGAGCTTCCGGGAACTCTTTCTCTCGTGATTTTGGATATTCCCCCGCACAGATGCCGCTGAACCCTTGAACCTTGAGTAAGCTTGTGCTATATCTATCCCCTCCGTACCAGCCTGATAGCCACCTCTGGGATGGTTTTGCCTTTCATCCTCCCACTTCACAGATCACGCGGCATTCATATTCTCATTTAGACTCGTATCACTTGTGCCAGATCAGAGATTGAGATGGATTCAGAAACCTATGATTCGTCGCTCTACTCAGTAAGAAACAAATCATTGACAGAGCCACATTTCACTCGTAACTGACAATTTTCGCCGTATGACAGGAGGCACAATGCAGCTATGAGACTAAAGATAGATTCTTGCATGACATGATTGTTGATTACGACCTCTGGTGTCCTTCAGCGGCCGATGTAAGACATGCTTTCTGGCGCCTTTTCGCATGCAACTTGGGAGTGAACAAGACGGAAACGGCAAAACACCCACTTATGGAAAATCGCAGCGCTGACAGTAAGTTTCTCATAGCAACTCGAGGCGCAGCAGTGGTCGCAGTCGACACACCCGACCCCCTCAAAGAACCCATCCTGCGCAGACGGCATCATCAGCGAGGCCACGACACCCCACCTCCAGGAAGTCTCACTAACAGACGCCCGACCGACGAAGAAGCCGAAAAGGAAACGCGAAAACAGATACAAGAACGCTCCCCCCGGGGTGATATCAGTAATCATCTCTCTATTCTACGTACTTGGTGGGTGAGATACATAATGTTCCAGCTTGCCGCTAAATTTGGCACGCAAGTTGAAACGTTGTATATCCTACCCATCAAGTAGGGTTCACTGGGTCCCTCTACTGACACGAATGGCACTACCATAGAGACGACGCGCCCAGAATCGAGCATCTCAAAGGGCCTATCGCGAACGAAAGGACCAGCGCATTCGAGAGCTCGAAGATCTCCTCGAGGAAGCTGGCCGGAAGGAAGAGAACCTGAGATGGGCCTTTATTAGCTTGAAAGACGAGTACGACAAGCTTGTCACCGGCACAAAGCTCGAAGGAGAAGCAGTTCTCACGGCTACGGCTGAGGCGATGGGTCTTGGCGAGCAACAATGTTTGGGCATCTTGGCAGTCAATGGGGAAGAATGTGTGCGACAACAAGATACGGGATTTTCGGGTTTGCTCAATGACGCGAACATCCTGGCTGAATTATTTGTGCAGCAAGAGCAGCCGTCATATCCTCCTTTGTGACAAAGATTTCGGGGTCTTTAATATAAAATGAAGCATCCGCATCATCGGCGCGGTGAACGTTTTTTCTTCGTCGTCTGCGGGAGCAACTGTCTTCTTCGAGTCAATTCAGCCCTGTAGCAAATGCCAGGGCAAATGACAAGCACTCTCTGAATTTGTTGCTCCATATCTGTCGTCGCGTCAAACATGATTTCATTCGCTAAGTTCAATACCACCTAAAACGACAACCAGCTCTTAGCTGAACCTTTATCCTCCTAACGCCTTGAACAAATCCGCATAACAAACACTCCAAAAATGGCAGAACCCAAACGCATTTCATGACTAACGTGTCCTCTCTCATCCCATCTTCTGACGTTTTGAATCCAGACTATCACCTGCGTTTGCCCCCGAGCCAGCCCCATTGGCCGTGTTCGGCAAATCTGCCAAGGGCGGTCTTTTCATCGTCGGCGGCTTGTAAGACCCTCTGTTGGCGAGTGGGCTACCCCCGCCACCAGGAGCCCCTACCCTCCGCGCATGATCAATGGAAGGGTTCACAGCGTTCCCTGGGCCAGCGGGGCGAGGCTGACCAGGTCGGACGGGTGTGAAGCTACCCTTGTTGCCATTCATGCCAGAAGGTGCAGCGGCAGCATCCGCTTGCGACGCACTAGGTGCAACGTGCTGTCCGTTTTTGGCCAACGGGCGCGAAGAATTATGGTCGATACCTGGCGTGCGGCGGATGGACGGTGACTCGGCTTTTGGGTTGAACTGCGCGACGTTGCTGGCGAGCGCGTTGACATTCTGCAGACTTGCTTCTGGGAGGCCATTTACTGCTCTAGCCGAGAAAAAACCTACAGTCTCCGGAGGAGCTTGGCCGTTTTGTGCTGCTGCTGAGTTATTCTGTCCATTCGACGGGGCAAGGGGTCGAGCCGAAGGTGCTGCCCCGGGTGTATGAGGTGCACGGGAATTGGCTGAAGGACCGACTGAGGATTGCCGGCTATTTTGGCCATGGTTGGGTTCATGAGAACCAGCTCTCATAGGCGGGTCGGCTGCCTTGGTCGGTGGTGGTAACATGACTTCGTCGGGGTGCCCATCCTCAGGCACACAGAAATCGGCTTCGTCAAGCTCTATTGATTGTTAGCACGACTCAGTGCGGGTGAGACTCATGCTGCTTACCCCCAAGAAAGTCTTCAAGATCTGAGGGCTCCTTTGTCAAGAGCGCCGGTACAGCAGATTGCGGTGCCGCAGCGTGTTGGGGCATCGACGGAACGGCTGAGAGCATAGACGGCACTTCCTCCTTTTTGACAAAATCTGAGTGTCTGTGCAGGTTGTTCTGGTCCCATTTCTTGACGGGATTCGCCTTGATCTTGACCACCTGACTGATATAATCCTTGTCGTAGATGCAATTACCCAGCACGTTACCAAAGCTTCTCAACGCTCGCTTCAGGCCATCTGTTGTGCCCTCTTTCTTCGCCTTCTCGAATGCCATCGCCTTGCCTCGTGCATTGTCGATCGAGCCGTAGCCGATATCCTCATGGTACGTTCCATCCTTGAGAGTGACTCGCACAATAACGGAGAGACCGATGCTCACGCGTTGCGTCTGTGGGTTCTCATCCGCAAAGTCGATCTGAATATTTTGAATCGATGACGACCACCCGTTAAAGCCAAACACCTCGTTCGCGAGTGTAATGCACTTCTCCGCAGTCAGATAATGTACTTTCTGGCCGCCCGGTCCGGCCCTCGCCGAAATATACTCTGGTCCGAGTTGTTTGTCGAGTTTCGATGCAATGGTCGCAATGTCTCTGGCAGTCCATTCCGAAACTCGTGCTTTTGTTGGCTCGTATGGGTTCGACCATGACTGGTGCTGGTCGCCAGGGCTACTGCTCGTCAGCTAGGGTACGTTCGTGACATGTGTAAAAATGAGGCTTACGCAGGCATGATATCGGTTGCCGACTTATGATCGCGTCATGAGAGTTAATGACTTCCCGTCGTGCTATTCAGTTGTAGCGTTGAGCGTCTGTTCGGGCAGTTACTGGTGTCGTACTCAAGTCGCGTACGCGTGAACGCGTTAGCGTCGAACGTCCAGGACGGGGAAACACGTGACCTTCCCCACCCCCGGAATGACCCGCCATTTCCAAGCTCACCAGTGACGCGGGCTAGGTATGTCATCTTCACGTGTCAAACGTCTTCTCTTGCACACTTGCAGTATCATGTCTTCGTGGTCAGTGATGGATAGCTGCGAGACGAGAACTTGTTGGAAAGCGCGGCAAGTTGAGCGCATCTTCATCTTGTACATATGTACTCATTAGATACTATCTAGGTAAGATCATCTGGTTCATTTGCTGATGCCAGTGCAGACGATTCGGTGTCTTATGGTGCCCGGATTCCAAAATCCTCCAGAAAATCCTGATTGAAGGAAATTCGTCATTGTAAAGACATCGAGGATCCACCGAAGGAAAAGGATATCAAAGATGTCGAAGTAAAGCAAGAAACGCCGTGCCCATCCGCGCAAGTAACAAAGGAAAAAGAGAATGCAAGTCCGAGTCTATGCCGCCTTCCTTGTCGAATAAACAATTGTCATCATGGTCGTAAAAAATAATGCAATGACCTCCTCTTTCAAGATCCATCAGAGTGTATGGTTCTTTGGTGCGTCCGTTTTCGCGTGCTTCTGGCGCCGACCTTTCTCCTACCAAGGTCCCACTCGAACAGGTGATCCGTAAGAACCGGACATGAGCTGGTTGAGAACAGAATTCGGGTCCGAGGTCGCGGCGCTCGCGTTTGAGCGTATCCAGCCAACATTGTTAGCCATGGCACTGACAGCTGAAGCCATACGTCCGCCAGACTGCTCGTTATGGCGGGCGAGTCGCTGATCCCACCCATCTGAGTGCAAGTTAAAACCGCCCGCCCGCTTAGCTGCCTCATCAATGACCAACGCCCAGGCCCGCGAGATATCTTCGTATGCGTTCTCTTTGTGGTGTCGGTATGCAGGTGACTCCCAGTTGGGTAGGTCGTGGACGTAGTGTGTAGCGCCGTCAAGGAATTCGAAGGATTTGTAGGTTTGCATTTCGTTGGGAGGCAGGAACTGGGGCGTGAAGTCCGACAGAGCATCGAGAAGAGCCACAAGAGCATCCCGCATACGGTGATAAGAATACTCAGGGCTGGTCTCTCCGTACGGGGCGGCTTCTGCCAGCTTATCTCGATAGGTTCTCAGAACTTCCAAGGCAGAAGCGGCTGTTGGACGCGGTGCGTTGGACACAACTTCCTTTCCGAGGTCAGGGTGGCGCTCGCAAATTCGGGCCAAGACTGTTCGAAGATCGGAGGTGTCGAGCGTTTCGAGGAGTCGAGGCAAGGCAAGGGGGCGGCCTATCAGGTCGTTTGCTCGAACTTTCTTGGACGGGCGGGCAAGAGGTCTGGCTGAGACGGTCGGGGAAGAGGTAGAAGACATGCTTTCGTCACCATCATCGTCGGCTTTCCGCTTACGATTGGCCATGTTGTGGAATGGGGACACTGGCAGAAATCAGTATGGCGTGCTTCACTGGAGGTTGACAAAGGCAGTCAAGGCTAGAGACCTCAGAGGAGGGCTTACCAGAGCGCTGAGGGGAAAGGCGAGGGTTTTCGTGGTGATGAGGGAAGACAGGCGCTTGAGGCGGCAACAGCATGTTCATGCTCCCGGTCGGCAAAACAGGTGACAGGCTATAATCAACCAAGACACTTTCTTCGGCGGCGACCGGTCGAACTCTCGAACCAGCAAGATTTCGTCCCTTATGGATGGAGATGCAGATGGCTATCGCTCGCGGTGTGTTTGGGGAATGAAGCGTCGTTGTGGTCGTGGTGATCGTGGTGAATGATGATGGTGGCAGAATGTAAGGCGGGAAAGAGGAGATGAGGAAAGAGACGGTGGATTAGAGGTTGTCACGGGCGCTGAAAGCCATGTCGTTGGCGCCGAGACTGGGCTCCGGACCACTGAAAAGGCTGTTGCTCAGGAGCCACTGTAAAATTCAGCCGGCGCTGCCCAGAGACGCTACTGACCCGTTGGGCCTAGTGGCAGAAGGCGGCACAATCAAGCACTATCAAAGAGACTAGCCTAATCGAGGCTCCCTGAACGCAGCCGCTAGAAAGACCAATGATTGGTCCACATCCTTCTGGGTATAGGGTAAGGCAGCTCTTCTTCCGACACAATCTCACCCGCCCTGCTGACGGCAGCAGTGTCCTAGCAACGGGCTACCCCCATGCGGGGAATCGCCAGGGTGGAAACATCTGGGACCCTTGGATCAAGACGTTACGACAATAGGACAAGGGACTCGACTAACGTATCCCTTTGTCTTCATCAAGGGATCAAACGGGATGCCTGATGCTGGCCCTTCACCACTAGAAAAAAACCCTATCCGCGTGCCTGATTGCTCAAAAAATACCAGATTCACAAGCCACTTGGCACATCGTCCATTCGCGTCCATCATCTTCTCTCAGAGCTCCCCAGCTCGCCTCCTTGGTGACCCCCTTGTTCATCAGCTTCCCGCCCAGCCCACCTGTAATTAACCATACGACTGCCACGTCCAATTTTCCCTCTCTCCGCTTCTTCCCATCAACATCACCACCCTCTTGCCGCTGCCTTCCTTTCTTAATTGTTGTTCATTCATCTTCGTCGCTTAGGTTGACAACTTCTCGGTCTGTTTGCTTCTTCGAATCGACGCGATAACCGACCTTCGCCTTTGCTCCCCGTTTGATCCTCTCGGTCTCGACTCACCCGTTCAACATGCGCTTCTCTCTCGCTACCATGGCCGTGGCCATGCCTGCACTCGCGACCGCGCAGGAGGCTGGCTTTGCCGACCAGTATGTCGCCAAGTTCCAGAACTTCCTGGGATCCATGGGTCAGAAGACGCACTTCGGCATTCACGATGCCGCGGCTGCTATGGAGGCCAAGCTCGGCTCCATGAAGCTCCACGTCCTGACCAAGGAGAACTGGAAGGAGACTCTCTACGAGCCCGTCCCCGACAACGCTGTCAAGCCTGTCGAGTGGTGGGTTCTTGTGTCTGGTCGCAACCTGACCTGCAGCAGTACGTCTTGACCCATTCGCGAAAGCGACATAACGCAAGGCCAGACCTGGCCATCGCCGATTGAGCTTCGATAGACTGACATTTCATCCTTTACTTCAGACCGCTGTGAGAGACTCGACGCTGCCTTCAACGAGACTGCCGCCAAGTTCGCCGTTCAGCCCGGTGCTCCTTACATGGGCTACCTCAACTGCGACGATCAGCCTCTGCTTTGCAGCAGCTGGGCTGTCGGCGCCAGCAACTTGTGGGCCATCGACATGCTTCCCGGCGTCGGCGCCGAGATCGATATCTACAAGCACCGCTTCAACGTCTCCACCGTCACCTCGGAGGAGATGGTGGCCCTCAACGTTCAGGATAAGGAGAACGATCCTCGCTGGTCAAAGGTCGACTCGTACTTCCACCCCTTCAACGGCAAGGCCACTGAGCTCGGTCTCTCCATGCCTTTTGCCTACGTCCTGTGGTTTTTCAACCTCTTCCCCAGCTGGGCCTTGATGGTCATGGTCTCCTTCTTCAGCCGAACCATGATGTACGTAACACTTCCTTTGGTGTCGCAATTGAATGTGCTAACAGGTTCCTAGGTCCCGCCGTATGGCAAACATGTAAACGACGCTTGGTCTGTACCATTCATTCACTTTGGGTACAAAGGGATAGTTCTTACCAAACAAATGTTCGAATTGATGTTCTTGGGATGCTATTCCGGAAGCAGGGCCATTATTAGAGGGTAGCATGTATAGTGTATATCATTGAGGCGTTACGCTTCATATCGCATCACAATAATTTTTGTCTTCTCCGTCAGGTCTTGGCATTGCATGACTCTTCGAGCGAGGAGAGACCACCAACAATATCGTCTCTTATTTCAGTGTTGGCAAACTTCCCGTAGCGCAAGTCGCTCAGCGCGCCAACTGTGCGTTGAATCTTCTCCGTCAGGTTGGCCTCCTCGGCTTCTAGCTGCTCTATCTCGGCCGCCAAAGCCTGCGTTGCGCCTTCAAGGTCCGGTAAAATTGTGGCGAGCGTATGCCTAGCCTTGGTGGCTCCGGATTGGGCACCGAAGAGCTGTTCATCGTGTCAGTCATGATCAGCGCCACGAGATGGCCCAAGGCTGACTTACGGCACGTTCGAGCTCGACCTCGCCGTCCGCGTCTTCTGCCGCTGCAGCCGCCGCTTCCTGTTTCTCCCGCAGTACCTCTTTGCGCATCACATTCCCCCTCTTCACCTCTTCTTCGATGTTGGATGTGACCTGAGCTATGACCAGCTCACGTTGAGCACGCAAGTCTCGGAAGAGTGATCGGATTTGCGGTGATTCATGGAGAGAAGCGGGAAAGAAGGCGCGGAACTGCTCGAAAGTAACGATGGACGTCAGCGCTGAAGGCTGGATAAGGTAGTTGGTGAGCAAATCGATCTCAGAGGCCGCCATGGTGAATCTCGAAAATTTGGCTGAGCATCGATAGCTAACGTTGAATATTGAAGCCGCTCTTTACGGAGTGGGCTGGGTGACGAGACATGCGCTCGTGTGAGGCAGCTTAACGCGTCTAGGAGGGGCCCCACATCTAGGTAGGCGCTGCCTTTCGAGACCTTCTGTTCTAATCAGATGAACACCCTCAAAGTAGCCGACATGAAGTGTCACACTATGTCACCAGTTACACGAGGAAGCCTTCTGAATTCCATCTTGGTCTCTGAGTCTAGGTAAATTATGTCTTGGAAAGTCTATGGGTTCAACCTAAGACACCCCTCCAACGCAAACAACGCTACGATATCCCCAGCAAAATGCACTTCACCTGCCCTGCGGTTTATCCGACTCGCTATACTCTATCTGAACAGTTGTGGTCTGCACAATGGCACCCCTCGACGGGCCCATGATAGCTTTCTCGGAATCGCTGTCGCCCCATTCGTGCACAGTATCGCTGGACAGAACTTTGTCTGATGCGGATATCTGTCGAGAGGCTCTGATCGTATGCATCGGCACACCGTCAGAATTTTTCCTCGCCTCAACATCAAACTGCGAGTATTGCTTCTTCCCATGCCGAGAAGATTGACCAAATGTGCTGCCTCCGATGGTCGCAATGTCCCGGTCTTTGGGATGAGAAAGGCCGTTCGATCGGCTCCCCCCTTTGGAGGAGTATTCGCCAATGAGGTGAGGCGCGACGTGGTGAAAGAACTTTCGAAGTGTTGGTAGAGCGGCGCAGATGATCAGCAGGTTTGCTTCGACGATGCTATCCAAAAGTTAGCTTTCTGCGTTAAGTGTGAAGAGTGAATGGGAGGGTTACATCCAGACACTAGCCCACGATATCGTCCATGTCGCGTCAGGGTCCGTCAACATCTGCGGTAAAAGTGTGATCCGCACAATCGAGGTGACAATCGTCATAGACCCGACTGAGAAAATCGCCAGGAGGCCAAACTTCTGTCTCCGCGGGATCTGAAGGTTGTACACCATCGGGATCGGCAGACAGAACAGGATCACATCGCTGATAATGTTCACCACTGCCGTTACAATGAACATTGCCGGTTGATTGATGCATGAACCTTCCTCCAGAGGGATGCTGATGTCCCACGCTTTACGGATGGGGGTGCATGCAAAGATCAGTCCGCACACAATGCCGATGGTGTAGCCACCAATAAAGATCATTGTGCCCCAGACTGACCACCGGAACCACGCCGAAGGAGAAAGCCGAAGGTAGAAGATCAGGAGCGCAAGCTTGGCTAGGGAGCCAGCAATCACGTAGATCCATGATGCAAGAAAAACTCCCTAACATCTCCCATCAGTATATTCCGATCCCTGAGTTCCAGGCTAGATCAACCAACTCACGATTGCGTATTCTTGGTACTTCTCGATCGGTGTTTCCCACGCGTGTACTCCTCCACTTCCTCGGATGAATTGAGCTGAACAGATATCAGTGACTGCAAACATTGGAAGATTAAATGATCATGTCGCGATCTTACCAACACAAAGTCCGACGACAACCATGGCCAGGATCTGTAAAGAGAGTCAGTACCATACTTGCCAAAAGCTCCTCAAAATCGGATAAATGCCTACCCACGCTACGACGAGCACATCTGTTGCGCCATAAGTCAGTCAAACGTGAAAGATACTCTAGCTCCCGTTGTGGATTCTCGTGCTCACAATCATCGGTTTGCATGCCGCCAGCAAGCTTCAGCTTCACAAACAGCCTCTGTCCCATGAACAACACCGAAAACGCCACACCAAATGCCGTGACCCAGTAAGCCGCCGGCACGGCTTGTCGTTGGGGATTAGCAAAGTCGACCTCGTAGCCCTCGGGGGCTGGCAGCAATGTCTTCACCATTATCTTCCGTATAGGGCTGAACGCGCCCGGTGTCTTGAGCAAAACGAGAAAGTGAATCGCGTTCAGGTAAGCATCACTCAGCTCTGGCTATTGTTGTTGGCACTCTCCTCGTTGGTTGATGACAGAGCATGTGTGCGAGTAGTCGACTGTCGACTCCAGCAAGAAATGACATGGTATTTGAAAGCTCTGATGGCGCTATGAAGTATATTCGTGGCAAATTGGCACACTGCCCCTCAAATGTGACAAAGGTCTGTTCTTCCATGGCAGCAGCTAGTGCAAAGACGTCAATTTGATACGAGCACCCAGCTTTCTAGGCACACCCGTCAGCCTACACGGAGGATACGATGCATGTGACTGTACCTAGTGTCGGGCCCGAGACTGAAGCCTGTCGGGCCTGTCACTTGGCGGTCCAATGCGGAGACCAGAACTAGACGGCTTGGGGAGGTAAAACTTTGCATTGACGTCCGACACCCAGAACCATGTCAGGTTCACATTGGAAGAGTGACGATCCTTCGACATTCTCGAGTCGGCTTCCAACCAGGCTCATCTACTGCACATCCGGTTTGAAGTTGCGGGCACGTCTCCGCATCTACATACAGCATGCTGGTGTCTTGATGTTTGACCGAATAGGACGTTGCGAAAGACCACTGCAAGCTTATGCAGTCCAGGGTGCTGTGAGAAGAAAACAATTCAGGGGTCCTGGTCGGCTTTGGGCTGAAATTTGACGTTCTGGTAAGGACGTTGAGGCTCAGAGACAATTCAACTCGTCCAAATTAGTGCCGAGCTCTATCCGTACCCTTGCTCGAGCCAGAGTTGACCATACCATTTGCTCAAAGGTGGTACTCGTATGTATCCTCGAGCGTCAAAGCAAATCATTGGCGGTCTCAACACGATGTGCAAGGAGACGAGCTTCACTGGATTGAATATTCACCACTCTCGGCATCAGCTGGTCGCAGATCTTCACTACCAAGACAGTTGTCTATGTACGAAGATCCTCCGCCACGGACGCATTCATCTCCGACCAGGGAGGGATTGACAGTGTGGAGAAATCCATTAGGTGATAGTTTTGAAGATCCGGAAGGGGACGGATGCGCCAGTTGCACATCCCCGATGCCAAAGCTTCAACGACAGGGGTCGTTTCGGGTGTTCAAACCTGATCCGCCCAGACACAAGCCAAGAGGTGGGGGGCCAGGAGTCCCAGGACGGCGTCGGTTTCTTGACAATTGCCACATAAACCACGGAGTACATAGGCGCAAAAGAACAGTCTAATTTTCTACGATCCAAAGTGCCTATATCATGATTCTTTCTGCAAGAGTTGAGCACTGTTAAGGACTCGGCCCTCAGCAAGTCATCTGCCTTATAGTTACCAAGGGCTATAAGGGAATGCCTAGGGAGTCTTGCTCCAAAAGAGGAAGGAGCGGAAAAGAAAGAGAGAGAAAAACTCGAAGGGCCTGTTCGCTTTCCCGCCCTGCGTACACGGTGATTTTTGTGCAATAAATCTGATGAAATAGTGCGATCGCTTCTTGGATGAAGCATTGGTTGATTGGACACAGCAAGGATCTGTTGCTGCGACCAACACGACCGGGCTGGACCAACACTCGCAGGACTTCATCCCCTGTACACCATCTTCCTCCAGGCATCTCACGGACACTTATTTCTTGTGAGTATCAGGCTCGAGATCAGTGCCCATGTCAGGACAAGGATGCTCGGATGTGAGCTCAAACTGTCAATTTGCATGGCTATCCTTTTTGAGAAACGCGGCTACCATGGCAAAGAGATTCCCGAGCAAAGAAAGATGAACGCAATGCCACATAGTAGATATCAATTCGCGCCTACTGTCCCCGAACTAAGAAACGCTATTTATACTTGCATCAATTAGCAAAGAGAGGCGAGGACAGTAATCTGCCATGTCTTCGCCTACTTCGTTGGCCACGCATCACTTTCCCTTCTCGAAAGCTTCGCCTGCACCCACAATTTCTCTTTCTATTGAGATTCGCTTTCGAGACTGGGCTACGGCGAATATGAATCCGCAAGAACGCAGAGAGGACATTGCATGGGTGTCGCTCTATAGTGGCAGGGGCCTTTGAGGGGTCGTGGGACTCCTGCATATCGTCAGCGGAACTTGGCCCGAATATCAATGCATGAAAGGGGCAATCACATGAGAATCAATCGCCTATCCACGTGATTCCTTTGAGTCTCGCTCGATCACAACAGAGTCGTATAAGAGTCATGGAGCCGGAAGTGAAGTTCCATTAGCACTGCCTGCCTCTTACACGCACTCACCGAGGCCCTTCCTTTCGAGAATTACCAGTCACTCGCTTAAGAATTTGTGATCGCTGCCTCCCTACTCATAATGAAGGCCGAAGTCGGAATCGCTGCGCTGGCAGCTACCTTGCCTGCAGTGGCAGGCAAGTCCACTTGCACCAAGCCTGCGGCATGCGTGAGTCTATTCGACAACGTGACAATCAAGGAAAGGCATTAATTTTCCTACAGTGCGCGCAGCTGAGCAAGCTTGACTTGGAGGGTCAAATCGTTGACCCCTCGACTGCCCTGTTCAAGGAGGTTATGGGTTCCTACTGGTCTGAGAGCGCAGCTTTGGAGCCGAACTGCGTGGCCCTGCCTGCATCAGCCCAGGATATCTCCAAAGTCATGAAGGTCATTTCATCAAGCAAGTGCCGCTTTGGTATTCGTGGTGGTGGGCACGGTTCCTTCAAGGGGTCCAACAGTGTCGACACCGGTGTTACTGTCGATTTCAGTCAGTCACACGTTTTACTTGCCTCCATAGCATAAGCTTACACTTTCACAGGCTGGATGAACGCTACTAGCTATGACGAGGAAAACGGCCTTGCTAAGATCAGCCCCGGAGCGCACTGGCAAGACGTCTACGATGCCCTTTTGCCTCACAACGTCGCCGTTGCTGGTGGCCGCGCTGGCACTGTTGGCACCGCTGGTTTCATCACAGGCGGTGGCAACAGCTTCCACTCTGCCTCCCACGGCATGGCGTGCGACACCGTCGCCAACTGGGACCTTGTCCTTGCTGATGGCACTATCACCAACGCCAACGCGACACACAACGCTGACCTCTGGACGGCGCTGAAGGGTGGCAGCGGCAACTTTGGGTTGATCTACAACTTCGACATGTACCCCATCGCTTTCGAGACTGACGACGGCACCATCTGGGGCGGTAACCTTGACTTCGACCTGGAAGACACCGAGAAGGTCCTTGAGGCGTACTCGGTCTTCACGGAGAACCAGTACAAGGACGAGAACACCACGTCTCTGATTTACTGGGCGTACCTCCCGGCCGTCGTTGACGGTTACCTGCTCAACGCCGCGGTTGAGAACACCAAGGCGGTTGTCAAGCCCAAGGCCCTCGACGTCTACTACGACATCAAGCCCAAATCGGACGGCACCAAGGTGGCAGACCTTGCGACTGTTACGCTGGAGCTTGGCGCGGGCCAGCCTCCGGGCTTCAACAACGTTTGGCTCACCTCTTCTTTCCTCAACGACGTTGAGACGATGAAGTTTGCCATTGAACGCTACTACAAGCTCAACGAAGTTCTGGAGAAGATCGCTCCTTCGGAGGAGAGTGGACTCAACTGCCTCGCGATGTTCCAGCCCATCTCCAAGTCCATTGCTGAGAAGGGCGCCGCCGCCGGAGGGAACGTCATGGGTCTCGAGGAGCTCGTGGAGAACGGCAATGGCGTCATGTTCCTCCTCACATGGGCCGTCAAGGGCGAGAAGGCTGATGAGTGGGAGACTGAGTCCAGGCCTCACTTGACCAAGTTCATGGACGAACTGTATGCGTTTGCGGAGAAGAGGGGTGTTGCCTGGCCGTGGCAATACCTCAACTATGCGGATTCTTCCCAGGACCCCCTGGCGACGATTGGAAAGGAGGCGATCGCCAAGATGAAGGCTGCCAGTGCCAAGTACGATCCTGAGGGCGTGTTCCAGAAGCTGCGTGCTTCAGGTCACAAGCTGCCCGCTTGAGATTTGACTCTTCCGGGACTTTCAAACTATCTGTCATAGACTGAAAGCTTAGAGATGGCTTCCTCGGTGCCCTGTCTCCGTATTGTCATACCATATTTGTTACCTGTAATGACCAGTCTCAGCTGATGCAGCTCCGTGTGTGATGGTGTGAGTCGTCCGCAATGAGACTCAAAATCTCGTCAATCAACGTCGCCTGCAGCACTTTAATCTTGATCCAAATCCGTTCCGTTTCGCCATCATCGATTCATGACTCGAAGAGTCGATAGCCAGTTAAAATGATCTATGAGAAGAGATATTAGACGTTGGACACCTTGATGAAGGAGCAAGCAAGTGTGGGGCGTTGTGGCTGGTATCGCGTCGTCGCGTCAGCCACACCTTTCGGGAACGCGCTCTCGCTCTCTGTCTCTTCGGTGCGTATCCTCACAAACGAAGTCCACTCATCAAGCAATCACTCATCTTCGCGCGACGCATCACTGGTTCATTCTGAGTCTTACATTTCCTCACTTCTCTGGCTTGTGTTTGCTCGGATTTGGTCAGAGTACTTCTCAGCTCGTCAACTCGTCGTAACTTGCCATCGACCTCACCCTCAGGACAAGAGACATAGTCCGCTGAAGGCAGCCACATCACATCATTTCTCTTTGTCAAGAAGCATCTGTTATTGTATTCTCATAGTGAAAAGGTCACCATGGCGCCTGCTCGTCAAGCGGCAAGCCCGCAATACAACAAGGACGAAAAAGTACTCTGCTTCCACATGGACATGCTCTACGAAGCCAAGATCCTAGACGTGCAACCGGCCGACAAGGCGAGCGAGGGTTTCAAGTACAAGGTTCACTACAAGGGCTGGAAGAAGACATGGGATCACTGGGTCACGGTGGACCGCCTGAGACCCTTTGACGATGAACACAAGGAGCTTGCGGCTACCCTTCACGCCCAACTCAAGCACAGTCTGCAGAAGAACGCCAAGGCGCCCGGAAAAGCACAGAAAGTGGGCGGTGAATCTTCGAGAGCAAGCGAAGATAGGGGGTCTGGGGTTGCGCAGGGCGGAAGAGGTGGAAGGAGAGGGAAAGATTGGGAGCTGGAACAGGTGAGATTCACTCTTGTATCTAAGATACAAAAGCCCTCCTTCTGGCCAGCTTCGTTGAACCAGTGAGGGTCTAGACCTTCTTTCAGACCGCTAACAGTAATTAGGAGGATGCTTTCCACAACAAACCCATGATCAACCTGCACGTTCCAGATCACCTTCAAGCAATGCTGGTAGACGATTGGGAAAACATCACCAAGAACAACCAACTTGTACCGCTTCCTCACAAAACGCCTGTCACTACAATCTTCGAGGACTACCTTGCGTACGAGCGTGGCCACAGGCAAGAAGGATCTTCCGGTATGGATATTCTCGAAGAGGTGGTAGCCGGATTCAGAGAGTACTTCGAAAAGGCCTTGGGACGCATTTTACTCTACCGGTCAGTTACTCTCCGAGATTTCTAACATCTGTTATTCTCATCTTAGCTCACAATATTGCAAAGTTTCGAACGCCCTCAGTATATGGACGTGAAGAAGCTATGGGAGAAGGGTGACCAAGCTCGTGGCGTGTGTGACGTCTACGGCGCAGAGCATCTTGCACGACTGATTGGTGCGTTAACTGTTACTAAAACTCGGTGCTTTTACTCATTCAGCTAACACCAACCAGTATCGTTGCCCGAGCTTCTCGCTCAAACGAATATGGACCAGCAATCCGTCACTCGCCTCAGGGAAGAGATCAGCAAATTCACAATCTGGCTCGGTGCTCGGACTGAGATCTACTTTGTCAGCGAATATGAGACCCCCTCTCAGGAGTACGTCGACAAAGCCCGGAGTTTCTGAGGAGAAACTAGGGGGATAAGAGCACAGATGAACTTTCAGGCCCTTCGCTCTGCACGCCCGGGAGCATAGTGGAAAAGACCAAGCCTCGTACGGATGAGCTCGCCACCATACCAGTCGTATCGTGCACGACAATGCTGGGTTGCTAGCCTGCGACTTTCACTATAATCCAGAAAACGACCACTTCGCATTTAACATGAAGAAATGTACTGGGCGTTCATCCTGACAAGGAACATGACTCTTTGTGAAGAAAAATGATCCCTTTGTAGTTTTATACAATGCTCGAAACAATATCATACATTTCCCTCAAAACTCCTCCTCCATCATGACCTTGGCACCGCCTTCTCTACGTAAAAGCCCTTATCGGGTGTATTCGCCGCCTTGATCTCTGCCTTGCTGATGACTCTGTCGACCTCCTCGACCCTGACCAGCTCCTTCACCTTCAAGATCATGCCAGCAAAATGCGGCTCGACGGGATGAAAGACTGTTTGGGAACGCTTGTGAAGACCGAGTGCCTGGAGGACGCCACGGGTGCGCTCGGGCAAGCCGATAGAAGAACGGTGGAGCGTTATCCTGAAGAACGACATGCTGGCTTTGTTGGGGTTGCCAGGGTTCTAAATCGGAGGTGGTCGCGATGCGCGGCTCGAGGTGCTTGACGTTTTGTCGCGCGATCTGGACGATTGGAAGGTCAGCAACTTGGCAATCTCCGTGACGTCGGTAATGGCGATGGTCGGCTCACAGTTTGTTTAGGCAATGCCACGTTGTCCAGCTAAGACCTGCTGATTTGGGCGGCGTGATGATTGATCTCTGACATTGAACATCGAGTTCGGTCCCTGGATCGCAACTTTCGAGTCTACGCCTTACGCAACATCACGTGATATGGCCGAGTCGTCGCCTACCCTGCAACGCCCACGGACGATGCAATCAGGTCTCCCAACTGTGAGCCTAGATGTCATTGAACAAATATCACTTGGCGGCGGAGATTGCTTTGAAATTCGGGGGAACAGTGGTCAAAAGTTTCCAATCGAACAGCACGCATTTTGCGACGGTGGCCTTTAGCGCTTCGAGGCCAAAATTGGAGTACAAAGTTGCCTATCCTGCCCGGCCCCCGATGAACGAGAAAAGCACGCCCGGCCAATATGCCTGCTACAGCAACACCCACTCTGTCATCCACGCTTATATCACACTTATATCACGCTCTCAATGTTTGAGGTCAACAGTAAGGAGAAATAACCACTCTTGCTTTTGTTGGTAACGCCGTCCCTACCAATTCTCACATGCTTCCTCCTGCGTCTTATGTTTCTAGATTCCCGTTTACTTTTCTCTAGCTCAAGTAGCAGTCTCCTGCTACTTACCGTTACCTGTGAGGTTAAGGTGGTATGCGTGGATAATAGAGTCCGCGTCGTCGATAGCAAGTGGTCTGATCTACAAGGCATTATTGTTAGCTGGTCTGCTCTCTTATCAAAATTCGAAGTAGAATGAGGGGATGTGGTCGCTCACATCGGCCAGTTGCTTGATCTTGGCAGTGCTGTAATAGATATGTCAGCCTTCGACTCCTTTGATGTTCTTCTTCTAGATGAAAGTCATGCACTTACACTTCCTTGATTTGGTCATCGGTCTCGAAGCCTCCGGGTCCGTCCAGGCCGAGTTGGGTACTAACAGTTGTTAGTGGTGCTTGAATCAATGAAGGCCCCTATTACACCAGTGCTGAGGCACAAAGCTAGGTTAGAGAAATAGGGGGGAAACGAACATTCTGCCCTTGACTGCGTTCCATCCGGTAATTCTTGAGGTAATGTTGACGTAGCGAGTCACTATAACGTTAGCTGCCTTCCTCGAGACTTGAGAAAGGAAAGGATCTCTATCATACATCCGAACAACGCAGGGTCGATAATCTCGTAAGTAGAAGGATTTGCTAAAATAGCTGTGCAAAGTCGGTGTTAGTCAGAGAAAGGGCTGGGTGATTCACGATGCTTACCCTTGGCGTGGATACCAGCCTTGTGCGTGAAGGCACAGAAGCCCGTAACCGGATTGTTGAATGGAATGTTGACCTCAACGACACTCGCAACGTACTCCTCGATGGTCTTCAGGCGTGGCAGATCAAATGTTGCCTTAGTATACTCTGGCGCAGTTACGACCATGCGAGCCATCAAAGCACCAAGAGGGGTGATGCCGTTTCGCTCGCCGATTCCTAGCACAGACGTGTCTATGTGTGTGGCTCCTCCTTCGAGGGCAGTGACAGCGTTCTACTTGTGTAAGCCAAAGTCTTTACCAACGGTGCCAGAGTCCAACTTACCGCGACTGAGCAACCAGTATCGTCATGGAAATGGGTTTCAATATCACAGCCTACCACGCCGCGGAGCGTGCGGACGAGGTCGTAGACCATTCGGGGAGTAGCTCCTCCGACAGTGTCGGCGATACCAACGCGGTTTACGCCTGCCTTATCCACGGCTTGATAAAGGCCAAGGATGTCGACGAGGTCGGATCGGAAACTGTCCTCAGAACTAAATCGCACCTCAACTCCCTGCGACTTGACGTATTCGATGACTTCAAGTGCCGTTTGCTTGATCATAGCCATAGATTTTCCATGGCTGTACTCGCGAAGAAAGGATGAAGTACCGATGACCAGGTCAATGCCGTCAACTCCGCATTCCTGAATTGTGTTAGTTAAATGATCACACGAGCCTAGTCTGCGCATGATGTGGTGAGGTGAAGCTGCATCTCCGCAACCGCGATGGGCGGGTGTCAAGCTATCCAAGTGATGTCAGGCTTGGGCATGCTAACTAAAGTGGCAAAAGGTATACTGAGCATGACTGCATTTTTCTACACACTTCAGCCACTGCCACTTTAGACTAGAGATGCCCAGCTCTAACACCTGCAGGCTATATATCAATATTATGTAGAATTCAGAGACTGGCTTACCACTGCGCGCTTGGCGTCTTCCATATTACACCTCGTGTGTGTTAGGATCTTGGCCTATTGTAGAATGTGAGCGATAATTTCAAGCGGTTCTGCACTACGGAACATAGGCCTCACCTTAAGTCCAAGCGAGCAAATGTACTTGCAGTCATCGTATGAGGCTTGAGAGCTCACAGGGCTTGTAAGCTCGATGTACTGGCATCCGAACTCACTGTTTTGTTAGAATATGCTCGCGAGATAGGCAAAAGAAGGTATGGCGTCGTGAACAGCTTAGCGAGTACGGGGGTCATCTTACGAGAGCATAGTTGCGATCTTCACCTTGTGCTCACGAGTGAAGAAGGCATTGGCAAATTGCTCTCCTTCGCGCAAAGTTGACTCGATAATCTGGTATCGCTGTGTATTGCTCAGGAAGTCCTGAACCTGGCTGTAAGGCGAGGATGACGGTACGTTCGCAGTCGAGGCCGGGTGCGGGGCGGGAGCCGCGGCTGAATCGTTGTCGGTGCTGCACATCGTATCAGGCTATGTGGTTAAAATTGGTGTAGACTTTCATTCAGTTTCGTAGGCAGCCAAAAGGGATGTTGTAAACAGAACATTCGTCGGAGGATGCTAAGGGTAGAAAGGTAAGGGTGGAGGTTGTTGACTACTATAAATGTCTTTCCTGAAGACACAATCTGTCCCGCCCCTCCCCCCGATTCGTGAGTCAAGCGGGGCATGAGTCAAGCTAGTATGGGGAACCCTGGAATCGCCAATTGAACCAATCAGATGAGACATTGGTAGCAAAGCTTGTGCGCGCAATGACGCACAGGAAACTTTGTCCCGCCGTTCTTGCGAACCGTCGCTCCGACATCGCTTCAATGGACCGAGCAGCACTTAACAAATAACACCATATCGGGTCTACGTATGAGAACTATCTCAGCGGCGAATCTTCGCGGGTCTGAACAGCAGAAAGAGAAACGAGATGGGATCACGCTTTAGCTTCTTCAAGTCGCAAAATTTAAACAGGAATTCGAAGCAAAAGCTACTTCTCCTAAGTAAGCATTTCGCTCTACTCTCTTGAGACCTTAGACGCGATGCCTATCCTGTTCTATTCTTCGCTTGCCGTGTTCATCATTTCAACTCTCACATGTACACTGTTTAAATGCAGCGTGGAACGCAAGCTGCAGATCTCCTCTGAAGCCGCTTTGCGGTGTCTTATAAGGCGCACTAGCCTACGATGAATCTAGCAGCAGGACCTCTAAGACTCGCAGCAGTGCGCTCAACAGACTCGTTTACAATTGCGTTCGTCGTCACTGTCTGGGCCTTGCTTGTGTTTGCTAGGGCTTCCTACAATCTTGTAATTAGCGGCTGTTGGAATGGAATAGACAAGAGTTGGAAGGACCGACCTTTGCCTGATGAGAGGTAATCTCGAATAGACCGCTGTGATGTGACCTCTACTGATGGCGGATTCCATGTAGAGCCTCTTTCCTTGACAGGCTTGCAGAGCTCGTCGAATGCAATTAGCATTAGACGAGTTTGCTGGCAGTCAACATGAGCCTGGTGGTTGAATCCAACTAGATGATGCTGGGGATAGGCAACTGGAAAAACGACATCCAGATTAAGAGGGAATGAAAGCATCCCTGGTGGCGCTGAAGGTCTGTTCTGACGGAAAAGTGGAAGCAGAGGAATGCACATCTTATCACTAGGGAGAATGTCGTGGTAACCACCGGTAGCGAGAAATTCCCTCAAAATCACCAAATCAGTCGCACCTGCATGCTATGCAAGAAATACTGTATCTTGGCTGATATTCGCTTGGCGTAAGGCAGCTGCAATTTGGTCAACGTCCATACAATCTTGGGTAGATTTGCTGGAGTGTGAACCGCGTTTCGACCAGAATCGATGGTCCATAGCTGTTCTCAAGGAACTCAAGGATTGGTTCAATAGCGATTGACTTGGACCTGCCGATTCCTTGGGTTGCCTTCCTTTGGAATACATCACCCGGGTATTGATCAAGGTTTTGCCAAAGACCCGGTCAATAATAGCGAATTCGAAGAGGCCGCGTGTCTTGGGTGAGAACTCGTCATCAAGGACCACAAGATGAGAGCTTGGTCGCGATCCTGCCTTGATCTCTGCGGTGCGAGTTTGGACCAGGTCATCATACTGACGATTTGAGACCCATTTCCTTCTGGCTGCCGCCTGAAACTTTAAGCGTAATGCGTTAAAGTCAACGGTTTTCTGCTTGACATGGATTTCATAGCTTATCTCGCTCAAATGTTGAGGGCAGTGGCTAGACCCTACATGGCTGGTGTTATTGCAAGCTTCGACAGCGCAAATTGTGGGGGGTACTTCTTACGCCAAGTCAGAGCGTTCTGCTCATAGACCATGTCCCTACGATCCGCCAGGGGCACATCATTCAGCATTTTGCTCAAAGGAAGAGTTTCCCTAGTGAGGCCAAGGACCTCATCGACTGCGGTAGGTTGTTTGGGGAATTGATCCACATCCAGCTCACCCTCGTTGGCTGCCGTGTCCGTATCCTGGACTTGGTACACAAAGGAGTCGTCCTGTTGAACTTCACTCTCAATTGAAAGCATTTGATGCTTCACAAGCTCAAGAGACAGCGGGAAATTGCCACCTTTCCAGAGCAAGGGCTCTGCAGGCACCATGGCGGACTCTTTGTCAGATGGGATATGGTTGAGCTTTATATGGGTTTTCCAGTGCGCCCAAGCATGCTTTCGATTAAAGCGTCTTCCCATACTCGATGCGCAGCACATTTCAAGCGGGCAAGTCCACAAATCTTCAAAGTTATGCTCCTCTTGCTGCGTGTGCTCCCAGGATTGTTCTGCTGTCTCGAATCGATCAGTGCAGTAGTGCCGGTGACATGAGAATGGTCTTAAGTGGGCGGTAACCGTATGTCTGTCAGCGCTACGCTTACAGCTAAAGGTCTCTTCACAGTTGTATTGGTCTGCTAAGGGACAGCTGAACTTTTGTGCCAAGTGGACCGTTTTGTAGTGTCTTGTCGCGTTCTCTTTACTCGAAAAGCTCTTTGTACAGCCCTGTTCGACCTGCGCAGGACACGGCCACGCCTCGACGATGTTTTGGTGCTCTCGCTTGTTATGGTCGCGCAGCCCTTTTGGCGTAGTGAAGTATGCGTTGCATTCAAGGTGGGTGCAAGGAAAATGGGCTACTTGGCCCTCGTGGACGCGCTTTCGATGCAAATCTGTAAGATCTTGTGACGCGAAATGTCTATCGCAACCATGCCAGGTACACTGAAACCTTAGTCTTTCGCCTCTGTGAAAATGTTTCTCATGGGCGTCAGCGCCAGTTTGGAGCGCGTACGTCTTGCCACAGCCAACATAGGCGCAAGGAAATCCATGGTGTGTGGATTTCCTATTATGGACATGTGTAGCCTGTACGTGTTCCCTTAGTATAGAGATTTGGGCGCTTCTGCCAGTGATCTTGGCGTTGCATAAGATTGGGCAATCTTCGGAAATTGGACACGACAGCAATTGGCCTCGGTGGTCGGAGCAAAGATGCCGCTTGACGTCTTTAGCATTGCCAGACTGAAAGTGACAGCCAGTCTCACTAACGCTTTTATTGAAAGGGCACTTGTAGGTGCTATCTTCCGAGATATGGAGGGGGTAGCTGTCGTGTGAAAGAATGGAATGGCGAGACGCGCTCTCACAGGTTTCAAAGGTTTCGTGGCACTCTCTTCCGCTGTCGAAGGGACAAGGCAATGACTGTAAGAAGCTACTTGTTAGCCTTCTAAGTGGATTTGAGGTGGGCTTATGCAAGGCAAAGTACCTTTGACGCCATGTCAGTTGGCTTCTGCGAGGGAAAAACTACTGCTTCTATGTAGCTATGTCAGTACGAGGGAATTAAAGCCCGAGCAAGAGCAGTGGTGCAAACTAACTTGCAGACTACCAGAGACCTAGAACCTGCATCTCCAAGGTTTCTTCTGGCTCGCGGTGAGTTTGATAAGATCTTTCATACACTCAGAAATCCGTCGCGTTGTCGTCGAATCGGTTGTTGAGCTTCGACGGGCATCACTGCTCCAACTCTAAATGTGCTAGAGATGTACCAGGCTCCCCGTGAAGACCCCATTCACATAGAGGTATCGATTGGTGTTTTTGGCTCAGTGGTGTTTCCAACCTTTGACAGTCTAGTACCTCGAATCCACCTGCGTGACTTGGCCTCACCAGTCACATCTAATGAATGTGTGTGCGTGTGGCTGATGCGTGGCTAAAAAGGGTGGGCCGGGCTGACCGGTCGGGCGAGCCAAGATGTGCCTAGCAGCAACTCCGTGACAAGGCAATGATAATAATCGATATAGCAATCTATTGTCCGGTTACCGGATCTACCCTCCCTCCAGATTCTGATATTACTCCATGTTATTTTCTTAAATAGATTGCGACGTCCTTATCTGTTACGGCTGTCAAGCACTTAGCTTATCGCAAACAGAGTCACGTTTCGATGACGAAGCCCAGCTCCAGCCACAACTCTTAACATGATCATTTCACTCATCATATAACGTAGCCCGCGTTTTATTCACTTCATCCTTCTTGCACAACTCTCTCATCTTCGCGAATCCCGCTACATACTCTTTCGCTTCTATGTTGCTCTTCGGTAGGGGCCCTTTCCAATGGCCGAAACAGTCTTCGACTGCTCTGCTCGTCACTATAACAGCTTCGCATTCGTTAGCCTGCTCTTCCTTGGCCGCACTTAGGGATGGCTGATTTGCCAAACGATCCTTAATAACCCACCTAAGACAATCTTTTAGATAAAAGAAGGTAAAAATGAGCTGGCAAAGCTAATTTACTAGCCTAACACCTTTCTAGGTGCTCGCGATGTTGATACGCTTGTGAGTTTTGGCGCATACTCAGGCCGGAGTGAAGGATAACAGCCCTTGAATACTGACTGGCGTAAGCACAGCGCAGTGCGTATGTACAAATTTAAACCCAAAGATAGCGAGAAAATAATTTTCGTTTATAGCATGTGTGCATCATGTATTACACTCATGCATCTCGCAGACGCTCTAGCAGAAAAGGGTTGTTATGTTATGCTGTTTGTATGTATTTCTGAAGCGAGCATGTGAGAGCTATAGTGCTAACAGAATATTGCAGGACCTTTTCAGCCGTAGTTTTATAGATGGTGTTAGTGACCTTCTGCACTATAAATAGCTCTGCGTTACGCAGATCCTTCTTATTCTCGCCTTCTCTTTTCCTCCCTAGACTGGAAATAACGCTTTCTGCTTTCATAGCTACTCCTTTAGCAACAGCATAGCTCTCTACTTTACAAATACCTTTCTTAACCTTATCTTTTCTCTTATACTTCTTGCCTCTGCTATTCTTATTCGCTTCAAGAACTTTAGCATGCTTTCTTGCATCCTCTTTTCTTTTAGCTTTATGCCTAAGGGTATAGTTGCAATACTTGAAAAGCGTAGGTCATAGCAGCCTATTGCTAACATAAAGTTTCTAAAAAACGCTGTGCTAAAAGATCTAAAATTTCAGATTGCAAGAGCTAAAGCCGCAGATTTACTAGAAAGCTAGCTTAGTTTATTAGAGAAACATATGCTAATATATGTAGGATAGATAGTGCTGCCTTATTCTAGCTTTACACCAGCATTTATGTTATGCATTTAGCTATACAAACTGAATACTTACTAGTTAACATAACGCTTAGTGCAAGATTAGGAACTGCAAACTAAAAACTATAGCTGTGCTTCTTAGAAAGGCAGATGAAATTATCGATCTCGACCACTACGGAAAGGAGGGTCTCCCCTTTATAGGCGGCCACAATCAGGCAATGTGGAAAGTTCTGCTGGGAGCTCACGACTTTGTTACAACCCACTCTCAGGATATCATCGAGGCTTTAGACAAACCTTAGGCATGGATCTAGACAATGATTTGGATTGGGTAAAATGAGAAGAAAAGTCGTACAGAACGCACCCTCTTGTATTGTTTTGTTGAGTTCTCACCGCAGCAGTCTGACGCTGCACGAGCCAATCCAAATCTGCTAGGACGTAGCTCCCCAGACATCGCTCCAGCGCAAACGTGTAATGACGCTGAAATTGACTGACAATGGAGAATGACCAAGACACATGGAACATGACTATCGATCCCAGACAAAAATATACTGAAACGGATGACTATTCTGTGAAATGCAGGACAATAGACGTATTGCCTCGATAGCAGCAGCGGTTTAGGACAAGTGGACGTCAAGCAACGTTCAGCGACGTTGGAGATTGATCTTATCGATAAGCATACAACGCGTAAAGTGATACAACCGCGTCGCAAGAGGTGGTCCATCGGGAGAATGCATTGTTCATCCAGTACATATTAACGAGTCTAGTACGTTAAAAAGAACTCGACAGGGCTCAAATGAATGGCCATTTTAGGCTCAGCGCGTGACTCATGGTAAGTCTGCGGAAAATGTCAGCGGCTTTGTGCTCAGCGAAGGCGGCGCATTGCGCAACTATCTGCCAGTTTTGAAGAGAAACATGCTAATAGCAGCATTGCAGATGGAGGACCCTGGCAAGCCCTTCGACCCCCTGGCTATGCAAATGATGGCCGACAACTTCGTTGATATAGATCATAACGACACGGAGCTGCTGAGCATATTGATGCAGCAAAATCGGACGAACGACACCACCCTCAACGACCCGATCGAGACCGTGCAGTCAACAATAGAGGATGTTGACTCTACGACAATGCCAGAGACGACAATGGAAGCTACGGATGAGTCGCCGCTCCAAATCTTGGACAATTTTGCCGCAAAAATCGAAGATTTATCGGCCAGCCTTAGGGAACTTTCTGAAGATCAATCAGAAAATGGGACAGAAGCTCAAGATCCAGTGACAAAACAGATCGTGCAGTCTGATTCAGAATCCGACAACGTTGAAAAGCAATATCATCATAAATTCCAAGACGAGAGCACGAGCCTATTCGATGGGTCGTTGCCACATACGTGTATCGAGGTTCGGCTGCCGATGATGTCGGCGGAGGAGAAGGCAAAATTCGAGTCAGTGCGGAGTGACGTTGTGGAGGAGGTGCTCGAAGAAGAGTATTCGAATGGGGGTGAGAAGAGCTATGTGGTGCAGTTCACGGATGGAAGAATTGAAACAGTAAGTGAAACTATCCCTCCTCTCTCATTGGAGCAGTTGTTGCGAGGAGGACTTCCGAGTGTTTGCCGCCGCGGCCACGCTGCAACTTTCGGTACAGCTCTTCGATATGCTATACTACTCTTCTACTCCCCACCTCGGCTTCTGTTCCGTGCAGACCATCAAGTGTTTCGAACTTTCTTCTGCTTTCTTTACCCTTCGTCTCTTGCACCCTATCAAGACCTTTGACCACTTCCTTGAAAGTCGATTCGCGTTAACTTCTGACGCACGCCCTTCAACTGGTCTTGACGACTTTCTGAATTCAATTCTGACTCGAATCTTCGCAGATCGTATCAGAAGCCCTCAAAGGATACGTGAGAATTGACGGTACTGCTACCGCTTATTCGGCAAGATCAATCTCCGGAGATAGCAATATGGCGGACCGGAAGCGAAAGCGAGGCGAAGAGGATGCGTACATATCTGGCAGTGAGAAGTCTTCAGCTTCCGAAGAAGACATCACGATGTATTTCGAAGATGACGAAGATAGCGACGTGCCAAAGACACGCCGGAAACGCCACCGCATCACTCCAAATACCGGGCCAGGATCGCAAGCCCGGATTCGGGTTAATACCAGGCCCAGTCGAGATGCCGCGAAGTTGAACATTGGCGCGTACTTGCTTCCGTCAAAGATCGACGACTCAGATGATGAGATTCTTGCGGAAGAGCCAAGAAGAGCAGCGCAAAGTGAGAGGGCATTGCGGAGGAGCTCACGTCCAAAGCCGGCCCGTGAGGATGAGGACGAGCTTGCCCAAGACCAATCGATGGATCCAGACGATGATAACTTCATGCCGGTGGTCTCAGATGTGGTCATGAGAGGTAGACCTCCAGCTTCCCGTCCTCGCATCAAGAGATTCAAATCAAGAAAGTCTACACGAATCTCCGGCGGCGGCTCCGATATTGAATTCGAGCCTACTCGACGCTCTGCCAGGGCGGGGAGATCAGCAAGGTCATATCTTGACGACGACGACCTGAGTGATTCTCCCCCTTACGCAACGGAAGTCAAAACACAAGCACCACCAAGGGTCCTCTCGGTACGAGAAATTTTCAAGCCTCTGCCCCAAGGCTCTGACTTTGCTGCTACGCATTCACCACGCTGCCATGTGTGCAATGGTACAGCTGCAAGCAATGCATTGATTGGCTGTCAAGGCTGCAGTCTGTCCTACCATAGACCGTGTCTTGGCCTTCGCAGCTCCCGAGAACATCTGGTCACAAAGATAGGCGATGATGAGTTTGTTATGCAATGCAAATTCTGCATCGGCTGGTACCGCAAGAAGGATGAGACCGCCCCTCGACACGACATGTGCCAGGACTGTCACAAAACAGGACAATCTTGCGCTCCGTTCATGGAAAGAAAAACAGCGCGACAGGAAGAAAAGCTTCGCGAGGCGAATGATGGAATTGACCCAATCTACCCTGTCCAGCCAGAACTCGTCAACAATGCCGATATGGTGCTCTTCCGCTGCATTGACTGTCACAGAGCTTGGCACATTGAACATCTGCCGCCTGCTAGGAACACGGCCATGGCAACTGATGTTCGCTCTGAACGACTCAAAGACTATTCCATTGACTGGCAGTGTAACGAGTGCCACAGCAAATCGAACAAAATCGACAAACTCGTTGCCTGGCGACCGACTATCGAGCTAGACTCGTCGGAAGTCTCAGCCGCTGATATCAACGAGGACGAGAAAGAGTACCTACTTAAATGGGATTCAAAGTCGTACGGGCATCTCGTGTGGAGGCCAGGCGCTTGGGTCTGGGGCGTCACTGCTGCCGTAATGCGCAAGACCTTTGAGAAGCACGACGCTGAGAAGAGTCGGCTGCATAGGACGGCGAGTGAGGCTGTGCCCGACGAGTATTTGATGCCTGATGTGATCATGCGTGTCAAATACACTTCTGGCACCCCTCATTCCAATACTAAAGAGGAGGAACTGGCCAACATTGGCCATGTCAGCAAGATGCTGGTCAAATTTCAAGGTCTCTCCTACGGAGAAAGCGTGTGGGATAAGCCACCTACTCCTAACACGCCGGAAATCTATGCCGCGTTCCAAGAGGCTTTCTACAACTATGTCTCCGGAGAATATTTCCAACCATTATCATGGAAGACAACCTCACAACGCCTTGTCGAATACCGCGATGCAGAGTTTGAAGAGCTAGATGCCCAGCCCGACGGTTTGTGCAGAGGCAAACTCATGCAGTATCAGGTAGAGGGTCTCAACTGGCTCCTCCAAAACTTCCACAGCAAAAAAAGTGTCGTTCTCGCTGATGAGATGGGTCTCGGAAAGACTGTCCAAGTAATCAGCCTGGTCACCAGTTTGATCCAGGATAAGCCTAACGTAAGTGACATACTCCATGGCAGCCAGCAGAAGCGCTGACATGTACTAGGTTTTTCCATTTCTCATCGTTGTCCCCAATGCGACATGTCCGAATTGGAAGCGAGAGTTCAAGCAGTGGGCGCCCTCAATTCGCTGTGTTACCTACCACGGTGGGAGAGAAGCACAAGCACTTGCTTATAAGTATGAGCTCTTTCCTGACAATAGCCATCTCATGAGAGCACATGTCGTCATCATGTCATTCGACTCAGCAGCAGACCCCAGCACGAAGGAGAAATTCAAGCACATCAAATGGGTCGGTCTCGTCGTTGACGAGGGACAGCGTCTCAAGAATGACCGCAACCTCTTATATCTGGCTTTGCGCGCTTTGAAAGTGCCCTTCAGGCTTTTGCTCACCGGCACACCTTTGCAGAACAACAAGAGGGAGCTGTTCAATCTTCTTCAGTTCATCGATAACTCACAATCAGCAGAGGAGCTGGACCGCGAATTCGAGGTGCTGGACAAAGAGACTCTGCCGAAATTGCACGAGATGATACGGCCATACTTTCTTCGTCGGACGAAGCTAGGAGTACTCAAGTTTCTGCCAGCCATGGCGCAGATCATCCTTCCAGTCAGCATGACCTTCATCCAAGAGAAATTATCGCGGAGTATTATTGCGAGGAACGCTGAGCTCATCAAAGCGGTCATGAGCGGCGGTAAGATGAAATCGAAAGAGAAGGGAAGTCTCAACAACATTTTCATGCAGCTGCGCAAGTGTCTTTGCCACCCTTTCATGTACTCCCAGGGGGTAGAAGAGAAGCTTGCCGATCCCACGCTCATGTTCAACAATCTGGTCGAAGCTTCGTCGAAACTTGTCCTCTTGAGGTGCATGCTGCCGAAGTTGAAGGAACGAGGTCATCGGGTTCTGATCTTCAGTCAGTTTCTCGACCAACTGGATATTTTGGAAGACTTTCTGATTGGTCTCGGATACGGCTATCGACGACTGGATGGCAGCATGAGCAGTTTGGAGAAACAGCGACGAATCGACGCATTCAATGCGCCTGACTCTGACCTCTTTGCCTTCCTGCTATCCACCCGTGCGGGCGGCGTGGGAATCAACCTGGCAACCGCAGATACGGTCATCATCATGGACCCGGACTTCAACCCTCACCAAGATTTGCAGGCGCTATCACGTGCTCATCGCATCGGCCAAAAGAACAAGGTTTTGTGCTTCCAGCTCGTTACCAAGGACTCTGTTGAAGAACGCATTATGCAGATTGGTCGCAAAAAGATGGCACTCGATCATGCACTGATTGAGAGCATGGACGATGAAGCCATTGACGGGAACGACCTCGAGTCTATACTTAAGCATGGAGCAGCTGCGTTGTTTGACGAGAAGGAGAGAGAGGTCATCCAGTATGATTCGGCGGCTGTTGACAAGATTCTCGACCGTAGCGAGATTGAGGAAACGCAGGCTGACGCCGAGGGAAATGCTGACGCCCAGTTCAGTCATGCCAGAGTGTGGTCGAACAAGAAAGATGGGTTCCAGGCGGGCTTGAGTGTCGAGGAAGAAGAGGCACCCGAACCGCTGGGTTCAAAGATTTGGGAGGATATTCTCGCTGCACGTGAAGAAGAAGCGAAGCGAGACGCCGCATTGCGAGAGGCAGAATTCCAGAAAGGGCGCCGGAAAAAAGTGTGTACACGTTCTTTCTTTTTGCTTTTGCCTACTAACGCGAGGCAGGCTATCAACTACAAGACACACGTTCCCATCCCGGAACTCGCCGACGATGAAGGTGGCAAGTCGTCGGACGAGTCAGAGGACAATTTCCTGAAGCAGGACTCCGACGACGACTCTGATGAGGAAATTGAACCCGACTATCAAGGTAAACGCCGGAAAACCCCCGTGAAAATATCGCTTGTGTCGCCTCCGTCCCAGCGGACGAAGACAGCGACCCCTACGAAGAAGATGTCGAGTAAGAACTTGATACCGGTCAAGGTGCCTCCCCAGCGGGCGAACACCACTGTGTCAAGATCCTCAAAGTCACAGTCTCCGGCTAAGGCTAAGCAGCCGGCTCAGCAGTCCAAGCGGACTCCAACGTCTGTCAAACGCCCGACGAGCAAGGCAAACGCCAAGCAGAGAATCGCAGAAGTTAACGAACCTCCACAGGAGAAGCGGGCAGCAAGGTCTCAATGCTCCCAGCCCGAACAAAGCGAGGAGCAGCCAAATCTGAACAGCCACCCACCGGTGAAACACAACCGCGCCAGGGGAGATCAAGGCGAGGGAATCAACTCAATGGTAGCCGGCAGCCCGCCAGACAACAACCTGGTATTAGAACGGGTTTCAACGCAGCTGTGCAGCAGGGACGAGCAAACGGGGCGGTTGCCATCCAGTCCCCGCCTGGACCCCAGCAGCACCTCCAGCAATACGCCCCCTCACGAGCTGGGGTCCCGTCAGTTAACGCCCCCGCCGCTTACCAACAGTATCAGTACCAAGGACACGGGTACAACGAAAGTCCGGGCAAACAATGGTACAATCCTCTGAACCAGCAGCCGGTTATCAATACAGCATGGTGGCCAGCCCCTGTGCCTCAACCCGTGCCTCAGCCCTCTTCATTCGGCTGGCGTGGCCCCTGGCCTCCCGCTCCAGGCCCCCCCTACGAACAAGATATGAATCGACCGCAGCAACAACCAGGCCCGGCTGAAGAAAGAAGGACGGCAAAATTTCGCAACACTTTGCCCGGTCCCACGCAGAAATCAGAATCATTGCCTACAGGTCTGCTTCTGCCTGCAGGCTACACGCAGATGCAGAGAGTAATTAACTATCATGTTGGTTCTGAAAAGACTGAACCAACTGAGGCGAGCATTCGGCTGGCGATGGATGAGCTTCAGAGGGGCGGTTTGTGGCGGAGGAAGGAGAGCAGCGAGCACAGGGCTGTGCTGTGGTTGTTGTTGGCCAAAGCAAGCGAGAGCAGGAAGAGGGACATGGAAGACCGTCATCGGACGAGGACGGGGCGATATGTGCTGTAGAGGCGATTTGGCATTCGGATTACTTACAAGGGGACGAGGATGGGTCTATGCGTGCATTAGATGGCGTACAGGGCGTTTGGATCAAGACTTGGTTTTGGAGGACCAATTATGTGTGCCTCGAAGCATCATCTTCTTACAGCAGGCAGGTATGGCATCTCGAGTATCGACTATGGTAGACTGGCCATCTCGATTATGGAGCCAAGCTGGTACCGGCATGCAGACAGCTAGATCCGGAATATAAAAGTGATCCACCATGATGATTGGCATCACGTGTAGGCCGTGAATTGTTTGGCAGTGCCTGCTGTTGACGGACTTGACAAGGGTGTTTTCACAGACCGCTGATCCTTGTGCGAGGCTCCAAGAGTGAGAACTGTCGTCTCCGACGACTGATGTTGCAGCGATCCGCATGGGGCGTGATCGGGCTCTCCGGGCGTGGTGCAAGCAATAGTGTGTTGATGATACATCACAAACCATCCTTTGGGTAAACAGATCTTCATCTTGTGCTGATATACCAGAATTGAAAAGTTGATGCGGTTCCAGTCAAGGTGATCAATGATGTTCAGCTGGGCTGGTCCCATACCTGCGCTTTGCCAAATCGAAAAAGCAAAGGGGCTATCCCTCAGAGCAAACCATTCTTCCCGTCGGTATGGACCCCTCCCATTTTCCGCACCGAAACCACCTTGCCTAGGTGTCTCGCGGCCGTCTGTCATATGCATCTTCCCGCCTCCTACCAGGAATCTTGTGGATCCTGGAAGAGGGCTAGGTGGCGTCCACAGACTACTGTTTTCCGTTATTCACTGTAGACCGAGGATACATTCACCGCAGGAAACTTGAGATCCGACGGGTAGGTAATCCGCACTGCGAGTTGGGTTTGAGGGAGGCCCTGACTGACTTTGTGGCATGGTGAGTGTCTCGGAAAGGGGCCTGTTGTGAATGAGCAAAGATACTTAACGGCATGGTGCTGCGCGTGGTGGAGATGGAAGTGGAAATGAAGCCTCGACGTTTGTAGGTCGAGATTTAATGTGAATCAAACTCTGTCTGCTTCTGCATATTCTCTCCCATTTTCTCCCTACTTTCTACTAAGACTTCCTGCTCAAGACCAAAAGCATTCAACACACTATCTTTTGGTGTCCAAGACTAGAAACTACTTTTTCAATCTATATCCGCGCCGTTATCACGTCTTGTTTACGGCTGGATTCTCCAAAGTCCTCCAAGTATCAAAGTCCAAGGTTTCTCGAACAAACAAGACGACAAGTCCTAGACGCGCCCTCATATATCACAAACTACAGACGAACAGGCTCAAGAAATGACCATGAACAATTCTCAATCACAGTATGACCATGGCCAATCATTCGATGCGACGCCGCTCCGATATAACCCTCGGCATGGGCGAAATACCTCCACTGTTGCCTCTAATCTGGCAAGCGATCAGTACCAATACGACAGCCACTATACAACGCACGGCAGAAGTAACACGTCGTCAGCGATGGTGAGCTCTGGCGGGAGCTATTATCATCATCATCAGCAGCCCTGTCCGCCTCGACGAGTACATCCGCATCCGCAGCAGCCTCGTAACGTCGTGCCTCAACCACCACAGCAGCACCATCGACATTTGGTGCATGTCAAGCCGCCGTCTCCTTACTTCATAGATCGTGGTAACGGACAATTTACCAGACTCATTCCTGCTGACGTGCTGCCTGATCTGGTGGAGGTGCCAAAGCGAGAGAGAGGGGATATCGAGGGGGTTCTTCTCCAGGGTTACGCTGTCGGTGAAGAGAAGCTGACGCTCAAGGTATGTCGCGCTTGATCATAAGATCTTACACTTTTGAAGCTCAAATCAAGGTCTGACTTGCCTTATCCTCTTTAGAAAAGCCCTTACGGTGACCACGTTCAGGTACCCGCCCTCTTCAGTTTTTTCCTCCAGCGTCCGTATGCTGCTTTGTCCCTTCATGATGGAGAGCTTGGCTGGCTTTCCTCATCTTTTCTGTACTTGTTCAAAAGACTTCACGACTAACGTCCTTCCTCAGTCTACCACCAACACTGTCACCTCTGCTCCTCCCCGCCCCTCCAAGCGCGAAAAGGAGTACTGCGACAAATGGGTCCATGAAGGCGTTTGCGCCTTTGCCCAGCAAGGGTGTCGCTACAAGCACGTCATGCCAGAGGACAAGGAGACACAGCAGATGCTGGGGCTTTTCATGGGCTTTCCACCCTGGTGGAGGAAGAAGCTCGAGCAAGAGGCGCAGGCTGCCAATACGCAGCAGGGCAGGCCCTGCCAAGCAATCGGCTCGGCGGAACAAGGCCGCCCACTGAGTGGTATCCTTGCTGGGATGGAGAACAATGGCTATCGAGCGGGACCCAACGGGTATGAGAGACAGCAGACCGTGGAAAAGCAGCAGAGTGTGGAAAAAGGCCAGGTATGGTTTGATGGCAACTCGGGAGATAGGCACGGCCCCAATGCCGGTGTTACTTGGGCAGGGACAGGGTCACCAGGATTGCTTACACCAGATGGAAGCCCAACATCTGGCGGCGGCAGCAGTGGTGTCTTCTCCAGCCCGAATCGATCTGGTGAGTAATGCTTTATTTCATTTGCCATATTGAACTGGACGCAAGGCTAATACTAACGGCATGAGGTCCTTCTGATCGGAGGAGTTTGGGCAAGAATGCTTACGGTCCAATCCAACGTCCGCCGTGGGCTGGCAAAAGCTAGGTCGCTACAGGTAGCGCAGGAGTATTATTTTCTTTTGGTTCTTCACGAGATCCATCAGTTGAACTATAGAGATAAAATGAGACGTAGGGTTATAAAGAGTGGTGTGTCAAAATAATAGACACGGGCCAGCAAACAGAGAAATAGGTGAAGAGATATAAGAGGTCACCATTGGGCATTCAAAGTCGAGAGAGCAGATCTAATCATTAAATTCATGATGGCTCAACTTCAATTGGAACTATTGAATAGAAACCTTGACCTCTCCTGCTTCAAGTCCGTCGCTCTTCGCACGGATAGTGAGGCTCCCACTCGCACCTCTCTCAGCCTTCACGATCGCCAAAATCTTGCCGCTGAAGGCTTCTCTCTCCGTCTCTTGGAAGGGCTTAAAGTCTGTTTGGTCGCCGTTGTCGGTCGTGAGTATCATACCTGGCCCGTCAACGGAGAAGCTGACAGTGTTGGTGGCGTCAGGAACGACGTCGCCCTTCTTATCGACCACCGAGACGCTCACGAAGATCAAGTCCTGGCCATCAGAAGCAACGGAGCTGCGGTCTTGATATGTCGTCATGTTGAGAGCAGCTGCAGAACCTGTCGTGCGAATCGTCTCCTCGGCCCATTCCTCTCCGGCCTTGTAAGTAACGACACGGACCTCTCCAGGCTCGTACTTGACATCATCCCAGCGGAAGCGGTACTCGAGATCACCTCGATCTTGTTTGCCTTGAGATTTTCCGTTGATGAAAAGCTCGGCCTCATCGGCTGACGAGAACACATGGACAGGTGTGACCTTGCCCTCACGATCCGGCCAGTTCCAGTGCGGAAGAATGTGAGCCATGCGCACATCAGGGTTCCAGCGTGCCTGGTAGAGATAGAAACGGTCTTTGGGGAATCCGGCGAGGTCGATGATGCCAAAGTAGCTGCTGCGCGACGAGTCGTAAGGAGTAGGCTCTCCGATGTAGTCCCAGCCCGTCCACACGTACTCGCCCGCGACGTAAGGATGCGAGTCTTGCCCCGCAAACACCTTGTCAGGCGAGGCACCCCAGGGCACAGCGTACAGCTCATAAGAGCTCACTTGCTGGGTTTTAGGATCTGTGCCGACGCCATCCTCGTCCACGATCTCATTATTGTTGGGTGTAACGGGGAAAAGATACGTTCCGCGAGAGCTGACAACCGAAGAGCTTTCCGTGCTGAATAACATCTTGTCGGGAAAATTGTCGTGGAATTCTTGGAACGTAGGCTTCCCGTTACCTTTGCCCTCGCCCTGGTAGTTGAGACCAATCATGTCCACTACAGAGATAAAGGGGGTGTCCGCTCCAGCGTTGTTCATGCCGAGGGACGAGAGGCGAGTGCTATCCTCCTCGCGCACAATGTCTCGCAGACGTTTAGCGACCTCTTCACCGTCATCCTCACCCTGTTCCTGCACTTCGTTACCATAGCTCCACGCCCAAACAGAAGGGTGATTGCGATCGCGCCGGATAAAAGAGCGCAAGTCCGGCTCGGACCAATCCGCAAAGATGGTCTGAAAGTCATTGGGCGTCTTGTGGTAGGTCCAAGTATCGAAAATCTCATCGAGAATGATCATGCCCATCTTGTCGGCAAGTTCAAGAAGTGCTGCTTCAGGCACATTATGAGAAGTTCGAACAGAGTTAGCACCCATATCCTGCAGCATCTGAAACTGTCGCTCAGCGGCATGAATATTGAATGCCGCTCCCAAAGATCCCAAGTCGTGGTGTTGGCAGACGCCTTGGATGTAGATTCTCTCGCCGTTGATGAAGAGTCCGTCGCCTTTGTACTCGACGGTGCGGATGCCAAAGGTAGTTTCGTACGAATCAATCTCCTCGTCGTCCAAAAAGACGCGCGTGACAGCGACGTACAAGTTGGGCTTTTGTTGCGGAACCGGTCCCCAAAGTTTGGGATTTTGGATGCTGGTAGAGACCTCGATTGAATCGATGTTGCCTGGCTCGACCTTCACGGTCTTGCTAGGAAACTCTGCGGCCTTGTTACCGGCTGCCGCTTTTCTTGCGTCGTACTCGAAGACCTCTGTTTCCACGCGAACGTCAACCTTTTCGCCCTTCTTGACAGAGTTTTCGAGTTGGATGACGGCATTCAAAGTCGCTTCGTCACTTGAAATGTCCTCTGCGGTAATGAAAGTTCCATCTTGGCCAACATGAACTTGGCGTACTTTCGTGAGCCATACATCGCGGTAGATACCTGCTCCAGGGTACCAGCGAGAGTTTTCCAAATCGTTGTCGAGGCGAATGGCAAGCTGATTGTCGCCAGTCTCCAGATACGGTGTCAAGTCTAGCCGAAAGGAGGCATAACCGTAGGGCCAACCACCGACGATGACCCCGTTTACCCATACCGTAGCGTAAGACATGGCGCCGTTGATGTCGAGAAAGGTTGACTTGCTATCATCGCCTTGGATCGTCCTGCGGTACCACCCAACGCCGTGGCTTGGAAGCCTGCCCATGCCTCCCGAGACCAGAGAATCCTCACCCTCATAGAAGGGTCCTTTGATGGCCCAGTCATGCGGTAGGTCGAGCTTCTCCCAATCCTCGTCGTCAAACTCAGCCTTAGCATACGTGACGTTCTTAGGACCGCCGCATTTGGGCCGTTTAGTGTGTTTGTCCGTGTCTTTGATGAACTTGTTCGCCGAAGGCAAGATCCAGGGTTTCAGCTTCTCGTAGCTGAGACCGTCGGGGTTCTCTTCAAATCGTTGAAATCGCCAGCCATCATTGATGAGCATGCGCTCGCGACCTGAGCTTGGTGATTCATCTTGTCGACGGATAGCCAAGCTGTTGACGAAGGCAACCTGGCTAAAAAGCGCAGTAAGTGCTAGTGTGGGAAAGCGCATCGTGAGAGTTGCATGGACCAAGCCAATCTGAGGTGAAGATGCTCAAGTGAATCAAGCTCTGCATATTGAAAAGGATGCCCGAGTATATATAGTAGATCAACCAAGTTCAACTACACTCAATGTTGCGAACCACGGACACTTGCCGAGCGGTGGTCTACAAAGTCGTGGCGCCATACTGCAAGCAGCCAGGAGGGAACAGACGTCACGATGGGAGCATTTCCCGTGCTATCATGCCTTTTTAGGAAGGTCTGTTGGTTGGAAGTCGTACCAAGGTTGAGTCGCCGGCGATCTTTGCAAGCGGCACCGGTTTAAGTCCCCAATGCAGGGATATTGGAGTTGCAACCGATGTAACTTGAGATCACATTGGCGCGCCAATACTCGCGAGCCCGACAGAAATGTTTCCACTTTGTCACTGGATCTTGTTTGTTATGTGCCGGCTGACGGGACAGTCGATCATTTACACTTGCAATGTTACGTCTTATTGTTTACCCCTCCCACGACGGTGGGCGACTTGGAATCGCACGAATCATGAAAGGCCCCCAAGTGAGGGATCGACGTTCCTAGTCTGATGCATTTTAAAGGCGGACAGGAAAAATACTTTTCGTACAACGGAATTGAGCTCGCATTCGTGTGATATAGGCCAAGTCATACTACAACTAAGCTGGTGAATCAGTGGTATTGGTGGTTATTCATAGTCGCTGTATGTCGAGAAATGGATGACGTTTTGGTTCCATGTGGCTTGCTGAGAGCAATAGTTAAGGGCAGTGAGATTGATGTTAATATTGCCAACAGATCGATGGAAGCTTCTTCAAGAAGCTCCTTTATATGACCTTATGACTAACGTCATCTGCCTTTGCAAGGGCAAAGCAGCCCGGATCAACAGTAATACTCACCCCGCCGTAAAAAGGAAAAGCCACAGTCTCTGCAGACCTGGCGCATTGGCTATCTGAGTATTCGAGGTCGCGGGTACTCGGGTATCCGGATACTCATGGATGATTGCCTTTGGCTCGCCGATGGGTATCTAGCATTGCGTACTTTGTATGTCAAATGGACATCACCTATCTAAACTATTCCATTAGTAATATCATGCACTTGAATGTAGACATAAGTAAAGCGTACATCATGTGCTCACTTCCTCTTTTGACCATCAGCTCGTCAACTGTAAAATCCCTTTGTTTATTTAAGCGGCGACCAACATCCCCCAAAAGTGACCACGATGGAAACCGTGCAAATCCTAGGAGACGCTACGTCTCCGAGAATCATTACCGCCACCACAGCTGTCAAGCCCATTCCCGCACATGCTGAAATCCTGCTCCGTGTTTGCGCCGCGGGCATCACTGGCGGTGAAGCGATGTGGCCTGAAGTCTACCAGAGGCCATCTCGGATCCCGGGCCACGAGGTATCGGGAATTATTGAAAGCATGGCCCCGGAATACAAAGGAGACCTTCAGATTGGCCAAGAAGTAGTCGCGCATCTAGCAGCGGGTCACGGTGCAAGCCAAGCTGAGTACGCACTCTGTCGAGCCGACGAAATCGCTCCCAAGCCTGACTCCGTAACGCACGAGCAAGCTGCTGCACTGCCGATCCCAATTCTCACGGCCTGGCAGGCCATCTTTGATCATGCCAAGCTCGAGCCCGGCATGAGGGTTCTTGTCACGGGGGGCTCGGGAGCCGTCGGCACAATCGTAGTGCAGGTTGCCACGAAGCTAGCTGGAGCTCGTGTTGTCACGTTAGCTTCAACCCGGAACCGCGTTGCTCTGAAGAAGCTTGGAGCGAGCGAAGTGCTCGACTATACCAGTCCAGACTGGCAAGATCAGATGGAAAAGGTGGACGTGATCTTTGATACCGTCGGCGGAGACGTCCTGAAGAAGCCCTGGCAGACGTTAAAGAGCGACGGAGTCATCGTGACAGTTGGGGACCCGGCCCCGGAATGGGCTTTTGGCAAAGCCAAGCCTGTCGAGTCTTCCAACCGGTCCGACGTGCGATATGTATACTTTATCGTCAGCCCTGACGGTGAGACGCTGAGACGAGCCCTGAAGATGGTCGAGACCGGGTCTTTGACAACCTTGGAGGCGAATCCGTTCCCCTTTGAGGAAGCGGAGCTGGCCTGGGCACATGCCAGGCAGAGGCAACGGGGTGAAAAGGTTGTGATCACATCCTAGGAGGGAGCTGTTGAAACGGAACGCGTACTTTCGGGGACGGGCATCGCCATGTGGAGTGATTACCCAGATTTCCATGACTGTCTTATTCTGGAGTCGCAAGTGATATTCAGATTTTCATAAATTCAAGAAGCATCATTCGCCACCCATGATAGATCTTGAGCCAAGCTGCCAGGGTTCAACCATCCACAAATATCCTCCCCAGAGCCCAAGAATGCCAAAAAGTCCCTATCGCTGGTTGGCATCTCTGTCTCAGCTCCGGAGAGCACCTGGCTTCGCTCACTCGAATGGCCTCCCACTTCACCAGATCGAGGCATCCCCATTAGTTCCTGAGCTCGTAGCACCGCTACCAAGTACATGACGGGCTATAGTCTGGATCTCCTTCACATTCTTTGCCGTCCTTGGCCACATTTCACCCAAGGTCTTGAGACACCCGATGATCATCCGGATCTGATCTCTGGCAACGGAGAGCTCTCCCCCTTTCAGGAGGAATGTGCATGCCGACAAGAGTGCCAGGGTGCCTTCGCTCACCATACAGGTGATGAGAGGGGTATAATCAAGGCTCTGTGCGGGCAAGGACAGAAGGCGAACCTGTGCTCCTGCCGATCTCAGTACGCGCACAGTGTGCACATTGATAAGCTCAGGTGTAGGTGTTTCCCGAGGTGGATCACGGGCACAGGTCGAGATGTGTTCCACAAGATGGAAGCGAAGGTCAGATAGAGGTCTGTGGATGCCGATCATCGCGCTGATAAGACAGTAGAAGTAAGTCTTGGGTTCGTTTCTGACTGACATGACGAGAAACAAGAACGGATCGACTTACACGTGGACTACCAAATGTGCCTGGAACATAAGCTCGTCGATTTCCCCTGCTCTGCTCATCACCTGTTTACGATCCTTTGGAAGTGAAAACAACCAGCCGTTGATGACAGAATCAGCAACCGGAAGAATTCGGGGAGAGTCTTTACTCGCGGCCATCTTTGGCACCGTAGAAATGGCCATGGCGGCACATCGCACGGCGCCGATGAGGTAGGCAAAGGACGAGAACGTCAATTATCCAGGGGCCAGGTCACGGGAGTCAAACTCCTCCAGCGTTCGAGGCTCTGGAATTTGCTGGAGTGCATATCAGCTTTTGTTGCTTGGATATCAAATGCATAGAAGCACTTACCCCCACCCCCCTTTCATAAGCTGACTCCTCACAAGGCAGATCTACTGTGGCTTCGATATCCACGGTCGCAAAGTTTATGGCGCCAAGCGTACCCGCGTAGAACACGTCCACCATGTAAAGCATCCACCAGGTACGCCTCCATGATTCGGCCAACACGGGGTCCTGGTTACTGTGCTGTGTTGCAAACTCCTTCCGGAACATGCGCAAATCCACACCGAGTTTAACGGCAGCGTCCATCTCCCGCTTTGCGGCTTCCTTGTGGCTGTGCCAGAACAATGCTATGGAATAGAGCATTCGGGACTGAACCATGAAAGGGTTCGCCGGTAGGGCATCTTGGAAGCATGATCCGACGTGGCTGCTGAGAGCAATAGACTATTCTCGCGAGCTGTACAAGTGCCCTATGAAGCGGAGGACGCCCACCAGAGGTCTGATGCTTTGCTGGCCGTTCGTGTCTTGATTGTGGATTCTTTTCAAATGGTTCCAGGGCAGCACGAGTGGGTGAAATTTGTGGAAATGCGTATAGTACGAGGCGATGAGAGGATCGCCATCAATGTCGTTGCCAACGTCTAGCGTGGGCCCAACTGACGGACCCGAGCTGGGCGTCACTTCACATGAGCCGTTCCTGTGAGTTTGTTCGGACCCAAGATCACCGCCAGTTGAAGACAGGGCGGCTCTGCCCAGAATCTGGAGAGGCTGCTGTGGACTGGAGCTGGAGCTGAACGCGAGGTCGTTTCGTTCTGCCACCCTTCGCCTTTGGCGCCGTTCAGCCAGAGCTGCGCGATTGAGGCCGCCTCGCCGTGACTGGGCGTAACGACACTCGTTAGCGCCTTCTAGACAGCGGCTGCAATGAGGTCGCTTTCCGTCGCATTTCAGGTGGCGTGAGCGACATGGTAGACAGGCCAGAGATGAGCGGGTATTGCCTCTTCCATTTGGCGGTGCCCTTGCTGTGCTGGCGGTGCTCATTGGGCCGAAATGTAATAGTAGAATCAGGATACTAGGGGCTTCGTCCGCAGACTTCACATTTGCGACGTTGGATTCAGGAAGTGAGCAGTGGGCTTGGCTCCCGGCTTCGTCCTTGCACGCGGGAATCCGTATGTGGTGTTGACTTTGCGGGTATCCGGGAACTCGGGTACTCGATACGGACGCGCACTGGTCATCTCTGAATTTTCATTGAACCGTCACTCACTAACACGCAAGCCAATTTTTGCGAATGATAAGAGTTGTCAAGGCCTTTCTTAGCTCAGGAGGCAGCGGGACAACATGGCTCACAGGAATCTGACAGATTGGCAGTTTCAAATCGCACATATCCTTAGAGGCTTGCGGCCTTTTGAATATCACTCCACACACATCAAGACTGCAATTGATATGCACTGTCAATATGGTCTTATTAAAAGGATATACAATGTAGTGGGTTATTAGTAATGTTCGTTTGGATGACCCCAATGGACCGTATGCCCCCTGGCGGTATGAAATTCCCAGGAAACGCCTTCAACTCCTCGTTAGAATTACAGTCGTACAGTTGTCGCATGCATAATCATGCTTGAAAGCGTGCTTCGTCAAGGACCAACAAGCTAAGCAGACTTGTCGACCATGGGCAGGGCCGTGCCAAAGACATCGTCCCAGAACCTGCTGGACACGCCAAAGCCGAGCTCGTAGTCCAGAAAGTGGTGGGCGAGGTGGTACTTTTTGAGCTGCTTGTACCAGAGAGGCAGGTTGTTGTGGTGGAGGAAGTAGTGAGTTAAGTCGTAGCAGACGTAACCGAAGATGCCTCCGCAAAAGACACCGACTGCGGCGTACCAGTTCCAGTAGAAGACGGCGTGGGCGAGCTTCCAGAAGGGGGTGGCGAGGGCGAGGAACAAGGTGGGGGGCATGACGAGGCGCAGCTTGTCCATGGGGAGATAGTGATGGATGCCGTGGAGGGTAAAGTGCAGCGTGATACCGACGCGGTTGTCGGGGAGCCATCTGCCATCGTCAGTCAGTATGCTTGGTTCGGGGGGTTTCCTGCTGAAAGGAGGCGAGGAGAAGAGAAGGAATACGTACTCATCAAGGTGAAAGAGGAAACGATGCATCCCGTACTCTACCAGGGTCCAGAGGAAAAGGCCGAAGCCCCAGTGCACGGCGGCAGAAGCTGCGCCCAGCCCCTGGAATGCGAGGTAGGTTCCGTAGAAGACGGGAGGCAGCCACAACGTGGGGACAACCCACCACGGCGTCTTGGACAGGGGCTCAAGGAAGTTGCCAAAGAGCGGTGCGGACTGGCCGCCCTTGTAATGTCGTGGCCTGTGGACCTGGTCGAGGTAGAACTTTTTGCTGAAGCCGCCGTACCAGATCTGGGGGAACAGGGGGCGGCTGAGGTCGAGAAACTTGTGTTGCTTAAAGTCATTGCTGATGTCGGTCTCGACGTTCAGGTCCTCCTCGCAGGACATGCCCGTTCGCGGGTGGACGTAGGTGCCGTCGGTGGCCTTGCCGTTTGTCGAAGCATCCGCTGAGCCGTTGGCGGTACCGTTGTGGACTTTGGCATCTACGACAAAGCCAACGAGGCTGTCGTCGAGGATATCGTATGCGGTCTCGGAGTGGACATGTGACACGCCGTCCTTGAGGATGTCCTCAATGTCCTTGCCAGCGTAGTCGAGGACCAGGCTGCCGCCGCCGGGGTGGTCGTCGACAAAGTCGGTGACGTCGTAGACTTTTGTCCCGATGGTGACATAGCAGGACTTTTGGGAGTTGTGAGCCTCGACCTCGGCGCGGGTGAAGGTGGGAAGCGTGCGAGCAGGCATGCTGGGCTTTCCGTTTTCCGGGCAAGCCGGGTGGTATCACGATTCGACGACGCAGGCGAGGCGAGGCGGAAGCTGGATCGTGGTTGCTGAGCTGAAGGGGACAGCGGAGAGGGGAGGAGTGCAAATGAAAATCGAGGCGTGAGGTGAAAACCGTCGAGTCGAGTAAGAAATGGGCGTGGTCGAGATGGTTGATAATCAAAGTGATGAAGGTGGATTAGGTGGCGAGCGGTGGGTTTATTAATCGTAGGCAGGTAGAACAATAATAGGGAGGAAAGGGAAAGGGATCTGCCGGCGCGATCGGGTGGATAGATGGAAGGATGGATGGTTTCGATTTTTTCGACCTGATTATCACACTACGCTACGGCACATTGCGCTACGCCCAAGAAATCGGGCCACGCCCAAAAGGCCAACGCGTGGTGACGGGGTTTGCTTTTGCGCCCCTGGGAGGGAGGTCTCGGATATGGGGATTTTGCTAGTGCCCAATTGCCCATGACAGGACAGACCGAGAGAGGAATACCCCTGAAAGCGAAAGTAGGTCAGCCCACCTTGGAGCCGCTCGTCCCGGCTCCCGAAGGCAGGACGAGTGATGTGATGTTTGATTTGGTTTGGTTTGTGAGTGGTGTTGGCATCGCATGATGCATGTATCTCGGCATTTCGCGCTCTGATCCTCGTGCTCTCTGTGCTTTTGATTCACGTCTGTGCCACAGTAGGATCGGGCATCGGGCACGCTACACGTAGCCTACACGTAGCCTATACGCCTGGATAATGCAAATGGCGGGTATTTGGGCAGTCACAGCATCTGACTCAGCTTCATCTTGTACGTGCACAAATGATGTATTATTTACAGGCCCCTCACGCCAGGAATCACGTGTCAAGTGCAGAGTACGAAAACGAAACCGACTTCTGTTCGTGATGCTGGGCGATGAACGCGCAACCCCTGGGGCTCCTCACATCGTCTTGCCACGTCGAAGCTATCGCCCCTGAGGATAATACTGTGTACTTGTAGCAGAGTCATAGATGTGAGCGACACGAAACCCGGGCGCAATCACGTGATTGAGACATCCAGAAAAGTTCTTGACAGGCACAGTACGCGTCCCTCCCGCCATTACAGCGTCTTCCAGCGCGTAGAGCCCCTGTAGCTTTGGGTGCTGTCAGGCAGCCTAACCCGATGGAGAAAGCTCAGCCCGTTTTCGATCTCACCATCCGTCGCCAAGCTGGAACCGCCAGTCAGACTTCCTCGAGGCCTCCCTCTCGTGCCCTCGTCAAATTCCCTCCATCCTGTTGACTGGTCTGTCGTAGTGAGAAACTCCAGCTTCCATTCACAGCAGCTGTGTATTCGCTCAAACCAACTTTATCGCGCCCCCGATTTGTACCCCTGCTTAGAAGCACACGGCTGGCAGACGCTCACTACTATGACGTCGTTTTGTGCACCGCGGGGCTGGTGGCTAGCCGTCGCCCTCCTCTGCCTCGTCCTGCTGCCTGGCAAGGCCCAGGCCTTTGGAGCTGGAAATATCCCTGGCATTTCTCAGGTATTCTTCCTTCCTCTATGTACACCATATGTGCTATGTTCATAATCTCACTCGCCCAAACTAGGTCGAGGGCCACAACTGGCGCCATGGAGGTTCGTCAATCTCGTGCCACCGCGGGGCATCTTCGCTGCGAAGATGACCCTGAACCCGATGTCCTACTGCCTGCTGACCCGATCCCACAGACATCGAGGATATGCTCGCCAGCATATCCTTCCTCTACGGCAAGAAATGGAGTTCTATGGCAATCAAGAGGACCTACTTTGGCAACTGGCTCCGCGACTACTCCCAGGCCGTCGACGTAGGCAGTCTCAAGGGGGTCAATGCCGCGACCATCCGCATTCTTGTCTGGGTACTTTCTTTCATGGCTTTTGGCTATGCCACCGAAGAGTTTGAGGTCACCGAAGAGAGACTAGGCGTCTACCGTCCTGAGGAGCATATTGAGTAGGTTTTCCTTGGCGCGTACACGCACTTGCTTCGAGAGACCCCCAAGACTGATCACCAAAACAGCAACCCTCTGGGTTACGCCGACGGTACCGACGCCCGAACCTTCGACAAGCGCCTCCGTGGACCTGTCGAACCTGTCGAAACAGAAATCGACCCCCGTACCGGCATGAAAAACTACATCGCCAACGAGTCCGGCCACTGGGCCACCAGTGCCGGCTATTTGCGCTATAGCTTTGCTCGCAGCATTCACTACGGTCGAACATACACCTCGGGTTCCTCAGGAAAGGGCAGGGACGAGGATCTGTGCGAGGCTCTGCGATGTCTCGGACAGGCCCTGCACTGTATGGAGGACTTCGGCGCCCACAGCAACTACTGTGAGCTTGCTTTGCGCGAGCTTGGCTACCGGAACGTCTTCCCTCACTGCGGTGAGCGCAGCGAGATTAATATCCAAGGGAAACACGTCTACCCCATCACCACTGGTACTTTTGGTGCCGTAGACTTTTTGCACTCGGTCATTGGCGAGGCGTCAGACCACTTCACTCAGTCCGAGGTCGACGAGGTCGACATCGCGCTCAAGAACGCCGAGGGCAACCGCAACGGAAGCAGCGCCTCCAATTCACGTGGCTTTCTCGGCATCGGCGGCCCAAGCTCAGGCAATGTTGCCGGGGACTTTATCGGACTTGTCTCCAAGCTTCCCGGCGTCGGGGGTGACTTTGCCTCCGAGGCACGCTCCCTCCAGGCTTCGTCTGAGGCGCAGGAGCAGCAGAACCGGTCCAACGATGTTCGAAGCCGAGACAATGTCAACCTGGTGCCTGGAATGAGCCCAGACTTTGATCCCGTTAAGACTGCTGGTCGAATCTACCCCATTCTTCAGTTCCGCGACAAGATCGTCAAGGCCATTAGCCGCGGCATTGCCAAGGTTCCTGGCCTGGAGAAGCTCCTCGATCACATCAGCGAGACCTTGACCGCCTTCATTCTCGGTCTTCTGGCTCCCTTCATCCGTCCCATCATTCAGCAGGTGTCAAAGGTGCTCAAGGATGGTTCCTCTGGCGTGATCAACGCCAGTGCGCGCTCCCAGCTTGAGCCCTGGAAGGACCCCAAGTGCACCGATCCTACGCACTCTATGTTGTCCAAGGACCATTTCACCAACGTCCTCAACTCCTGTGCTGGTCGCGTGGCCACAACAATTCTCCAGTACACCGTTCCGTAAGTTACAAATGCCTCAACGCAACCTTCCTGATTGTCCACCTGCTCACAATGTACAGACGCGTTCTCTATGCGTGGGAAAACCCAGGCGTTCCCGTCGATGAGGTTGTCAACGACGTTCTCCGCGCTTTCCACCACCCAGCGCTGCGCCACGACAGCATCGAGATCCAGCGGGACATGTTCAAGACTGTGAAGCAGTGGGCGGACGAGCATCCTCGCCGCAACCAGATCGATCACCTCCTGTCTTCCGACTCCGTGAAGCACGGCAAGAACCACGTGCTCAGCCAGCATCAACGCGGTGATTCGAGCCGCGGTGGACCCGAAGGCGGATGCAACCACTCGCACGCTGGCCATGGCAAGGTCTCTGGATCGCTCTGGAGCCAGGTCAAGACGCGCGACTTGGACGCTATGGAAGGCAGAGATGGGGATCCGTACAAGAACTACATGTCGACCTCGCCTGCACCGCCCACTGCATCGCCACCCAGTGCCCAAGGGGGCGGAGAGGCTGCGTCTTACTACCAGAATGCGTCCTCGGGGCCACCGCAGGGCGGCTACCAGGCGCCTCCCCCTCAGCCAGGTCCTTACTCCTCGGGCTATCCGCAAGGGCCCCCCGGCGGATACGGTGGTCCCCCTCAACCTTACTACGGCGGTCCTCCTCCATCACAGTACGGAGGAGCACCACCACCAGGACACTACGGCGGACCACCACCCCCTCACTACGGTGGTCCTCCTCAGCCGCAGTATGGCGGTCCTCCGCAACCTCAGTATGGTGGCCCTCACGGCGGTCCTCCTCAGGGATATCCTGGCCAGCATCCACCGCCCCCGGCACCCGGAGGTTATCCCGGGGCCGGCCACAGATGGTAAGGGAGCAAGCAAGAGGTATTGTCATGATGAATGTGACGGTGGTAGAATGATGTGCATGATTTTCACGGCCTAGGTGGTGTTTGAGTAAACTTGAAGGAATGACGAAAGAGTTAGAGAGTATGGTAAAGTAATTTACGAGAGAAGGAAAGAAAGGGCACACCGCAGGGTATGGCACTCTTCGAGATTGTGGGAGAATAAGTAAACAAATGCAAATCTATTGAATAATATGATGGAATCATGCTCGCTTGTCATGCCAAATAAGGCAACTAATGCCAGTCTTATCGTCACATATGATCCTGCTCCGAGGCCATCTCAGAGCTACCAAGTCTCTCGCGTCCTGCGCCTGACACAAGTGAAAAATATCCCGAGGAACGCCAGTGACGCGCCTCCCTTTTGAAAAAACGCCCTTGATGATTCCATGCGAGCGAATCACCTCTTTGCTCGCCTCGGGTCTAGGGACTCGGCTCGTCGGATATCCCGAATCTCCTTTGTTCCCAGGCTCCCCAGGCCACCCTCGCTCCTCCTCTCCCACCCTCCGAGCCGGACGACCTGACACGTCGCGTTGTCGCCGTCCATGCTCACCTCGGTCGCGTACTCGACGACCTTTCGCGCGCCCGTCTCGGGCGTCTCGGCCTCCTTGACGATATCCACAATCTCCTGGTCGCTGATGCTCCCGCTGACGCCGTCGCTACACAGAACAAGAAACGAGTACGCGGCGGGTCCCATCTCCACGCGGGTGATCTCGGGCTCGGCGGAGACGCCGATGCGCTTGGATCGCATGTCACCAAAGGCGCGGGAGTTGGCGAGGCCGGCGATGCGCTCCTCACCAAATGAGTCGCCCGAGACCATGGAGCCGGCGGGGGCGTAGCGGCGGAGGCGGCGGGACTCGGTCGGCGTGGAGGGGTGATGGTCGGAGGTGAGCGGGGAGGGGAGACCGGTGGCGGTCTCGCAGAGGAGGACACGCGAGTCGCCGACGTGGGCGCAGACGATGGTGGACTGCGCGCCTGGATGCCAGAAGGGGGCGGGCGTGGGCGTGGAGATGAGGACGGTGGATGCGGTTGAGCCGCCCTTGAAGCGCTCGGGGCCGCCGATTCCGTGGCCGGAGGGTGTGGCGTGAGGACGGCCGAGGATCTCGTTGTTGTTGAGTGGCGCGTCGCTGACGTTCTCGTCGTCTGGGTCGCGTTTGCGGGCTTGCGCGGAGACAAAGTCGAGGTCGGCGCGGAGGAAGGCGTAGGCGAGAACGGATTCGATGGATATCGGGGCATTCTCGTCGGCGGTGTTCAAGTGGTCCGGGTTGAAGCGCTTAAAGTAGCCGCCGATTGTGTCTTTGTAGTCCTGTATCAGGTCTGTCTTCATCTTCATGGCCTTGGTAGGGTCCTGGGTGCCTGCCGGTACGGACTCGGCGGATTTTGTCGCGCTGGCGTGCTTGGGTGTCTTGATCGCGCCGTTCTCGTCGCAGTCGGGAATGACCGCGGTGTCCTTGACGTCTTCCTCGTTTTTCATATCGAGAGCAGCGAGAGCCTGCTTTTTCGTGGTCAAGTTGGGAGGCGATGCTGTCGATTGTCGAGTCTCGCGACCTGGTTTTTGCTTGCGCAGACTACTCTGTAAGCCAAACTCACGAGACGCCTCCTCGATGTACCCGTGCAGCTCGTCCCTCAGGAACGCGGAGCACTGGTTCCCGCCGTGCCCGTCAAACACCCCAAAGTAGAAGATCTGAGGGTCACCCAGCGCACTGTCGGCCGGCGTCGCCTCGCCCGGCTTTTGCTTTACGCTCATCGGCGCCCGTTTCGCAAACGCTGGGAGGTCAATGGTACCAGCCTGATCAGTGTCCTCGTTGTACGGCCGGCTGCCTCGCGCCGTAGCCGATCCGAAATGGTGCTTGGCTCGACGCAGTGGTATGCGCACTACGGTCAGGTCTCTGTTTGGCATGTTCGGCGGAGTCACGGGCGCCGCCTCCAACCCTTGCGTGTGTGGTGTTGCGGCGTCGCGGGGCAGCTTATGTCCCGGGCCAGGCATTCGACGGGAATCAGGGTGCATCGAAGAGGATGGGAGATGAGAAACAAAGTACGTGTGAAAGCCACGTGTGGCCAGTGGTCCCATGGCTTGAGCTATCTCTTTCGTAGTCGAAAACGAGCGGGCTGCTTGCGACTTGGCAGGGTCGTGGGCGTAGGCAAAGGCGTTTTGCGCTGCCCGTGACAGTGCATGCTGCGGCCCTGCGCGACGTGCGGGATGGCCGTGGTCATGAACTCCAGCAATGAGGGCGTTACTTGTTGCAGAGTAGTGTCGACATGTCGAACGAGATGCGCAGCACCGTAGCTTCTGCGCCAGTGTTGCCATTGATATGGGAGGAAGAGGTCGTGATCGTGCTGTGCAGTCGTGGGGAGGTCGCTCAACTCTCAGCGCGTAGGTACGTGTAGAAGAAGGAGAACACGAAGAAGCGAGTCGACTGCTGCGTGTGCGTCGAGGGCAGCCATGGGGTGAGCAAGGCAAGTCTGCTTCACCTCGGGAAACGAGGTGAATATCGCTGCGAGAGGGAGGTTGCAGTGATGGTGTCGCTTGCCCGGGATGGTCGGGGGCAGATGGCAGTCAACGAGCCAAGGTGACAGTGCAGAAGTTGGGTGGAAACGGTCTGAGAGATTTACGCGACAAACGCAAGGCGAGAGTTGGTGCAGGCTAAAGGCGTATGCAGTCGTTGAGGTTGAATTGGAGATGGTGCTTGTTGGTTCACGGCCACGAACAGAGCCAGCCAATGTTGGGGGGGGGGGGGGGGGGCGCACCCTGGCTACTGCAGACGATAAGGATAACCAGTTCCTCCCTGCACGCCACCTGAAGAGCGCTATAGCAGCGGGTTTCCAGGGGCTGCAGCCCGCCCCCAACGGTGCGCACAGGGAGCGACTGCCGCGGGCCGGAGCGAGGAGACCCCTCTAACCGCTAATCCAGGGCCCTGCCCCACTAAAAAGGCCCTCAAGCCCGTCCCTGTGGACCGGTGTGAAAACACTTTTGATGACTTCAGGTACCGCGTGTCATGTCCTCTTGTTGGGTACAGGATTTTTTCTCTCTTTTTCTTTTTTGTCATTCCGCTCTTTTCAAATTTTTTTTTTCTTTGCGTTTGCTAGAGATATACTTCGCCTCTTAGTCAGAAGCCCTGACTCTCATCAAGTCAGTACCTGACATCGCCACGGGAACAGCATTAGCCCGTATCTGGCCGCCTCCGATCATCGGTTCGCTCGGGGTTCTCAGTTATGCCTGCTCCCTTGCCCGTGGCGAGGATGTTCCAAGTGAATGATTGACGACACGAGTGTTTTGTCTTGATCAATATGACAGCATCGGCATTTTCGTAATAATGAACGATGCACAGAGCACTGCTGTCTCATCTGCTTCGTGTCTCATTTCGCAAATGACGTAGTAACCGTACTGTACCCTACCCTAGACACTGAATCCTCACTATCGCCATTGCATGCTGTCAAGCCCAATTTGCTCCATTGCATCTTCTCATTCTCGTCGACTGCGTGCCAAACGTGCTCTCATGTGACTATCTCAGCGACGTCTGGCTAGAGCAACTGCAGCAGCTTTGATACCGCCGGCCACGAGGACAGTGCCTGCCTTCACCGCGCTGGCACTCTTAAGGCCAGTGTCTGCCAGCGTCGCACCGGCACTCTGAAGGCTTGCAAACAGGGAGCCGGCTTCAACATTACCGATCCTAGCTTGCCATCTAGCGGCAATGGAGTCTGTACGTGTAGTCAGAACAAATGCCTATTTGTTTCCCATTTCTCTCGGTTAACAGTTGGCAGCATTTGAAAGATGAGCATACCAGCAGCCACTCCTTCTGGAGTGAATCCTACGAGAGGCAGAGCGTAGGGGGCGGCAACGGCAGTGACGCCGACGCCGACGGCGGTCCAGAAACTCATGTTTTCTTGCAAGGTGAGATGGCTGCTGAAAAGTTAGTGCTGCTGTATACTCGTCGTACTGCTCGTGACTCCAAAGCGTACCTAACTTTGTAAGATGTTACTTGGCCTTGGTGTATCAGGTTTGTCGTGATGCTCCAGGTGGTAAGGGCAATAGTAGTACTCAGGCTTGTGTTGCAGAAACCGGTGCAAAAGAGAAGAAGAACAGGAAGAAAATGAGAATCAGGAGGAAGGGAGAGGAAGAGCAGAAAACCTTGATAAAGTATATAGTTCATCAATCGAAAGTCAAAAGGCCCCAATGGACGGTCGCGGGCAGTTGGCCTGGCAAGTGGCCGCAGTCCTGCTGCGACATTCAATGACAAAGTTTACAAACGCATCTTATCATCGAGGCTGAGCAGAGAGGTTCAAGCACAACATGCTGTTGGCTCGGTATCTGCAGGAAATATTCCAGCCAACACATGGTGATTGCGGTCAGGGACAGCAACAAATAAACGTTGATCACTCGAGCGAAAACAATAACGATAGAGACGGTGATTGTTTGGCTAGAACAAAGAAACAGTCAAGAAGAGCTAGGAAACAAAGACAAAGACAGAAAATGAAGTGTTCGGCGCCAAACACTGAGCTGACCTCGTCCCACACATCATATGTTGGGTTGGGAAGACCGGCATCGCGTGGCATGCTTCGCCGCGATGCAACCCAAAGTACAGCAACCCAATTCGAGGCCAACACGATAGACCAATATTTCCCAGCTGGGATCGGCAATCGACTGGTATCTGCACGAAATACGACAAAATGATCCTCATCAAAATCTTCATGCAGTCTGCACTACAGTCTGAAGTTTCCAAGTCCCAGGAGCACAGCGCTCTCTCATTGGCTTATCACTGTGGCTGTCTTTCCATTCATCCATGGCTGGTGCTGAACGTGGATGCCAAGATTTCCCCAGAGTCGCCCCCTTTTTCACAGATCACGACGGTTCCATATATTAACACACAGCGTATAACCCAGCTCCCGTAGAGTACAGACAGCCAATTGGAGTCCAAATCGCTGGATCGTGATGTCAGCTCGTCTCAGCAGAAGCATGGGCTGCAAAAAAAAAAGGTTATCGGTCTGCGAGTACTAATGGATTCATTGCCCTCAACATGTGCCGAAGATGATCCCTGTCTCTCGGGCTTTTTTGGCGCTATTAAGTCGGCATGGATCCAGGATCGTGCCGTGAGTCTCAAGCCAAGCCCCATCTGCGACGGTTCATTCTTTCTTGTACATATCCTGTCGACTTTTCGAAACCTGGATTTGTTAACCTTCACTTTTCTGCGTAATAAAAATAGCGTGCAGATCTCTCCATCCACCACGACATCGACGGGCGGACACCTTGGCGCACCCACGCGCCTTACAATCAAACGCAAATCCGCAAAAGTCAAAGCTGAGCAAATCGTGGCATGCAATATATGTATGTACATAAAAGACCCGGGATTGTCTCAAGATACAGCCGAGCAGAAAAAGACGTACGAGACGGGGGGGGGGGGGGGGGGATTTTTAAACATGAACCCCCAGAACGGGTGGGCGCCAGAAACCCCTTTGAGAATTTATTTGCCCAATAACACACC